>CM062346.1:5451910-5501910 GCA_031216105.1 Dalbergia cultrata
CTTTACTCTTTGGGTTAGCTTCCTCTACTATTTTTTAGACTTTCTTAATTTACTAAATACTTGCATTGCTGAACTACCAAATTATTTATGACAAAATCACATGTGGGCAGAGATTACAATTTTGACATCCTAAATTCTCAGTGGCCATCTTTTTGTAGCTTTTTCAACCTTTCTGTAGTCATATAAGATTTTTCTATCCTAACAGCAACTGACTAGGAATAAGTAAAGGAATAAAAAATTGAAAGGCACAACAATTGTGCATGTCATCAAGTCTGATGACAGCTACAAAGCCGACAGACTTGGAGGGAGCAAACCTACAGAAACAAATACCATATATCATATTTTAAAATGAGGGATCCTTCCAAAGAGATAAAGTTGACAAACTAAACAAAATGGGGCATGTTCCTTTGGGTCAGGAAGATCTCAGGCAGGATCTCTTGAGTTCAAAAGAGGGTTAAAGATATAGATATGAAATATTCCAACATGAAGATTGACATTTCCTCCTCATCTTTGTACAATGTCCTGATTGCCCATCCCTCATAACCCTCAATATCATCTTCATCTTGTCCCTTTCTGGTAACAGATTAAGCCTTAATTTTGATCCAATCGGAATCAGAAGATGGACCCTTGTGTGGACTCTTACAAACACTAATGAAGGCCTTGTCTATTTTAATAATTAATTATTATTTTTTTCTTAGATGGATACTAACATCTACAGTACTAACATAAAGGTATCCAGATGGAGATGTGCGGAGATCCTACCTAATCAAAGTAGAATCACATAGCCTTTATCGTAATTATCTGTAAATCCTGTATCAATATATTTAGTCGGCAGCATTAGATTTTGCATTGCTTCATTAAAAGGAATAAAAAAAATCATGAGTAAAAACAGGAAAGTTATCCAATTGGGTTGCTAACTGCATAACATAATTGAATTTAGCACTGATGCCTCTCTCCTATCCTACCCACATGCTTTTGGGGAGCAATTGTCTTTTTAATCTATCTGCTATTACAAGAGTAGCAAATAACAAGTTGTAATTAAACTTCACTGGGATTGGTAAGTTGGGAATAGCAGATCACTGCCATACCACGGTATTCCTTGTACATAGTTTCTGTGGAGTTGGTTGGTGCAAATAGCTATGATGGTAATTTTACAGCCACAATTAAAAAAGGCTGGATGATTTCTTATCGGTTGAGTAAAATGAAATATGTATTTATCCTTAATTTAATTTAATTTTATTTTTGCAAGAGCTGCTCGTGCTTCATTTGCTTGTAAAAATTGAGCATGGAGCTTCATAAAAAACAAGAAGTGAATGCTTACACAGAGCCTGCCTAATTTATCTAGCTTGTATGCACCATTCATTGACAATTAAATTTTGAAAGGGAAAAAAATATTATTATTATTTCAACACCTACTTTTGGTGTGTTATTCAGACAACCATCTCACCAATTATCACTGTTGAATAAAATTATGATCCCCATTCATTTCCACTTATCCATCTTATTTAATAGTGATAAGGTGAGTGTCTATATGAAACACTAAAAAATAGGTGTTAAACAAATACTATTAAAAAAAAAAAACAAAATTCTAACTTGCCCTTTTTTTAGGTTGTTTCCCATTACATTGACATAACTACAACAGAAAACAAAACGAAAGAAAAGGTACAGGGTCCCTATATATTGATATCAGATTCCTCCTACTTGATGATTCTCTCTCCATTTTTCTTCATTAACTTCCACTGCAACGACTGCAATGGCAGAGGCTGCCATTAGTAGAACTGATCTCATCTTTCTCTCATTCCAATCCCTTTCCCTCCATACCATCTGCTAAACAAAGAATGCAAATGAATTATCACAAAGCCAAAATTAGAATTCTGGCGATGAGGCTACATGTCATTGTGATTCTCTGTATCAAGTAAAACTTTATTACAATAATAATTAACTTACTTGTTTTCATGAAGTTCAGTTTCTGATAGAGATGGTTGTAAGAAACCAAAGTGTTCTTGAAATGGGGGTCTCCTCTAAAAGAACACATAAGATTTTAGCAGGGCCTTTTACAAAAGTGTAAAATCTTCAAACGAAAAAATAAATATATAAGTAAAAAGGATGAAGCCAAGTACCTCAATATAAGTAGCAGAGAAGCCTTGTGAATAATCTAGCATACTCTCTGTGGAAGTTTGTCGATTGGTCGCATCAACTTTATTCTGAAAAATTGTCAAAAACCATTTCCATGAGTAACAGACATATATATTGCACACAACCCATTATTTTTCAAATGCTCAAAAACAAAAAAAAAAAAAAAGACATTGAAATAGTATGTTAACGCAAGCTCAAGCTCTTGGCAATATCTCAAACTAACCGTGGAGAAGTCAAACACATGAGAGCTAGCAGTGTCGTGAAGCAAAGAAGGCAGATGTTGGTCTTCACAGTGTTGAATTTCTCTAACTTTCTGCCTCTTTGTAATCGTACCACTCTTGGCCACATTCTTCACTGCCTTGGATGGAGAATACAAGCATCCATTGTTCTCTTGTTCATTGAAGTAAGCCTCATCATGTGAGTAATGTGGAGGCCAAGAAGAAGCATCAGAAACCATAGACAAGTCCTCCTCATCTGAGTCCTCATCTTTGGCTCTTTTATCTTTGTGTTCCTCATAAAACCTTTCACTTTCCCTTCTGCCTATATGTCGAGTACCTCTATCTCTATGTGAAGAAGCATTCTGGTTAATCAAAGAGTGCTCCAGGTATAGAGTCCAACCAGACTCGCAACCACTACTGCATTCTGAAGCCAATGCATTCATCTTTCCTTAGATTCTCAAAAGAAAATCTAAAATGAGCTCTTCGAGTCTCTCTCTAGTATATATAGGGAGTCTCCAATTTATGATGAAAGACTAGTGGTAAAAGGGGTGAAAAGAAGAACAGAGCCTTTTATTAAACTGTGTGTAGCAATGTGTCTCTGTAGTTTTGGTGTTGAGTCACCAAGTTGGATAGAAACAGACTCGAATCTTAGACTAGTTTTGTCCTGACTCTCCTCCCATTCGAATGAATCAAGAAAGTGCCAGTTGGGTGGGTTATAGTGGGTGCATGTAAGAGAGAGAGAGAGAGCCACGACTCCTTCACATGCACATGCTAAGACAGCGATGCACTGTGTACCCTCTTAACAAAAGGCTAGACGTCCATTTCCTTCCACAGTGTATGGACACCTATGCCTTTACCGGTACAACAATCATAATTATACATGTATATATGTTTAATTTAATAGATTTATGTTAATTGTTTTTAACGTAGCAACATTGTAATCTTATCACATAAAATAGGCATATCTTCACTTCATGCGTACCTAGCATTTTTGTGAGCAGTAATGCGTCATATCTTTCTCTATCTTTACACCCCACTTTTGCATATGATTATATGGAGCATAGTAAGATGTACAGGAAATGGTATCGTTTGTACTTGGGGTCAACGTTGAAGTAAAAGTGATTATTCAAAGATTGGTTTCATTTAGTATACATCATAAATCTGATTCGGTGTTCAAATGTGGAAAAAGAATATGCTGTTATGAACTTAAACAGTATATATTGTTGGGTATCCTAGTGCCCCTATTTTCCTTTTATGTCCCCATCATGTGTGGTGATTAAAGAATGGCTCAACAGAAACATAACCCTCTTCTGAAGCTTGTACCGCCATTTAAGAAGATTGCAGAGCAAAATGTACTAATTTTATTTTCGTGTCAACCTCATATGTGCTGGTCCTCCAACGAAAATTAAAACACCACCTGTGTGTGACAAAGAGAGAGGAAATAAAGAAGAGAAAAAAGAGATACTTTCATCTATGTGAAAGTGGAAAAAATAAATTGGCTTTAGGCAGAACAGAACTGCATCAGTGGAGACAGTAATTTTTTGGGGCACAGTGCAGTTGACTGAGATTTTATGAATCCACATGCAATCACATTCTTATAATCCTTCTCTACTTTTCAAGAATTTACTCTACCAGGATTGAGGATTCACATAGGCATGTGGACACGTGTGCATTATGCATATGAGAGGTTCCACTTCCACATATTCAAACACGTGTATGCACGTGCACATGCACATGCACATGCACTTCTATCTAAATCCTTCTTATATAGCAGCAATACAAATTACTCACATAGGGATAACTATCATTTGTAAAACCTTCTGTTAAAACCAAAACGGGTTGCTCTTCTTTGTTCCTGTTTCTTGAAGTCGTAACACAGTTAGTTCTCAACCAAATTTGAAAAAAAAAAAAACACATTACTATTTAATAACGACATGATGATATACTCGATAACTAGATAGATAACTATTTGTTTATCTTGCTTTAGTTTTTAGCTTATCTTCTCCCTATCAACTTCAAGTTCAGTAGTTTATCATTAACAATGATTGGGGTTACACTTGTTGATGAAAAATCATCAGAATGTTGATCTAGAGATGGCTTAATTAGAATACACGTAGGCCTTTTTAGGGCCCAAACCATTAGTGATATACTATTCTGGAAGAGATAAAATTCTAATCTTGTGTCAAAATCTATTGACAATCTCACACATCCAATTTCTACCGGGGCATAATGTTCCTAAAGGTAACGGAGGCATGCAAAGATTTTCTCAAACCAGCCAAATTTCCTTAAACCTGAATATTATTTCACTTGTTCATTTTAGAGAAAAGTTTACTTTAGAGAAAAATTTTAACACTACATAAATTTTAGATCATTTGAAATAGTCACAATTAATCAACTGTCAAACATACATGATTAAAGTTTTGAAAACTTATATATATAATAAATCCATAATTTATGACTTGGATATATATCCATTAATCATGTTAATAACTATTTGAATTAAATTAATTGATAATTTCTGTTTTATAGGAAAATATATGGGTGAAAAAACAGTATAATATATTTTCAAAGTATCATATGCATTAACCAATACAACTCACTTGATGATCAATTTTATTTGATTAGTAGACATAAGGGTCTACATTAAAATTTTAATTTATGAATCTTCCACCCAACTTAAAAGGTCACTATTTCAAAACAAAGTGAATTTCCATGTTCATTTTGCGCTAAATAGATAAGTGATCAAAATCGACCTCTGCAACAAATGAATATCTTTCACAACATGGGCAGTCATACTTATCTCTTAAAAGATGTTATGCACGTGCTGATGGTCAAGTAATAACAGTACTACGACGTACAACTTGCTTTAAACGAAAGAAAATACGTAAGATACATACAACCACTTAGATCTCATCCGAGGACTCAGATATACACATCCCGACTTTTGGAAGAAAACCACTACAAAAGATAGGTCAAGTATTAGATTATCTGAATGAAGAAGCATTTATAATCGGGAATACTTAAAAAGGTGTTTTGAAAGCAAATATATATATAATATATTTCATCAGTTTTATATATTATTATTATCTCTTATTTTTTTAATATTATTAATATTATAATTAATATATTAATTAATAAATAAATTAAATTAAATATTTTTTCTTACTTGGGAGGACCTAAAACTTTCTCTTTATAATATTATGAATGAAGATAAGATCAAGCATCACAATCATATGCAAGTTAACCTCATTAGGTGGCTCGTTTGGGTGGTCCGGAGTTATGCGTCAGTGAGCTTCATTATATGCTTAACTTTAAAGTTTGATTATTTTACTTTTATCTATAGAAAAACCAACTAAAGATAGGAACCGCCC
Organism: Dalbergia cultrata; assembly: GCA_031216105.1. Classification (NCBI taxonomy): domain Eukaryota; kingdom Viridiplantae; phylum Streptophyta; class Magnoliopsida; order Fabales; family Fabaceae; genus Dalbergia; species Dalbergia cultrata. The sequence continues at coordinate 5,457,636 of CM062346.1, forward strand.
TGCCATTCGTCATTAATATTAAAATCTGATACGATAACCAAATGGTCAATGTTTGGTTAAAGACAATAGTAATCAATGAACTGGATTTTTTTTTTTTTCAACTTGAAAGTAGACTTAACGAAGCTTCCAAGTATTGATAAGTTTTTTTAAAAAAAAAAATTTGGTGGGGAGTAGAGAGAGTGGTGATTGATTCACAAACACTAGTGGACAGCCCTAGCCTATAGAAAGGAGAGAAAAGGCTTAATAATGTAAGTGCAGCTGGAAATGGGGTAACAATAATGCGTCTAAATGCACCCCAGTTCAAATCCAGCTATTATATGCGATAACTTTGTTTGAAACGATCGGTATTTTTTCTATTAAAGAAAATCCTACTCTAAGTAAAATGGGATCATTAATTCGGTAAGACTTTGAAGTTTTGATAAAATTATATGTTTAGAGCTTGAATTCAAGACCTTTAATTAAATAAGAATAATTATTCATCAATTAATTTACATTAAATTTCATATTATACTCTTTTCATTTTTTATTAATAGTCATAATAAAAAAATTATATAATTTATGTATATTAATATTGTATCATTTTAATATATTAAAAATTAATATATCTAATAATCTAGAAATATTAACATTTTAATAAATTAAAATAACACGATTTTTCACTATGAATAAAAAATGGTGAGTGTCTTTGATAACTTTGTAACTGCTGATAGGGGGTATTCTCAGCAGCTTTGGGCCCATGGCTATTTTGACCTAGTGCTCTTCGAATGGGTCAACCTCAATTAGCTGGCGATTGATAACCAAAGCTAAAGCTATTACGTTTTTGGGTTTGTGCAAATTAAACCCATATTTTGATTTCCTTTTCTTAAATATGTTACTCGTCATCATGTACCAAAATATATATATATGTTGCTCATTATCCCCTTTTCGATGTTAATTATACTTGATATGCAAAGGAGAACTAAGGAATTTTAAATCCAATCTGAATCTTATTAAAAATCGATATATTAAAAGCCGACTATGAGTTGATGATTTTTTTTTTAGTTTTAAAATCAATTGTATTGAAATGAGTTTTGGATTTAAACTTAAAATCAATATATCCAATCCAAATCCAATAATATTGTTATGTAACGTAAGTTGTATTTGGAATTAATTTAATGAATCTATTTTTTATTTTTGTGTGATTGAACATTCAGTATTATTTTGTACACATATAAACTAATTATATTTATTTCTTATTCTATTCATTAAAAGTATTTGAAGTATTTTTAGTTTATCATATTCTTAAACTAATTTAATTTCATTTTTGTGAAAAATTGATTCAATTCCAACAGTAAAAATTGGTTGAAATTCAATCGAATTTAAAATATAAATTATACATATATGATTTAAATTAACTACGACGAATTTGGGCTAGAAAATATTTTGGGCCCCCAGATGGAAACTCTTCTTTTGGTTTAAAGAAAAATAGTTCGTCTTTCTTTTCAGCCGCAACACCTTCACTTTACGGGAATGTGGACTCGATTACGCTATTATCATAAGATTATGATTTTATCATTTTAATGAGTTGGCAAATCTCTTCCACGAATTGCTGAAAATTGTCACATAAAGAATACTACAATAGTACGTGATTCAATCACTCATGAAAGGGCCAAAAAAAAAAAAGGAATGCGATTCAATCTATCCATAATGTATTCAAATATATATAATAAAAGGTATATATGCGCTAATAAAAAAATGATCCGTAAAACAAAAATATAGGATTATTATGCGCACTAGCATAACTATATTTTCGTACGGTAACTTAGGTGTCCCACGTACATGGTCCGTGCAGTGTACTCGGAGCAAGTTAGACCCAACAAGTGGAAGGAACATAACATAACTGGTTGTAGGACCAATGTCGCACGTCTTCTCTATCTCTCGGTCTCTACCTGCTAGTCGCCACCTCGCAATTATGTGGGCATTTTTAAGTCATATCCCTTACGGCGCTTATTAATTAAGAAATAAAAAAAAAAAGAAACTTTACATTTAAAAAAATTATCGACTTTTAATATTGGAATGATAATTTTTTCCCATATACAAAAAAAAAAGGTATAAAATTCACTGAAAAGTTATAAAATTTTCTCGTTTTGATAACTTTAACCACGACTATAGAAAACCTTGCTTTTTTTTTAATGCTAATTGATCGTAATTATTGTGAGTAAATTTTTTTACATGTATTGAATACTTTTTTTTTTATGTTATCTAAATAACAATTTATACTATTGTGAATAGAATTTTAAATTAAAATATTTTTTAGAAGAATTTATTATCCTTTTTTGTTTAGATTTTGTTAACCGTTGATTTTAAGGTACCAGTTAAAGAATTATGAGTGAAAAATTATTTTGATTAAATTTTCAATATATTGAATGGATACTTTAAAAACTTCCTGCTCTCGGTATCTTAAACAGTACCCTGCAAAATCTTCATTTTTTTGTAAGAAAAAAATAATATTGAAGAAAATACTAGCTCCAATTTAAGATTATAACATGTTTCTAGACTTATTAAGTGATTAAAAAGTATTTATAAACATAAATATTGAATTTAAATCATGACAATATATGAGCAAAAGAATATCTAAATGAGCCAATGTTTGTCGATTTATTTGTCAAGTTTAATTTATTTGATCTTTGTTACATATTTTTTTCAAATTTAATTATGAAAATATTATATTCTGTTTAATTTATTTCTAATTCAATTTTTTGAAAGAAAATTATAACTAATTACTATTAACGTGACATTTTAAATAAAACTAGAAATATATAAGAAACAAAAATAAAAATCAAACACTATTTTATCTTTTGCCCTGCATTCAATTCATCTTCGATGATGGCGAAATCTGCCCCCATCAATGAACCAAAGATTAAACAACAAAACTCTTTATAAAGGGCGTGCATTACGGTTATTGAATTATTGCATGCAATTTGTTTTGGTCGTGCATATTTGTATAAAACTAGTATAAAAAACAGTCAGGGATTGAAATTTTAGTGTAGAAGGTTATATTCGCATCTATTTTTCGCACAGTCATTTTAATACTATTTTGTTTAAATTTTTGTGTTACCCAGTATTTATGTTTGAGTTCTTATGTAATAGTTATTGTAGTTTTTTTTAATATTATTCCAATCAAACAATATACAAGTGAATTAAAATTAAACCCAAAAATGACATACGTACATACAGTAGTTATCAGGACGGATATGTCTGTGGAGGCACATGCTCCGTGAGAAAATGTCTTAGAAGGCATGTGCTTGGAGCCTTCTGCTGTTTTCATCCTCATTAGATATCTCTTATACTTGTAGGTGTGGAATTGATACAGTTTTGCATTTTTTTTTTTTTTTTTTGGGCAGTTTAGTTTGAGGGGGAAAAAAACTAACGAACTATTGAAAGATGGGTAGTTTTTGTCATGCCTTTTTTGGTGAATTAATTTTGTTCTTACTGACAACTATTTTGCAGAGATTGGGGATGCGTTTGATTCAGCATTTATAGGATTGATTTTTAATTAAATTAATTTCATCATAATTGATTTCAGTTAAAGATATTTTAAAATAAAGTAATTTGTATTTGCTAATTTGATCTGAAAATTAATTTTGTCAGACTTGATAATATTAATTGTGAAGCAACTACAAAGACAAGAAAATAGCTTTTGATCAAAATCAATTCTATAACCAAACTCGACCTTAAAAAAAGAAAATAGCTAATGGTTAAATGGATTTAATCATCAGCTACAAATTTAGTAATTATTGTTTCAAAATATGATCCCAATACTCCAAAATGCCAAATGTAACTCATTTTAGGCTATCTCTTTTTTTTTGTTTCCCATGCAACTCATTTTAGTTCACTCACTGTATCTTTACAGGGAATATTGGGAAGCAATTGAAGATGAATTTGTATAAGAGTAATTTTATTTGTACTCACGTATTATAAGATATTGTCTGGACACACTCTTATCTAGTATCATATGAGCTATGAGTATCATGTTAGAACTCATGTTCTTTATCATCCCAAGATCATCCATGCTAAATCATTAAGAAAATTAAAAGATTATTGCAGGAGCGTACCTGAACATTCATGAAAATTGACTGGTGTTTGAATATGTGATTATTGATCTTACAAGTTAATATGCATGCTTCAAAGACGGTGGCTCTCCCTTTTTTGATGATGAGATGTCAGAAAAGAGACTTGCATATAACTTGGGGACCATAACCTTTTATAACTTTGTAAATCCCAGTTTCTAATTCAGCCGATCATAAAATTAGTAACTAGATAATCATGGTATCTATATATAATAAGTCTACGCTTAACGAAATAATTTAGGCCCATTAATTTATCTTTATCAGATCACTTTAATTAATTTGAGTCAACTTTATAATATCACACAATATAAATTATATATACAAGTCCACATACATATCCTTACATATCAAACAAAGTGGAAGCCTTATCATAGAAGTATGTCAATACAATATACGACAAATAATAAACGTAAATAACATTTCTCTCTGCAGAATCCAGACGTGTTATGGACTACCGACTTTACTTATGGGTGACCCTGGCAGAAGCCTTATCATAGGAAGGGCACGGTGTTTTCCTTCTTACGTACTCTTTTTGGTCAATAATTTTCTCACGTAATTGGACACCAAAGACGGTCACATTGAAGTGCTTTTAGTCTATTACCCATATCATGCCCATGGCACAGGGGTTGTGACCCAATGGGTTGGAGTAGTTACTTTGCTTTGCTTGTACAACCCATTATCCAAAATTCAAATTAAGCCCATAGCAGATCCAGCCGATGGTAGTGGATGATTATTTGAGACAAATCAGTTTTTGACCAAAACATAAAAGGACATATTAGTTATATTATTCCAGCTGCGATCTGTGAACATTTTAAACAAGAGTTTTTTTTTTTTCCTCTTTCAAATACATAATGCAATTATATGTGCATTAAAACAATAGAAATCAATAATTATTCTGATACTTTTAAGTATACCACCGAATACATAGATTGTGTTGAATTACTTTTTATTAGCCAATGTATAAACTTGATAAACACCAATGTGTAAAACAGTACTCAATAGGTCTATGCCTAGACTAGAATCTGTACATTATAATGCTAGAGCCTAGAACCAGAAGCATTTCTTATATTGATGGTTGAAGGTAGAACCATTAAATGAACTACGTACTATTATAGCTCCCATGAGAGACATATTGTTTCCTATAGCGAATAGAAATTATGTTCCCATTCTATTGTGTTGCTATCACTAAATCAATCGAGGACAATTACATAAATAACTACAGCTGGCTCAACTGTTCTGATAGGTAGATGCTTGGTCAAACGATTGATCAACTTGTATTGTTACCCATGCTCTCCGCAAGTGTGTCTGTGAAGTCTGACCTTCACCTCTAGTGACAGAAGAGGTTACCGACCTTGGAATATATGTCCACAATTGGAATGCTGTCTTTAGTTTTCCACAAACAGAAGAGATTAAAACATAGGATTTGAAACATTCACAGGCTCTAATCTTCTAGTTATGATTGATGAGAGATACTAGAATAAAGTAAATTGACTTGATGTTTTTAATATTTTGTCCACCGCCAATATAATGCTGTAATATTACGCTTCCCAATGCACCGCCAGCGTTTCTTTGTTCAATATATAAACCGGATGGATGTAAATAATCAACTGCTAATCATGATCATCAGTGTCTTAGAAGTGATTTATGTTTAACCTGTGCTCTTATTTGACATTGACACAACTTTTTCAGTACCCCTATGGGCTACTCTCTAAATAAATTCGGTTCTGGCTTTTAAGGCATTATACAAGATTAGAGATTGCTACCACTTCTAAAACTGGACCATAGTACATAAATTGGAGGAAAAGCCAACCAGAATTAACCAAAACCACACCAATGAAGGCTACGCAATTGGGAAAGCATGTGAAAAGGATTTGGTTATTATACATACAATCTGCAGAGGGTGGGTAGTGCCTGCCAAGGGTTGTTAATGCTTGTTTGTCTCATGCTTCAGCTGTTTCCCTGGTGAGGTCCAAGGCATCTCACTTTTTTCTCATAACTCTCATAAAGTCTGTAGAGGTTTTTACTACAGTTCTGCGGACTGTTTTGTAGCCCCATTTTCCTAAGTGGACCCCTCCTTGTTTCATCCCATATTACAAATTTACAACATAAATGCTAGTCTCTCAACTGTATATACAATTGCTATGAACCTTTTTGTCCAACTTTACACAATTGATATGGGTATTACTCTTATTAAGCATTTTCAAAGAATAAAAATAATGTTTAAACATTACAGAAGGTGTGAGAATCTCTTAATCACAATAGTATTTAAGAATTAATGGAGTTCATCTCATTCAAACCCCTCCCCCCCCCCCCCCCCCTCTCTCTCTCCTTCGCTCTCTGATTTGTGCCAGAATGGAGCTCATCCCATTATGGCCCTAAGGCCGTATATCCCCGCTCCTTAGCGAGGGAAGGCCAATTTCTTCTTAGCCTACACACCTGCCTATCCTATCTCACTTGACAAAATCAAACTTCACAAAAACATAGAGCAAATAACTTGACCTTTTGTTTGATTAGGATATTGTTGTGATTAAAAAGTTATCTTAAGAATTGTTGTCTTCAGAAAACGCAGCTAATGCATGCTTGCTGGTAACTTGACTTGAATTCTTATTAAAATTAAAAATTTAATAAATTTATGAATGATTGCATGACAAGAAAATGGCATAATATGTATATTGGATGCAAGTGCTTTCTCTTCTGCGCACGCATCCTGCTGTGCCGGAAATTTAGCGAAGGGAATGGTTCCATTTCCAGGCTGGAATGGGACCTGAATTTGACTAACTTATACAGAAATTCCCTGGCACAGAGCCACGTACCTGTAGGCCTAGTAGTCCCCACGTGGAGGTTACAATAGCAAATAACTGGCAGGGGCCTATATGCAAAAGAAAAATTGCATGCTGGGGTGGCAAAACGACAAAAATAAACTTGGAAATGCTGTATCTTCATCTTACGATACTATATTCAGTGCAAGACCTTCTCAAAGTTTTATTATATTTTTCTTTTACCTTATCGAAAGTCTTTATTATTTCATCGTGGCGTGGCATTATCGAAGTGTAAAAGATAACCATATTCCAATGCTGAGGATGACTCAAAACAGGCCTCAGCCAGAGAGTCAGAACTCAGAACTGAGGGAGGGAGGGAGGGAGAGAGCACTCATGAGGGAACAGGTTGGGGGATACTGCTCCCCTGATTCCCCATCAAATGTTATTTGAAATTCCTACGTGAACTTTACTAGAAAATCATGATTCGATTATGGCTACAAAGAGCAGTAGATTTAGGCATTTAGCTACATGCATGGAAACTATTTGTTTAAGATTAAGCTTTCTTTTTAGGTCAATTTTAAGATTAAACTTGGTATGCATTATTGTTTCTCTTCTAGGTACAAAAAAGAACCCCGTTAAGAAAGTCATCCTTGCTCATGTTTACAATAAGAGCTAAATTCGAGACAGCTAATTAAGGGCGTATTTACTTGGGATTTTGCAACTTCAAAATCATTTTTTATTAAAAAAATTATTTTTCAAATATTTAAATATTTTTAAAAATTAATTATAATTTTTTAAAAAATAAGTTTTCAGCTTTTTTATAAAAGCTAAAAAGAATAGATTTTGAAAAAAAAAATCAATAACTTTTTTCAGCTATGCATAAAATTTAAATTTTGTAATCATGTTTTTTTGAAATCTAAAACAGTCATACTCTAAGTTTAATCATGTAGTCCCACTTTAAAAATTGAAAAATAAAAAAATCACAAATAAGATATCAAATTACACAAATTAAAAATATCAAGAAGATTAAGTACACATAAATCATACCTTGACAAGTTACCAAAATCATACAAAGCTAAAGTATTAAAATATAAACAGTATAATATAAATATAGTTTCAATAAATCCCATGACAAAAAATAACACCTACATTTATAAGTTTTAAATCTCAATAGAATTAATCATTACTTCTTACGGTAAATACTTTTTGGTTGACTTAAAATTTAAAAGTTGTATAAATATATTCTCACACCAGTTATGCCTTTTCTTTTTATTATTTTTTGGTTTTTAAATGTGTTCTCCCATTTGATACAATCTTATTCGAACATCTCATTTCAATATCAATTTTTTCATACTTAAAAATTCAAACCCGATACTGCTGGTTGGGCCTTTAAACTTTTTCCTTGTTTCCACATCATTGAGAAATGCTTTTATTGTCGTGTAAACAAACACAGTTTATAACATTCACATGGAACAAGAATGTGACGAGAAAAACGATAAATATATCGAAGTCAACCATAACGAAAACGTTTGTCTTTGCCCGGAAAAGCTAGGCTCCTAACTCCGTCCCGTGCATGTATTGGGTTAGTGAATGTGGGGGCGTGGGGGTAGTGTGGTGTAAAGTAAAACTAAAGCGGTCCAACAACGTCCAAAAGCTCTCGTTATTCTCAACAAAACATTTTCGGTTTCTTGTTTGTTCCCTTACCCACAGTCCTGTGCCCATCCTATAGTAGCTATTGAGTATAGCCCATAGAACATTGTCACTCCTAGTCCTATGTGAATGTGATGTGAGTGATGTGATGTGAGTGTGTGTGACCCTCCAACACCGTTTTCATTCATTTTCCCTTGGCATTGGTCAAATCACATTATTCATATCTCTCTGGCCCCACCACTTCTCTTGCTTCAATTGCCACCTTTTCACTCCACCCACCTCTTTTCCCTCCAAAATGCTTTCGTGTGCCGTAGGTGGCATTCACTCGTCATGTCCACGCCACCCCTCTTAATACGCACGAGACGTACGTTCCCCCAAAACCGTTTTCTTTTCTTTGGTCCTGAAAAAAAAAAAGAAACAATTTTTTAACTAGATCCCGTAACGGGATGCGCAGTGGGGTTTTCAATGTCCAATTATAGGCCCACTTGTCGGATACGTTGCTCAGCCCCTCTGGTCCATTCACAATCACCCCGGCCCAATCGCAAATCCCGTTCACTTCCCAAATTAAATTACTGCTCTGTCCTTTCCAACCCAACGCTAAATGGAGAATTTCACCGAAGCATTTTGGGCACCACATATCTACAGCCTTCCATAGCATTTTCTGACATAAAAGAGGAGGGAATGATAGAAACATCGTTGCAGTGTTAGTTGAACTAAACACGACTCATTAGGTCTACAACGATAACTAAACAAAACATCCATTCAATAATCATATACAACAAGTTACTACAGTATATAATTTTTATGAAATGAAAATAATAAATAAAAAATTGAAGGTAAAAAAAAAAAAAAGTTCGATAAAATAAAGTCACCTTTAGCCGAACCAATACTCTACCAAATCTTGACCTTGGTCTTATAACCAAGATATATCTTATAGGAAAAAGTAACCTCTTTTCTCTCTGACAAAAGATACCCGAAAAAAGGAGACACATAATATAGGAATAAATATTTATATTGGTGGCGAGGAGGGAATTTCCGGTGTTATCTACCGCTGCTGTACTTCCGGAGCAGAGGATCGGAGCCGCTTGTTTGACGGCTCGGCTTCTGCTTCGGCTTCGGCTTCCGCTTGGGGTTGTAATTCGGCAGTTGAGCCGAGGTGGTTCCTGTCTGAGCGCGTGTCGCAGCTGACACACGTGGCGGCTTCGAGGACGCCGACGGGACTCTGAGGTGGCGGCGGAGGCGGCGGCTCGGATCTCGTGACTTTGTGGATAGATGCGGGACACGTGTCCACCACGTACTCCTCCATTAGCTGGTGACAGCGTCTCACCATTTCCTGTACGTCCCCATACAACAAAGATTCATTGAAAGAATAAAACAATATAAACATAATAATAATAAAAAATGAGAGAAATAAATAAATTGAAAAAACAAAAACCAAACAAAGTAGCCATCGCATCTCTACAGACTGTGACGTACAGCTTTCCATACTTCTCAAAATCTTCGAACTATTTTAAAAAGCAGCAACAATAATACATTACAACTACTTATTTTCTTTTAAGAAAAATCTAAAAAGCGATGCAGTAATAACTAATGATTAATGAACCAACCAACCTCACTAGAATCAAATTACATATATATATATATATATATTCACAACCACAAAAAACCAAAAATAGTAAATATAAAAAATATGCAAGGGCGTGAATGAGTTCAATACATGGTTTACTCTGCGGTGGAAACAGAACGACGATTGGGCGTGGCCAGCTGAGCAGAGGACAGCGGCGGCAGCCACGGTGGACGGTGCGAACGCCAAGAAGTCGATCACTGAGATGCCCCAATCCAAGCAAGATCAAACAAGTGCATTCAAAGTGATGAAAAAAAGAACAAAACAGAAACAGAAGAAAGTGTTACCACGGGTAGTAGCGAGGATGAGGTCGGAGGCTGAGGAGAATAACCGCTTCATAGATTGGTGCTGTGTGGCGGAAGAGGAAGAAGGGAGGTTGTTGAAGAAGTAATGAAGGTAATCGAAGGGGGTAACAGAGCGGAGTGTCCAGTCGAGGTTGGACATGAGCCAGAGCTCCATCCTCTGAAGGGTTTTGGGCTCGAACACGAACCTGGGCTCGAACACCTGCAGGTCCAGCAAGAGGGGCACTTCCGCCTCCTCCATTTTCGCCGCTACAGACAAACACGCCACTGATAGCAGCTGAAACGCCCACCCACTTGATGATTTCTGCCCAAAATAAATAAATACATTAAATACAATAATAACAAATAAATAAATCGGCACAGCACAACAATAATAAATGTCTCTGACTTTCCTTTTTTTCCCCTTTAAACTGATGATATTATTTTCCGGAAATAAGTGTCCGGTTTTTAGGCTTGAAAAAAGAGCGAGGGCGGTGTAGACTATACCGGAAGAAAGGAGCGGGACAGGAAACGGTCCATGTAGTTGATGGCCAGAAACGCAGTGACAGGCTGGAACCGATAGAATGCCTGCACCTGCATTGCCAACACACAACAACAACAACAATAATCGCACCGTGAAACACCTTAAAAAAAAAATTGGATTCGTGGATTCCAAGGTGGTCGTGCGCGCGTGACGATAATATAGCGCGTGCGGTACCTTTAAGATCCAGTTGATGGCGTCCAGCCGTGCGGTGATGTCCACCACACGGTCGCGGCATCGCCGGAGGTACCCAGGCTCCGGCATGTGGCGGGACTCTGCGTCGATAAGTTCAGCGATGGAGGCCTCATCGGGCGGCGGCCAGAGGATTGGCTGTGACGAAGGAGATGGGTGGTCGGAGATCGCTTCGTCGGCGTCTTCGCCGCACAGCAAGCTACAGGCGGCGGAACGGTCCGGTGATGGGGACATTGCGGTGGCGGTGGGTGTTGGTGGTTGAGGAGGGGATAACGGCGGTCACGGCATTGGTGACGGCGACGTAACGGAGGAGTGAGAGTGTGGTAGTAATGGTGCTAGGGGTTGTGTGGTGAAGGGTCATGGCTTGGTCTTATGGATTTGTGTTTGACATATTAAGTGCTCTCTCTCTTTCTCTTTCTCTGTGTCTGTGTTTTTTTTTTTCTCTCTCTCTCTCTCTCTCTCTTTCTGTCTCTGAGTTTTCTTTTTTGTCTGTTTGTTTGGTTGCGCTCTTTCTCTTTCTCCTTTGGTTTTGCTTGCTTTGTGCGTGTGAATTTGCAGAGAGAGTGTGTGAAACAGTCGCTTATTTTGTTTCGGTTTTTTTCTTTTTTTGTGGGTATTGCAGAAAGCAAGAGGAGTTGTCAAGCATAGACAAGTCAGAAAAAACAGAAGAGAGAGAGAGGGAGAGAGGGAGAGAGAAGCAATGGGGAATGAGTAAGGAGTAATGAGTAATGGGTGATTGGAGGTATGCATGTTGTATTAATGGCTTAATGCCAGTTACATATGGGGTGGTGATTTCTCTGCCGCTACTCATTGGTTTATCACAAACAAATGTTTTCTAACTCATTTACAAATTATTATTTAGATATTTAAAAATCAAATGTATAAATCCATAAATAAATGCGTTTTTATGTTTTTGTTAGTTGTGATGAATACGGTAAGGTGATTAAATTTTTCATTGACAGATTTTATTTGCTAACAATTAATGAAAATTCTTTTGTTATTTACGAGTGGTCGTTGGTAACCAATAATCATGACTATTCTTGAAAATGGATCCTTTTACATAATTTTTTTTTTTGAGATGACTATATCATATGTAAAGTTTTGTTATTGGTTATATTCTTTTATGGGATTCACACCGTTCTCTTCCTTTTAGTTAAGGGGATTTCTCTTATGTTTCTATAAGTTAAAGGCACAACATTTATTAGTGGCTAAAAATTAATCATGTTTAAATTAATTTAAATTATTAAAATTTATCAAAGTTATAGTAAAATTATAGCTGTTGAATTCAAAAGGATATAGATGCTCTTAATTAGAAATTCCTTTAATTAATGATAAAACCTTTCGGATAATATGATTGTGTTAACTTTTCCTGGATCCATTCCAACTTCTATAACTCATACAGCTTAGTTTTGTGAATTTTCTTCTACTCGACTATTTTCTTGTTGTAAGATTTAAATTTAAGTGGCTTTTGCAACAAACAAAAGAAAAATTAAGTGGCTATGGCCTTACCCATAATTTTTATGCATTGATAATGTAAAACCAAATTTAAATAAATATTTAATCATGTAATATTAAAAATATAAAAGTTATAAACTCGACCAATTATTATTATCTTAAAAATCTTATAAATAGAAGTGTACGATTGAATGATAATACAAATCTTTTTATACTAACTGTAAAAATTAGTACCTAAATAGTAACTAATTAATGATCTTTTCTTTTGGTGCATTAATGACCGTTTAATTTGGAACATATATTAAAACTTAAATAAATTTTCATACTCTCGTTACAGTTACCCTCTGTTCGAATGACGGACAATAGAAGAAACTAAATGAAAATGAAGATAAAAAAATACTTTCTCTTTGTTTTTGGTAGAAAAGAATACTTTTCTTTGATTGCGACTTTAACAACATAGAGGAAATAGGAGCTACTCATATGACAAGATTGATTTATTATGAGTATAAAATGGATAAATTTTGATCAATTAATCTTATATAAATGATAAAAATTAAAATATAAAGTCATATAATCTCTTAAAATAGGTATATTAGCATTAATTATAATTAATAAACTTTTAATCTTGATTATTAATTTATAATTATACAGTTCAAATTTGTTCATATAACTTTCATAATAAATTACCTCTCTCATCTAATATATCGCTATATATATTTGGAAAGTGGAAAAGTAATGAAAAGGCAAAAGCTAAGCTATAGGAAATAGATATGAAAAATTAAATGAATTTATTAACCCTGCTTTTTTTGTTTCAAGACTCACTAACTATTCTTACGATGAAGAACTAAAATAACTTATTATGCTTTTTATTAAGTAACTCTTAAACTATAATAAATAAATTAAGCTACTATAATTAGTTTAGTAGTAAGGAGTTTGAGTAGAATGCATAAGGTCTTAAGTTTAAATTTTGTTGCAATCAATATAATTTTTAAAGTTTAAAAAAATAATAATGAGATTATATTCTTTTCCATTATTGCAATATTATTATCACCATAAATTATAAAAAAATATCATTCAAAGTTATTTATTACAATTTGTTTTATTAATTTAAAACATTCAAACATGATAATAATAATAATAATGTTTGGATAAATTAAGTACAATGATGTCTGGTACAATGATGACATACAGCCATATTTTCTTGGTAAACATACATGTAAGATGGGGGAGTATATATTTATAGAGCATATCAATTATTAAGTGAGAAGTATGGTTTATTATAAAAGTAAGAAAAATAAAGTCAAATTATATAACTAAATAGTTAAGATTAAAAATTAATTAATAATATTTAATATTTATATATTTATTTAAAAAAGTAATATAATTTTATATTTTAATCTTTTATTTATATAGATATATAAGTTTTAGTATGTTCAGTTAAGGGGTAAAATCAAGGAAAAAATTTTCTATGAATAAATTATTTGCTTAAAATTACATGGAAAGTTTATCCATCAAAACTTTTCTCTCATTTTAATCCTTTAACTAAATACATTTTTAATATGTGTTTGGTTAAGTGGTAAATTGAAGAAAAATTTTTTACAAATAAATTTAATTTGATAATTTTCCCCCTCCCTCCTTTTCCCTCCCTCCTCCCTCTCATTTTTACCCTTAAATAAACATTCCCATTGATGGTATGAGAGAAAATGGAAGAAAAGAGAAAAACAAAAACAAAAGAGTATTAAATGATAATGACAACCCTTGAATTAGATTGCTTTTAATAAAAATAAAGGAAAAACATTATCTATATATAATTATATTTTCTTTCTCTCATTTTTCTATCTAATCAAATAATAAGAGATAAAATACAATTTCTCTTTAATTTTATCTTCTATTTGTTTTTTTTTTCGTCCTCTTGTTTTCTCTCCCTGTCCAAACAAACAATTTAAAGTGTATTTGACTATGAAAAAAATTACATAAATAAATTATATTCATTATTTTACAGATAAAATTTATATATTTTTTTTATTTTTACTTTTCAATCAAAAATATTTCTAGGGTAATATTTATAGGAATCAAACAATTTTATTAATATAATACTACATAATCGTGAGTGCATTTTTTAATTTTATTTTTCTAAAATTGAAACAAACTCACCTCATATAATTATATAGAAGTTATTTTATACGGATGCTATATCAAAATTAGCCCATTTATCCAATTATCTCGCGCGACAATGATTGCATTAAATGGTCAAACTTTTAACAGTATATATATAAACTACTTTTTAAATCATCAGAATAAAGTATTTAATATAATAAGTGAAGTTATAGTGTCAAATTATTATTATTATTATTATTATTATTTAATTAAAAGGAGACGTTCCGTAGTTAAGCTGTTATTTTTAATGATATTTATATTCCAGTATCCCTTCAAAATATTTATTTTAATTTAATTTTTAGAATTTATTTTACAATTTATCTTCATTGGTTGAAATATTCATCATTTTAATCCGTTTGACATAGAAATGAAGTAATATATCAACAACTTGAAGATAAAAATATTACTTTGCATATCACTTGTTATCTTTGATATTCTAATCAGTACTTTACCTCTTTAAAATTATTTATTATTATTACGATAATATAAGGATTTTTTCCCGTCATCCTTATTTGACTATTGCGATACTTTTCTTGAAGTGAAATCCACTCTAAATTTTAATTTGTTTGGTAAATGTTAATAAGTAACGCAGAAGAAAATGAATTCCTAGTAAATTTGTGTGACAATTTCACAATTCATACTATTTTAATTTTGGTCTTAATTCAGGAAACATTCATTGTAAAATTTTCTTCCACCGTTGCTTTCGTTCAATTATTGGATTTTATTTTTATCGATAATTGGCATCAATTATCAATACTTTTTTTTTCATACAAACTCTGATTTCTTTCCTTGTCCTTTTTCCCTTATTTGACAACATGGGAGCGTGATTCCCGCACGACAAGGGCAAGCTCATGGGCCCGCTTAGTATAGGCCATGCCCAAATGAGCCTATTCCAAGGGCCATATAACTCAAGTCCAATTTCTGGACAAGTTTCAATGCTTCAACTAGCTCTTCCTCCCCAACAAAATCCTTTTTCTGTTTTTAAAAAATTGAAAACATAATTTTACTTTATTTTGTTCCTTGTTTTTTTCCCATTCTCTGTAACTTCCATATATCTTTGTTACCTCATTCTAGCGAGCTCACAGGAAACTGAAATCCCCCGTCCATTACAATTTGGGCTTTTTTGTTTGACATGGCCAATTTGGGCTTAAACTGAGTTATATATTTCAAGGTAGAAGTTATTAGGTTCACAACCAAGCATGTTTACCTAGTAAATCAGGCCCAATTAAAATAGTTGAGGAGAATGAAACAAGTGGATGATTGTCCTGTGGAGATTCCTAATACAAGAGGATAATCTACCCTGCTTCAAGTAGTATCATCGATGTGTAAGACAAGATTTTAAATGCCAGCCAATCCTATAATATTGCTATAATAATCTACCATTGTTTTACTCAAATAGTTGATACATATTTGTCCTATTCTTGTAGATATTGGAAACTTGAGACAGTGAGAATTGTCAAGGGAAAATGTCAAGTGCATTCAGAATGAAGGGAAAAATCTGTTGAGGTTCATAGGCAGTGAATAGAACTCTTCACTTCTACTATCCTGATTGAAGTTCCTGAATTTCTCCCACCAGTGTCTACCACTGTCTCGCCAAGCTGTGCTATCCCCATAATGCAGAGTTAAATCCAACAAGTAAGCAACTATAATTGCCACGGTTGCCGGGGATAAGAAAATCACTATCACTATATTGTTGAACTGCAAAATGAGTGACAACACAAATTTAGCATACAATGAACCATGAGAGTCACTCAAATGTGGCTAGAGTAAAAGGCAATGTTTAACTTCAGATATACTACATAACATAACATACCGCAGTGGAGCCAGTGTGAACTGGGCCATGCCCAGATAGCAACAGATATTCACTGAAATATTGTGGAACGGAAAGGCCCATGAAGAGAGAAAAGCCCAAGATGAACTTTGTCCTGAAGCTGTTTAGATTGCAGAATTGAAGAAAACTAAGGCCTACTGATGCTGTTCAGTTCAGAGAGAAACAATACGATCAAATCAGCAAGAGGTCCGCGTTCGAGGTGAACAATACATTAAACTAGCATGAAGCAAAAGGGACTACATTGCATGTGCCAAGTTTTATGGCATCATGGCAGTCATTCTTGTTTGTTTTTGGTTTCTAGATCATAACTCAGTGCATAATGCGCACAAATTTAGAAGGTAGAAAACTTTTGTCCCTATGACCGGTGATCATATAATAGATATGGCACATTACATACCCACATAGGCAAAGAGAACGCAGTACACAGCTGCTATGATTGGCAATGGTATCGATGCAAGAACTGCTCCAAATTTCCCTGACAGAGAAGCACAAACCAGGATGCGATCAATAAAAGGCATTAGGGGGAAAGATTACACAGTAAAACCAAGTTTTAGTTGCTTTCAAAAGATAAAATTGTCAAACACAAACATACAGTATGTCACATGTTTCACTTTCAGTAATAAATCTGAATGTTTAGAAATTCGTGGAAAGGGATGCAACACCTAATATAGAGAAGAAAAGCATGAAGCCTGCTGATATTTGAATGACTCTCCGACTTCCCACTCGTGTTAAACCCAAGAGTCCTGCATTTTCACTTTATGCCAAAATAAAATATAATTATCAAATGTATTTAATATAATAGTAAAAGAAATTTTTCAACCAGTATTTTCACACATATGATAGGTAGGTCTGCAGCCATATTATTCATATATGAGTCAATGTGCATCATCTTTAGTATCACTTTTCATACCAAAATGTCCCCCACTTCGACCACTGCCTAGCTAGTAGCAAGATGTCATTCTCAAAGTATAGCATAATCTCTAGGCAGCGTAAATTAGTTGCTTCCTAATAACCCCCAAAATCGTCTCATATGATAACATGTTAATATCATCATAAAGCAAACACGTAGACTTCCAGATGACTAGAGAAACTAGGAAATAAAAATTGATTGATAGAATCTTAGTGGCTCATATTATAATATAAGTCAGAAGAGCATAGATCCTTAGCCTAAGAATTCTTTGATAATAGCTAGGCAAGATGATTCTTAAAGGTAACAAAATGTACACTGATGCAGTGGATCCAGTCACTGCGCCAAAAAAGCCATCCACAAGAGTACTTATACCCTGAAATCATCAAAACTGATATATCAGTCTAATTTAGTGGAGCAAAATAAACTTACAGATGGAATGTTGAAGAATCACGTAGTACCAGCCAGCCAATGCCACGGCCATGGACAGAGGGTGGAATAGGTGTGGCGCTCCCAAATCTTGCTGCTGCAATGAATGTCCCAGTTGACTGTCCCCAGAAAATGAAAAGGATGAAACTTGTATCAATGTTTATCCAAGTAGAAAGAACTTTAATCATTTAACTTCTAAGTAAAAGTTGTTGGATTACAAGAAGAGAATATATATATATATATATATATATATATATAAAGGGTAATTCATCAAGAATTTTCACTAGTCAAAATGACTAGTCCACAAAGTCATACTGATCACGGTTCACATTGCCAAGTGCAACTTTGAAAGTGGTAGCATTTCTAATCATTCTAACCCAAAAAACACCAAAAAAAAAAAAAAAACTATCCCGAAGAGTTGATGTGCATATTAAAAGAAAATGTAAAGCAAACCTCTACGATTGCAACAAAAGAAGCAGCAATCATTGCAAAAGCATCACCAGCATTGAACGAAGGGCCTCCCCATTGAAATGGATATGGAACTCTTATCCTGCATAAATAAGTGAAATCTAATTGAAGAATGGTTTTGAGGACCATCCACATGAACGAATATACCATTAGCAAACTACCAGGCCTCCATACAGATACTAAATTCAAAGGAGTAAGGAAAGTACAGAACATATGCAGCTACTTGCATATAGTTATAAACAAATTATCTCTCTGTCCACTCTGATGCTTTGCAGTCTAAGATATCATCAATTGTGCCACAAAGCATCACACATGGCTTTGAAAACACTACATGATTCCTTTTAAACACAAGCAAGCCACTCAGGACTGACCAAGGAGCGGCACTAATTAACCCTGATCGATCAGTACGGCAACTTAATTGAGTAAGTTGTGATCTTTTATTATATGCACCAGCTGCAGTCAAAATCTCAGCAAATGCCCATGCAAATCCGATTGATACTAATACTGCAAATCGATCAACTCCTCTTGTTTTCATCACATGGGGAATGTACTGCAAAGACATAGTTTTAACATGATTAGAAAGATTATAGATTGTAAGAATTTGGATTATAGATTTAAAAATGTGACAGCTTATTTTTTTTGCCTTATTATATTGGGCCTATACAAACATTTCAAAAGGATTAAATTGAAACGGATGGGAGAGAGAACGGCTGGGAAGGTAACCAACCTGGGACAGGATGACCAGAATAACCAATGCAGGGAGCCCAATTTCAACACAATTTGCCAACTGCACGAATAAAAACCAAAACCAAGGTTTATGTTTGTTGAGCTATTGATAATCAAGTGAAAGAGATGATCACCAATATGCATAAAAAAGAGCAACGTAGGTACTTTTGGAAACCCCAATGCAAAGAGTCCTAAGCCAGTAAGAGTGACAAGGGGAACCGCAGCAAGGGGACTGAGAAACCTGCCATATTAATAGTCAAAATGAAAACTGATTTCTTCCAAAGAAGCAAAATGCACAATGATGATGATCAAAAGACATCCTCCCTCAAGTGTCATGTCAATAATTCTACCTGGTAAAAATTCTCCAGAACCCAAAATAGCCAACTATGATTTGGAAAATGGATGCAACAATAAGTGCCCCTTGGATGGCTCTCACAGAATGTTTAAATCTCTGAAATCCAATCAAGAATCAATTGACATCTACATTAGTGACATGCACCAACATTTCTCAGTCCTCTCCAAAAACTCTAATTAGAGAGAGCTATTGCACAACAACATGAACACACCAACCTGGTGTGGATCAATAAACACACTCATCCTTGAAGAAAAAGCAATGGAAAAAGCAGGAATGAGGAAAGCATTGGAAGGCCCGATAACCACAGGAAGCCGCGTCCCAAACCACGTTTGCAAAAGTGTGTTAATGGCAGCAACAAAAAGCAGAGTCTGTATTATTTCAGCTTTCTCCACCTAAGTTTTTTTTTACCCCAAAAAGAAAGAACAAAATGGTTTCAAACGGAATGAACTTAAAACAAACAAAAGGAGGAAAAAAAAAACGTAGAAATTGTTTCAGAAAACCGCAAGAGGCTTTCTCACATTGCCACCACCCATCAAAGGAACAAGCAAGTTGGAAACAAAGACGATGGTGCCAAGCATAACCAGGTAGTGCTGAAACCCAAGGAACATCCCTAAAGCTGCGAAACAAAACCATTCAAGTAAAGATGAAAACTTTAAACTAAGCACAAAAAAGGGTATCATTGTATGAACGATTAATGCAAGAAAGTAAAAATAAAGGGTCGGTATATACTCACGCCATGGGGGAGAACTGGTAACACAGTAATCAACACCGGGAAGCTGTTCCTTCACGGGATGAGGTTGGAACTCATCAGCCTTGCCTCCTCCTCCTGCAGCCATTCTTTCTCTCTGTGTGTGTCTCTCTCTCTGTGTTTTGTTAGCACACTACTCTGTTTTCTGTCTTATAATGCAGGGGAAGAAGAAAAGAGAGGCAAATTGTGTACTTTTGTCTGATACGAAATGCATAGAGGTGAAAATGAAAGAGAGAGAGACAGAGAGAGAAAGAGAGAGAGAAAATGGAAATGATGAGAGAGAGATTAAGGAGAGTTAGGCAGCGAGGTTGTGACTCTAGCAAACGGAATTGGTGCGCTGAACTCTTTCAGCAAAGTGTGAGCTGTGTCATTTTTTTTGGTCACCTCTTTTGGTTTGTTGTGGTTGGTATTTGGTAACGGTAGCTTAGCTTCTTAGTTCTTATGCCACTATTAATATTAATTTTTCATCGTTTTTTTATTTTTTATTTTGGATTTGGTTTAGTCTGCTAGTTTTGCTTTTGTCTATGTATGTGAGTGCTAATTTTTGGTGCTAGTAAATTTATAGGAGGTCAAATGTTGGAACACCAAACATGGAATACTGATGCCATTTCTGTCAGTTGCCAATCACCTTAATTTGCATGGTTTCGTAGTTTTCAAAATCTTGGTTAGAGATTTGTTCTTTCCTTCTTAATCAAGGCATTGAGTTTAATTTTCCATGTCTACCAAATCATTCTCAAACAAGAGCTTAAATAAATTCATAAACACATTCAGCCATATATGTCGATCAACCACACATTATTTAACTTGAAAGTAGTTTGCTATAATATTATACGTATGAAAAATGTTATTTATAGTTATTGGATAAAAAATATAACTATGAGTCCACATTCTCATCTAACAATAAATGAAATGTGAATTAACATAATAATTTACATAAGTACAAATGTGCAATTAACAGGAAAAAAAACAGAGATGGAAGAAGTGAATTCCAACCTGCAATAGTTAACTTCTAAACAATAAATTAACTTAAATATGGGGCACTAACTTCTCTTTTGCATCGTGACGTCAAGCAGAGACAAAAGAATCCATGCATTATAATTCAACCATTTTTAATGAACAAACTTATTACATATTATCCTATCCCCTCACATCTCTAATGGGTTTTGGTGCAGGACGCTTAAAAGTCAGAGTGTGGTTAGAGATAATTTAAGGTTAAATTAGTGAAATCATCATACCTCAAGCATGACGGACCTTAAATGATAAACATGTTAATATTCTCGAGGTTTAGTTAATCCATAGGTTTCTATAGTTTTACTGAATTTTTAATTGGAT
Source organism: Dalbergia cultrata (assembly GCA_031216105.1). Classification (NCBI taxonomy): domain Eukaryota; kingdom Viridiplantae; phylum Streptophyta; class Magnoliopsida; order Fabales; family Fabaceae; genus Dalbergia; species Dalbergia cultrata. Next base: position 5,479,200 of record CM062346.1, read on the forward strand.
TCCTACATTTTAAAAGTTTTCAACTGGGTCCCTATACTAAAAATAAATGTTTAAGTAGGTCACTGATCCCATTATCTATTACAAAAACAAATGTGAATTAATAAAATATACCTATAATATTCTTGTTACTATAATTTTATATTAAAAGAAAAAAAGAAAAATCCACCTTATGACCCTTTCCCTTTCCTTCCTCTTCCCCTTCCTCCTCTGCAGGAGACACCGCCACTTAGAAAGAAATAAACCATAGCACCATAATAACCTATCAATGGAACCATAACTATGAAACCATATCCAAAACCTCTACAACTGCACACACACACAGTGTAGCCATAGAACTTCAATCGCCAAAAACATAACAATCAAACTAAACACAATAGCCACAATGAAACCATAACATCCTAGTCTTCATTGCATCAAAAACACAAGTCAAATCATCCATACCATTCCCTTCTAACCCCAAAATCACAACCCAAAAATCAAACATAGATACAAAACCAAATTTAGAACCCTCGACCAACACATCTCTCATCCACACGTATCAAACAAAATCACAGAAAAGAAAGAGAAAGAAAAGGGAAGAAGGCTATGACTACCACCGCGGGCTCCACCACACCCATAACTTAGCACATTGATCGCGCACCACCATTGTGAGCACTCTCCTACACTCACCGTCATCCATTCCTCGCCACTGTGCCGCCAATCTCCTCCCAGCCACCATCGCTTCCTCCCTCCGTCAGCCATGGATTACCACATCATTGTACGTTTGTTATTTTTATTCAGATAGTGAAAAATAAAAAATAATAATAATGAGAAAGGTAGTGATGAAAGATGGATGATGAATAAGATATGCATGATGATGGTGAAGATTGAAAACAACAAGAGGGTGGTGACAAGGGGAGAGGCTAATGGTGATAGCGGTAGAAATATAGGGGGACAGAGAGGGGAAGAGTAGAGATGCGAGATTTTTTATTTTTTTAATATAAAATTATAGTGAAAAAATATTTTGGGAATGCTTTTTTAATTCTCACTTTTTTTGTAACGGTGATAGGGTTAGGAACCTAATTAAATATTTATTTTCAGTATAGGGACCCAATTGAAAACTTTTTAAATATAGGGATCCAATTAAAAATTTTGTGAAATTATAGAGAATGATGAATTAATTAAATTTATTCTTGAGACGCTAGGATTTTTCTATTTTTACGTTTTTTACTTTATCAAAGTGAAGAGGATCTTACATAAGGTTTTCTTAAGTACGTAGGTGGTAAATATGGGCCAGTCATTTATTATTGACATGATTCTTCTTAGAATTTTCTTCTTAATTGTGAGCATATTTAATCGTAGGATCTTAATTATTTGAGTGTTGGTCTAGACATAAAATTTAGAAGATTATCGTTAGCCATTTGAGCTGGCCGTAATTGGACCTATTATGATGAAGGTTAATATCGTCGCTAACATTGGGCCGAGCATAAAGGCATTGAATCGAGCTAAAGCCTCGTAAGACCATTCCAGTTCGTGAGTAAATAGTAAAACTACTCTAATATAAACATTTTGTGAGTTTTTGAGAGAAAAGAGAAAGATGATTCTGATTTTCCTTCTTCCATCTAATATTCCTTCATCTTATGAACAAGTTCCCTTTTTAATTATTCTCTAACTAGCCTTCTCTCCGGTAAGTGTTATCTAAATACATTGTAAAAAAAAAAATATTACGAGAACAATAAAATTATACAATAAATTCACATTACATATCTTATCATATAGCAATAGTGATAAGGTATATGATATGTATTTATTGTGCAATTTTATTATTCCTATAACATTACTCTATATCGTAAACCACTTCGTAAAAGAATTTATTTTAACTTTATTAGCAATAAATTGATGGATGCGCTTCCTGGTGGTAACAAAGAAGTATACCAATATGGAAGGGCTACAAGGAAATACATCCAGTCTAGACCGCTAGCTCTTATTCCTATCGCAACGGAATAATATTGTATTGGCGAGATCGATCGAATGCTATCATTGATGAGTACTGCGGCATACGTGTTGTAGATAACAATAATAATAATAATAATAATTAGCAATACCCTATTCCAAACGTTGCAGAGATGGTATGCAGCATCCGTAGTGGCAGAAGCAGAGGCAGAGGACACGTCTTTTGGACCAACCAATGTATCAAGTATTGTTCGTGTTTCTATCTTCGTTAATTTGGAGGGAAAAAGATGGATCTTCGTTGCTTTTAAATATATCTCTATCCATATCAATATCAATATATATTACAAACAACAATAGAAAGAAGTACCACGCACTACAAAAATAAACAATGTGCCAAACAATGTATATCTTGTAACAGACTCATAAATTCTCATATATATTATACACATGAGAAATGGTATGTTAACGTAGTATTGATATATAAAGTAGTGAATGTCTAAAGTAAAACTGAAGTAGTATAGTAAATCCCACCACTTATATGCATGATTAACTCTGTCAACTTTTTTATATTCAAATACTAAGTTCCCATTATACATTATGTCCATAAACACCCAATACTAAGAAGTAAGTAGCTAAAAATATCTCTCAAAAATAAAATAAAATAATTTTAGCCCACTTTCAAGGAGTATATTTCCAAGTTTCATTCACGGCTCATAGCGGACAGTGCCACTGGCCTCTTCATCTCCATACACAGCACAGTGGACAAAGCTACTGGCTCCCCACTTACTGCACACGTACACACGTGCATGTTATGCCATTATTCTCCACGCTTTTTCTTAACATACAAATAAACTCGCTGCTTGCTGGCTTTCACTAACACATCTATCTTCAAATGGCACTATGAGTGAAAAGGGGATTGTTCCCAACACAACCACACAAACAAGGCAAACTAAGAACAACAACCACGGTGGTCCACTACATATTAATGATGTTAGTAGTAATAATTAGAATGTGAGAAGGAGGAAACAGTTCTTAATTAGAGAAAGCTACTGTCTACTATCTTAGTGAGACAGAATTGACTGCCTTTTTCCATCCCAAACATTAGCTTTTACCATATTAATCCCTACAAAAAATTGGCTTTTACATATTAATTTTTTTAATATTAAAAATATTTTTAAGATAAAAGTGTATAGTTACTTAAAAATTATTTTAGTATTTTTTTCGAAGAAGAATAATGTTTCAAAAATGAAAAAGAAAACAAAAAAATATATTTTTAAAATAAAAAATACTCTGAATTCTGAAACTTCAAATCAATGAAAGTGGCAAACTAATTATTGCCTTGCAAAATTAAATATACTTGCTTTTGAGAATACACAAATATTGCATTATTGGAAAGAAAAACCAAAATCCAGATAGATGTTTACCTAATATGAAATATGCCAAGAAAAGAGGTTGAGCAGCCCCCTTAAGACCTCTATCTACAAAGCAGTAGTTTCTGAGTTTCCAATAAGGCAATAACTATATATGCCGCTGACTTGTACGATATTCATATCTTGACACTATTTATTATTTAATTATAATTGAAGGCATTTTGTTTTCTACACATATTCCCTTGGATTTACACATCATAGAGAAACTGAAAGATACATTTCTTTCACTTAAATTCTTTTTTGAGCTGCAAACAAAGTTACAACTCATATATTTTAAATTTTCCCTTCTTTTCCTATAAGATTTTTTTTGTTTTTGGTCGAACTATAAGATCTTCAAATTTCATATAATTGGCTTTGGAAAGTTCTTTTTTTTTTTTTTTTTGGTACACGACCAAGGGTATCCACCGTCGATCACAGTGATTAATTCTTGCACTGGTTTGTAGGCACCTCAAGGGTGGGACAGCTAGCCCGGAGATTTAAGGCTTCTCTATACCTAAGGTCAGGATTCGAACCCCTGACCTTGGTTAAGGGTAAACGAGTCCCTCACCACTCGATCACATCTCCCGGGTTAGTGGCTTTGGCAACTTCTATTTCAGTTTTTGGAGGACGGAGATGATGACTTTCAAAGGCCCAAAAGTATCAGGCCCAAAATCATAGCAATATGAAGAGGAAACATTGTAGCATGCTTGAAGGCACAAATAACCCAAAAAAAAAAAAAAGTACAAATATAAAAGAGCAAAACAAAAAGATTGAGAAGCGAGACACAGAATCCAAATATATAAAGGTGACTGTTGATATATATGATCTTAGTAATCAACTTAATTATATTTTAATTTAGAATTTTACTCATATGAGTTGTAATTTATACAACATCTTAAAACTATTTAATATCTGTGAATGAGAATTGATAATTATAAAGATTTAACATTTGTCTATAGTAAATAGAGATAGAAAATAGTTCTGTCGGTCAGTATGACATGTCAATTTTTTTTTTTTAAAATGTTTCATCAAGGTTTTACTGTGTTAGTGTGATATAGTTTAAAATAATTATTTTAAGTTCCTACTTATTAATTTGATTGCCTTTTCAATTAATTAAGGATTATTGGTGTTAATGCTAGTGGTTTTTGACTTGATTACTCAACAACTGATTTATGATTTTATATTATCAATTGAAAATTCACTTTATCTTGTCAATCTATAAATTGTTTTCGAATGAATTGGTTTATTTTATAATTTTTGTGAAAATAATATTTCATACTCACTCTCAATGACAGATCCAAAAATTTTAAGTCGTAGGGACAAAAATGATATACACATACAAAAATCATTTATACATAATTTTTATATTAATATGAAGTCAAATTTAATAAATAATGGGATAAAATATACACATATCTATATACTTTAAAACAAATCATAAAATTTTTGTGGGGTAATGAGCCGCGGGTACCTATTGAATAGATCCGTCCCTGTCACTCTTTATTAGTTGTGTTCTATGATATTTAACATGCATATATGTAATGCATCTTTCATATGATACCATTATAGCACGCGATATCGCGCCGGACATCCACGATCCAACCAGAGAGATTGTCGTATGAATGTGGGAACCTAAAAGAAAGATAATCACAAGTATATGTGTAAGTAATGCATGAATGATTATGATAGGATTAACTATTGATGAAGAAATGATAACGATAGAAAGAAAAAAGAATAAGTTAACAGGCTTTTATATAGGATTTAATTTAAATGTATGTATAAAATTTTTCTATATTATCATCAAATTAAATATTTTTATGTTTAGAACTTTTGAATTAGTGAAGTGAAAGTTAAATTTATTTTATTGATGTGATAATATATTTGGATTATTGTATCAAAAGAATTTACATTATCTATGAATTAAAATTAGACTCCTTTATACAATTGTTAAACTTTGCATTTAACCATAAATCAATTTATATTGCTAAAAGTGTATTTGGTTGACCGGTAAAATTAGGGGAAAATTTTTTATAGTTAAGCTTCATCCATAAAAGATTCCCCCATCTTTTTCTATCCTTTAACCAAATACACTCTAAAAATAAAAATAATCTAAGAATGAAAATAATTTAATTAATTTATGAGTCTTTATAATTTCATTTAATTTTAAAGTAAATGCTATAAATTTACAACTTCTAATATCTAATCCTTACATCGTAATTTTATTTTTTATTTTTGTAATCAACTTCGAAGAGCAACCTACTATTATAAAATTCAGGGACAATAAACACACCAAAAGACCAATTTGACTACTATTATGACTCGCGCTTTTAATACTAAAAGCATTTTAAGTTTTAATTTTTATCATGACAGTTTGTTCAAGGACTTGATTACAATCACTTTTATAATGTAAGAACTTGATTAAAAATAAATAAACTATAAAAACCTAACTAAAATTGAGTAAGACTATAGAAAATTTCAATTAAACCTAATAAAAATCATTTTTTTTTCTTTTACCTATTTCACAGTATCCTTCTTTTGTGCATATATCATTATTTTTCCTTTTTCCTTTTCATTTATCACCCTGTTAATTATCTCCATATCCACTAACGTAAGGACTCTTCAACTTTAGATCCTCATACGACGACGAGAGAAAAAAGGAAAACACAATTTGACTATCCAAATTTGTCCAAATACGAGACGGATGATCATTTGTTCAAATTTGACAACCCCAATTTTTAATTAGAAATCTCGGCTAATGTAGCTGCAACTATATTATAATATTGGTGACGGATAATTTGCTCCCACCATGTTTTGGATCTTATCATGGTCCTCCCTTATACTCACCCAAATTACAAAATTAGTCTATTTTTAATTTTTTATTCATGCTTGTAATTACTCGCCCACTTCCAACATAACCACCACTGCTACTCTCGATTTGCATCATTGCAACCCGTTCCACCACGCCCTCTGTTGATGTTATTACAGACCCACAATCTCCTCTTCCACTCATATTCACCACCAGGTGGTTGAGTTTAGATGAAAAAATCATCGCTTTCTTAGTGACTAATCATCCTTCTTGTGTGTATCATTCATTTATGACTGGAACTAGCGGACCCTGTTCATCCTCATCTCCGGCTAACATGACAGCCACGACTAGTCCCTCCCCTTACTAGATGAATGGCACCAAACCCATGAAAAATCTCTCATTCTTTACTCTGTATAGTTCATGGTTTTAACAGGAGCATCGAAAAATAAAAATAATCAAAAGTTGAAGAAGAACACGACATGTCCAGAGAAGACTGAACACAAACCAGAAAACCAATGCTTTTATTTTTGTTCTCAAGGGTTTTGTTTGTTACAGTTGAAAACCCACTTTTTCATTTTGTATTTTATTTTATTTTTTGATTTTGGTGTTTTATTGATGAGTACTAAAGATTATTTCTTGGGATGGAAAGGGTGATTCACAGAGGGCAGGGGTTAAAGGGTGTGGGTAGCGATGAGGAGGTAGAAAAAGTGTTCAGGCTATTTTGGTATTTTCAACTTTACATTTACTTTTAATAAATTATTTATAATAAGTTTGGTCATCAATCTTAACCATTGATCCATGATTTTTAAAAATCTAACGATTCGAATTAAGACTATCACAAACTTCAAAATAAGTGGGGATCAAATTATAGCCGCCTATAATATTTAGGCACAAATTGAGACTTAAAAAATAATGAGAATTTAGAAGTCGCACTATAGATATCAAATAGCACAATAGTGAATGGCATTCGAGATATTCTTTAGTGCTCTTATCGTTAAGATAAAACTTTTATTTTATGTAATTTATTAATTGATATATCAGTTATTGCATTAAAAATATTAGAAAAATTAGGGATAACAATGACCCAAAAAATTAATAAGTCAAATACAGTGATTATCCATTTAATAGTATTCCATTAATAAATAGAATTGAACAAATATTTTATTTTGCTTTAATATTATCTAAGAATTTTTTACGCGATAGATCAATTTTATTGTTCTCAAAACTCCCAAGGACTAATTTTTCGTGTCCCTCTAGAGTACTACTGCGAAGACCAAGTCCCTAATATTGTCCATTTTTTTTCAACTCATTATAAACTTCTTAAAATTATATGGTCTTAGACGACGTTCCGCAAAAATTCAGCTAGGAAGATATTGATATTTTGATACAAGAACATACTGTCCGCTGATAGTTTTATATGATTTTCATTTTTTTAGACGCATGTATACTTGTACACGAATTTTCAACGAAGACCTTCGCCATTAAGCAAATATGGACCCTTTCAAATCCACACAAATAAAATATTTTTCTTTTTTTTGACTCCTGGTAGGAGTTATTAATAACCTTACCGTAATGAAAAAAAAATATATTATCTCACATCTCGTTCTTCATTCCCCTTCCATCTCGCTCGCTTAATAGACTCATGTGCAACGCAAACAGAAGCAAATGGGTTACAGGACAAAAGAGTCTATTGCATAGGGCGTTCATTTGTTTTCTAAGCTAATATTTTAAGCTATTCTTTCGATATTACCATGCTTCGTTTGGAAGGTATATTCTCGTTTTGTGTTTGGAAAGCGCTTCTCTCATACTTGGGAATTATACGCAAATGTTAAAAAAATATAAAAGCATAATAATGTCGACCCATCAATCAATAATAATAATAATAATGTCGACCCTGTACAGCTGGATCCTTAATTGCTCCATGATCCATAAATCATTCGCTCAGCTCTTGAACATGCATGGAGTATAATTTAAGAGAAGTGTTATTTTGGTTAATATTCTATGGGATATTAGTATATCGTGTTGATATATTTATATTTGGTATTAGATGAGGTGTGGAATTTAAATTAAGTGGAGTTTATATCCAATTCAATAATAAATGTGAGTGTGTTGACATGATGTAGTGTGAGTCAAAATAACATTACTCATAATTTAAATATGGAAGACTTATGAGTGACTGTTGTCATCCCTTTTTTGCTATTGACGCTCTTGCTAAGCATTTTTATTAATGTCACCAAGATACCATTCCTCCTTTATCATAGTTGTTTTGTGTCTTTTTATTTTTCAGGGTTAGATTAATAAAATGTACAACTTTATAATGTTTTTATTAACACATTAAATTCATGTTTTATTTATTAACACATTAAATTCATGTTTTAAGTAAAAAATTAAATAAATTATCTTAGATGTTAACGTATATTTATTGTTATCATGATAATAAAATAATTTGCAAACTAAATTTATTCCTACTCCATGTATTTTTTAAAATGTAATATTTTTTGAACTTTTATGAAAATATACTGTCACTTCTACATGACTGCCATTATTTTGAAAATTTTAATTAAATTTTATATAATTTATAAAAAGTAATGCTCTTTTTATTTGTCTTAATAACGTTGTTGTTTAATTTTTATTAAAAAATTTAATTTTATTTGAATGTCTAAAAGTATTTAAATTTTTGTATTATCACTCATAATTTTTAATTATTTTGACAACTAAGTATTTTACGAATTTATTATTTTACTTATTTAATATAAATGAAAACATTAAGTACCTTGTTGTTAAAGGTTTATTTCACAACTAGGATGTAAAAACATGAAGTATATATCACATTTTGCAGTCTTTACACTTTAAACACGTTATGAATCAAATGTATTTAACTTATTTTCACAACATGGATGCAATTATATCTAATTCGGCACACACATTACTTATTTTATTCTACAAACACATTATGATATAAATATTTCACAAGTAGGATGCGAATAAAGATTTAGAATATTTTTTCTTTTTACTTTAAATGTGAATTTATGTATTAGTAAAGATTTGTGAAGTTGAACATATTATTAATCTAATTATGAAAAAGGCGGGGAGATATTTTAATGGAATCAGTAAATAAGCTTGCTAAATAAGAGTGACAATAGACAAAACCACTCCCTTGAAATCTTATGAATCACACTATTTATAAATAGTTTGACCGTTATATTGCACCTTTCAGCAATTAAGAACATAACTATTATGATTATCTTCACTTTTATGGAGTGACTCTTACCACACTTTTATGTCTATTTTCACACCATGATTAATGGATTGTTGTTTAAGATAAAATGTCCTTCACTCTTTTTCACAATTAAATTAATAAAATGTTATTGTTTTATGTTTAATTCATACTAAATATCAATTTTTTTTTGTTTGTGTAATCTTTTAATTTATGAAAGTCTTTTAATGTTGTATTCATTTTCTCATGAAATATATTAAATCTATATTTTCACATAAATGATGTAAAACACTTTAAATGATGTAAAAACATATTATCAAATATTAGTATAAAGTTTATTCTAAATATTGTATATAATTATTAAACAAATAACTAATTTATTGCATTATATTACTCTAATTTTTGCGAATAAAAATGAAAATAAAAACTACAATAAAAATTGAGAGTTGACACTAAAAATATTAATACAACATGTTTCTAATACTAAAATTAATTACATAAACACAAAGTGAAAAAATCTTTGAGTATGTGGGTTGTATATTACAACTTATTTTTCACTTTTTAAATTATCCGTTATCCAATATCTAATATAATTGCTATTATGTAGATAATTATTATATAATAAAAACATAATATTAGAAAAATGAAGGACCAAATGTCAATATTTGAAGTAAAAAACTTATTTCAATTTGAACACTATTTTAGATTAAAAAATCAATTTGTTGAAAAAAAAAATGGCCTTAATTATGTGAAGTATAAATTTAATATATCTCATGAGAAACATGAGTGAAAAATGAAAAGTTTTTCATAAAATAAAAGATTACATAAACAAAAAAATTGAATAATAATATTAATAATACTAAGTATGATTTAAACATAAAATAATAACAAGTTATTAATTCAATTGTGAAATATAAAATAATAAAAGATATTTTGGAACAATTAAATAATAATTCATTACTTAAGGTGTGACAATAGTTAGTCTCCACTTTTATATGCTCAAATATATCCATTTCTTGTCTAGATTTTACCTATATACATTTGGCTCTCATTTATTTAAGCATTGAAGTATATATATATATTTTTTTGCATGTACCACACATAATGGGTTTAAAAAGACCACCTTCACTCTTGTATTTAGAGATTGAAACAGTCATTGTTGATCATCGGATCCGCGTAGAACTTAGGAAAAAAAAAAAAAAAGACAACTTTCGAACTCAAAACACGTTTAAGTAACTACTTTTAATGTGTGTCTAAATTAATTTATTTTATATTACAAACAGTGTATAACTTAATATTTTTTGAAATGGATTCTAAATAAAAAATAATTAAATCCAAAACATATTCAGTGTCCCTTTTTTTTTTTGCGTATTTGATAACGTACGTGTTCCTTAAGATGATACTGACATATGGCAAGCACAGGCAAGTTATCTTCATAGTTTGAATAAAATGGTTGTTATAACTTTTTTTTTTTTTGATAGAAAATGGTTGTTATAACTACCAGCATGTTTGGTCTCTGTTTTAAAAGTCTCGCCACTTTATTACTTGTGTTTTAAAAGTCTCGGCACTTTATTACTTGCCTTCGTTAACATGTTTAATGAAAATAATGGGAGGAATTCTAGAAAATAATTATATGATTTTCGGTAAAAACTTGTATATATTTTTGTTATTCAAACAATAGTGATAAGTTAAATCACAAAAAGAGGTCATTCCATTCTATTTGAATGCATGTGAGATTAAAAAAAAAAGTATTTGCATTAGTAATATTTTTCCTCTGATCAATTTGTATGTTATTATTTAAAAGCTTAACTCACTTAATACTCCACTTAACTCCTCATTATAAGTAAATGACTCAGAGTCAATACACACCATTTAATTAAGGACCCTGTAATATACATTATAACCAAATTGAATGGATTGGAATAAGTCAATTTAAGAAAGTGCAATCAAAATATGAGTTGTCTTCTGAATTAGCAAATTATGCATATTTAGGGAAGGCTGCTTCTTCATAAGCTGATTCCACTCAACATTATAGTTCAAATCCGCAGATAAAGATGGGTGAGATGTTTATTGAAGCAGGTAATTTTTCCTTTTTAATACAATTATTGAAAAAAAAAAAAAGACAAGTAGAAGTGTTTATTTAAGTTGCCCCTTAAATTGTTATTGACTTGAGCCAAGAACTTCCATCGAAATTCCAAAGTGACATCAACTTCAATTTTTAACATGGAAATGTGATATATATGTTAATGACTAATCTCTCAACTCTGGAGTCTTATTGAGCTATTTATTCCACCTTTTTAATTATACATGTATGGAACAAAACAATTCTATTGCTCTAATTAACCTCTATTCGAGGTACGTTAGCTCACCTTATCAACTTTCTACTCATACAGTATTATGACTTAAGTTCGACTATTAAGTTTATTTTGTTAGTGGGTAATTTATAAGTTTTTCTATAAGCGCTTAATGAGCTTAAAAGCATACATTTATCCAAACTGAAGGACCTTCTTCTTAGCCTAAATTTTTTTCACATTAAAAAAAATATATAAACAACTTTTCATACAAATATGAGTTCTCAACTCTATTGTTCTAACCGGTTTTCTTATTTTGAATAAACGTATATTAAGATTTTTATTAAGTTATTATCATTTTTTCCTTGGTCGAAGATTTTTATTAGGTTATTGACTACTCCTTAGTCATTCCTCTTTTTTGGGTGATTGACCATTCCGTTACTTGTGCTATTTCTTTGGCTTAACGGGACTGCACTTTTGTCATCACCCGGAAACCAACCTTGTAGCTGTCTAAGTAATTAATATTAAAATAAACTTGAATTAATGTGACTCATTTTGTTTTTGTGGGGGGTAAGGATTCAATTTGAATTGAGCGATTATAGGATAAAGCTCAAAGAAAAATTTTAAAAAAACTCTTAACATGAGAATACTTGTATGAATCAGGTACTATTTCAATATTAATTTTTTAACAGATAAAGCTCTCTTAATATTATTTTTTTATTTACAAACACTCGAATTTAATATTTTATTTAAATAAAATAATTATTTCAAATATTTAAAATAATTTAGGGTGTGTTTATTTCAAATTTTTAAAAAAGTGATTATGAAAATTATATTATATATTTAATTAAAAAATATTTTTTCAAAAGCTGCTCCATTTAGCTTCTATAAAAAAAGCTAAAAATTAATTTTCTTTATATTCGGATTATTTTTTAAAAATTATTCAAATATATAAAAGTTAATTTTTTTAGTGAGCAAAAGTGATTTTAAGTTAAAAAAAATCCTAAATAAAAAAAATCCTTATAGTTGGAAACGTATATTCAATAAAAAAAAAAGTTATAAACATATATCAGTCATGCACGTAGATAAATGCAATATGATTTTTAAATTAAAAACCTGAAATGTTTAAATTTCATATTTCAACTAATTTCTCCTGAAAATAGGAATATATCATGCAACTCGAATATATTTTGCATAGACATAGCCAGGAAAGTACAAATGAAATTTTGAGGGGAGTTTAGTAGTGGATAATCCACTTCCATTATCGGGCAAACAAGAAAACTTTTGTACTTAAATATTTACAAAAGTGTCTACGGGTAAATATTCGATGAGTCAGGAAATATACTAAAGAAAACTTTTTCTTCATCCTAAAACTCTGTTAATACTCCCTCGTTCTAAAATAATTATTTTTTTGTTTTTAAAATCTTAAATTAATTTTCCTTTTTGTATTCTGATGCCTCATATGATTAAACTTTTCTTGGCATTAAAATGACGGGAGACATTATTCCTGCAATAATGAGAATGAATCATTTGTGACTACTCATCTTTTAACAAGTATGCTAACTATATTTGAACTTATGCTATCATTTTTACAGGCAACTAAATTATTTATTGTAACATCCCCTGCTGCTTTATGGATTGACGACTGTCCCCACAAACCAACACGGGTCTTTTAACGTCTTTGTCTCATGCATTCAGGAAAACTTGGGAGGTCACCCATCCCAAAATTACCCCAGGTCAAGCACGCTTAACTATGGAGTTCTTTCAGTTTAGGCTACCGAAAAGAAGATGCATCTTGTTGGTATAGGTAGTACAAATCAATTCATATAGGCCCTCCTCAACTGTATAGTCCCATACCTATACAGTCTTAGGATCCCTCTCATTCGGGTGTGTATGTCGGTTCATTCATGTACCCCCTCCGCAGAGGACAGGAGCAGCTCCTTGTCGTGCCCTCTTTGCCGGCGATCACTCCTGCGTCCTGCGTCCCGGGCGTTACATGCCACGACTTCACTGGTTAGGTCACAAACCACACCATCTGAGAGGTCTGCAAGCTCGATACCATTTTGTAATATCCGCTTTGCTTTATGGATTGTATTGTCACTAAACCCAACACCTTGAGTCTTTTAATGCTTTGTCCTCACTCGCCTTACACTTCCTAGGAAAACTTAGTCACCCATCCCAAAATTACGCGGGTCAAACACGCTTAACTATGGAGTTCTTTCAGTTTAGGCTACAGAAAGAAGATGCATCTTGTTGGTATAGGTAGTACAAATCAATTCATATAGGCCCTCCTCATTGTATAGTCCCATACCTATCTGGTCTTGAGATCCCTCTCATTCGGGTGTATGTCGGTTCATTCATGTACCCCTCGCTTAGAGGACCTTGCGAGGCAGCTCCTTGTCGTGCCCTCTTTGCCGCGATCCTCCTCGTCCTCGTCACGGGCGTTACATGCCCACCCGACTTCCGCTGGTTAGTCCCGAACCACCGTCTTGGGAGAGGTGCAAGCTACGATACCATTTGTAACATCCTGTTTGCTTTATGGATTGACTCTATCCCCAACCCAACACGGGTCCTTTATGCTTTGTCCTCACTTTCCTTACGCTTCTGGGAAAACTTCCCGGAGGTCACCATCCCAAAAATTACCCAGGTCAAGCACGCTTAACTATGGAGTTCTTTCAGTTTGGGCTGCGAAAGAAGATGCATCTTGTTGGTATAGGTAGTGCGAATCAATTCATATAAGCCCTCCTCAAGCTGTATAGTCCCATACCTATCTGAGTCTCGGGATCCCTCTCATTCGGGTGTATGTCCCGGTTCATTCATGTACCCCTTCGCTTAGAGGACCTTGCAAGGAGCCGCTCCTTGTCCGTGCCCTCTTTGCACCGGCGATCACTCCTCGTCCTCGTCCCTGGGCGTTACATGGAAATGATCTTGCATCTTGTAACATTGAATCATTGCGGGGACGAGGGGAAAGTGTCGCCCGGCAAGAGGGCAGGACAAGCGGCTCTCACTAAGGTCCTCTAGCGAGAGGGTACATGAATGAACCGATTCCACCGAATGAGAGGGATCCTAGGCTATAGGGTATGGGACTATACGATTGAGAGGCTTATATGAATTGATTCATACTACCTATATCAGCAAGATGCATCTTCTTTGAGCCTAAACTGAAAGAACTCCGGTGCGTGCTTGACTGGGAGGTAATTTTGGGATAGATGACCTCTGAAGTTTTCCTAGGAAGGCGTGTGAGTGAGGACAAAGCATCTTTGCGTGTTGGTTTGTGAGGATGAGTCGTCAATCGATAAGCATTGAGATGTTACAAATGTATCGAGCATTCTCTCGATTATGGTGTGGTTGAGGCGAAGCGGCTCAGTAACATGGCGCCGAGTGGGGCGAGTGTCGCGATGCAAGAGAACGCGGACAAGGAGCGGCTCCTGCCGTCCTCTAAGCGGAGTACATGAATGAGCCGATTACACACCCGAGATGAAGGGATCTAAGGCTATAGGTATGGGACTATACGATTGAGGAGGGCTATAGAATTGATTTCATACTACCTATGTCAGCAAGATGCATCTTCTTTGATAGCTAAGCTGAAAGAACTCATGGCTGGCGACTGAGGTATTTTGGGATGAGTGATCCTGAAGTTTTCTGGAAGCGTGTGGTGAGGACAAGCATCTGGCCGTGTTGGTTTGTGAGGATAGTTGTCAATCCATATAAGCTTGGCGAAGGATGTTTACATTATCCTTTGGTCCAATCATAGTTTTAAAATTCGGACCGGTGATCGACTTTCGATCGAGCAGCTGGGTCCTTTGGGTCAGCTGGTTCAGCCGTTGTGAGTTCTTTTAGTTGAGCCGGTTGAACCGGATTTTATTAAATTAGTATATAAAATGCAACTAAGTATTGTATATATATATAATATGGAACATAAGTTATTAAAAGCAAAGCTAGCCCAAGTGGTGGGGGAGCTCTTTGCGATCCAAGAGGTGCTGAGTTCGACCCCCCTTCTGAGCTTTTGGGTATTTTATTTCACATTTCCAAGCATTGGCGCAGCGTGCATTGAGAGGACCATGGACACGCGCTGCGACAGGAGGAGCATGGGCATGGGCATCTTTGGCCGCATTGTATGACCTTGAAGGAGCATAGGCACATCTTTGACAGCCTTGATTGACTCGGTTTGCGCGCGGTTGGCTCGCGGTTTGATGTTGGCACCGGATTCGCTCGGGTTTGACCAAAGATTGGCCGGTTTAGAGTGCGGATCAGGTCCATTCACGAGCCGGGCCGGCAGGTGGCGGTTCAGGTTTTCGGTTGAGCCGGCGGTCGGTCGATTTTTAATACACTGGGTCCAATACCTTGTTGGTGAATGTTTTAATAAAATTTGATTATTTGAAAAACTAAAATTAATGCACATCTAGAAATAGAGATTTTCTCTAATATTTTTTATAAGATTCAAGGATATCGATATTTTATAATAATTTGCGACTAAGACTGCATCACTGTCTTGTTAACCCAATTTAGTAAAGTATATGAAAACAAATATTTAATCATAGCTATGGAAAACTAGAAGAGTATTGATACCCTACGAATATCAAAGAAAAACTATAAAAATTAAATTAAAAAAATAACGCGTTTTTTGTGTAGGACAAAGATAGTGGTTTCACTGCATACTTGCATTTCTTGAGGTATACTACCATATTTGTATACAAAAATATCATTTTAACACTTAAAAATAAATAGTAAAGTAAAATATTTATTTTATTATTATTAAATATGATTATAATTCACATTATTTTCACTTATCCATTACATCAACAATGATAAACTTAAACATCTATTTTAGAGTGCTGGAATAACACTGCTTTATTTGCATCCAGGCTGTGGGTGGCACCTTACTGATGCGCAGGATCTTAGATTAAGAAATCGGGCAGTTTCTTCAATCATAATAATAATAATAATAATAAAAGTATGCCTATTCACACGGTATATACGAGGAAAAAAAACAGAAAATGACGAGAAAAAAACTTCCTGGTGCAGTCATTATATAAATGAGATTTTTCAAGAATTTAATGTTAATTTACTTATAATGAATTTTTTAATCATTATTCAATCAAATATTTTTTATTTAAATAGTTTTTTAAATAAAAAATATGAAATTTAATTATATTTATTAATATAATAATATATGATTAGATGTAGTATAAAATTTTAAACTGTATTCTTAAAAAAAATCTCACCAAGTATTCTAGATGACCTCTTGGCTGCCCGCCAATAATTCCTTCTTAATATATATGATGTGTCGTGATAAAGATGTTTCAATTATTTTTGTTATCATTATTAGAAACGTCTTCTACAACAAATTTATCTCCAAAGTAAAAAAATAAAAAATATATTGTGATTTCTCACTTTCATGTAATTCTATTGGCTGACAATGTGAAACTATTTTATATTTTCACTATATAGAAATAAAACTCTTAATTTTTTATGTAACGAATAATTTCATTTTGTAAAATCTATTAAATTAAATTAAATAAAAATTAAATTTTAGAATATTTACTATAATAAAATTGAATAAAAAAGGAAAAAGAAAAATTAGTTATTGAAGTAGGTTCTTAATCTATATCTATATTATATATAAAAAGGATTAGCCCTTTTAGTGCCTAAAATTTCTATTTCTTAAAATATCCTTAATACATAGAAAGTTATAAAAATAAGTATATCTATACAATATAAAGAAAATAGTTCTTTTAGTGTCCAAAATTCTATTTTCTAAAATACCCTTAATACATAAGAAATTAGAGGAAGTTACAAAAATAAATAATGTGGAATGAAATTACAAAAAAAAAAAAAGGATTGATAGGCACGCAAGCACCTGCCAATTCATTAGTATTTATATAAAAAAAAGGGTTCTTAATTACATGCATAAAATAATAATTTTTCTTTTGAATAATAAATACGAGCATATTATTATATTATGAGGTTAAAATAAGTGAAAAAAGTAGCTGACTAGAAATCAAAGAAGCCCATAATTTCTATTAGAAGTATGATATAAAATTATATGAATCATTAAAGTATAGTAGAAAAGAAATACTAAATTAATAATTAGTAATTATTTCTCATATTTATATATAAAAATAATCAATTCCCATAAATGAAATGGAAAAGGAAAAAGATAAAATAAGATAAGAAAGAAACGGGAAAATGTTGTCCTCGGTTACAGCCTTCGAGCCTGTCCAAGGTTTCAATAAATATCTATCTTGCGCAAAACAATCACACCCACGCCCTCTTCCTCCTCCTCCTCCTCATTCTCATCTACTCTTTCACCAATGAGTTACTACAACCAGCAGCAACCTCCTGTTGGCGTTCCTCCGCCGCAAGGTCCGTCATCGAACCTCGCCTATCCGATCCTTTCTCCATAAATCATGTATTATTATTATTATTTTTTTCTGTTTGTTTAGGGAGTTAATAGTAATTAATTATTTTCGCGTCACGCTTTAGATTCTAACTCTGCATGTCGCTGCTGTTGCTGGATCGGGTTTTCCTGAACCCGTGTTAATCGATCTGTGGATTTTTGTTTTGATTTTTTTTTTTTGGGTTTTTGATTTTGTTGAACTTGAAAAAAATAAAGGTTATCCAGAGGCGTACGGAAAAGACGCGTATCCGCCGCCGGGATATCCGCCGCAAGGCTACCCTCCGCCGGCGTATCCGGCGCAAGGATATCCTCCTCCGCAGTACGCTCCTCAGTACGCTCAGCCGCCGCCGCGTCAACAGAATTCAAGTAGCGCTGGCTGCATGGAAGGCTGGTCCGTCCTCTCTTTCTCTCTTGCTTTTTCCCTCTCTATACTTTATATACGAAACAATTGTTTATGGTAAAGTGAAATTTGGTTGGTTGAATCGGTTGCGCTGACTCAGATCGGGTGCGATCTGAGAGTTTGAACTGAGTTGACTCGCTGGCTGCGTCGCCGGAACACATGAGGCTACAGTGCGATTAGGCTGACGCGTCAGCGGTTTAAAGTCTTCGATGTCGTTTCGTCCGGGAGTCTCCGTCACGGAAACCGAAGTGGATGTCGTTTTTTAAGGGTGGGTGGGCCCGATGCGGGGGTTACAAAGTAAACATAACTTAATACCCTCACTTGCTTTCGGTAGAGGGTCCTTTTCGTCCTTGTACTTTATTAATGTTTTTCTTTCCTTCCAAGATATATAAAAGTTGGATTGATTCTTAAAACTTCGGCACTAGGGTTCCTGATTCTGATCCTATCCAAGTTTGCATAATTTGGCGTGTTCCGTGAATCAGGAGAGAAAGACTCGTAATTTGAACGAAAGAGACTCCTTACCCTTAACAAAGTATAGGGTCAACTTCGTGGTTGGTCTAGGATATTGATTCATCAATTAACATGCCGTGTTGGATTTGTAGACTTTAATTATTGTTGGCTTTATGAAATTTACTAGTGCCTTCAACGCACCAGTTCTAATTATTTGTTGGGATGTGTAAATTGTTTGCAGTTTGGCTGCTCTCTGCTGCTGCTGCCTCTTGGAGGCGTGCTTCTGAGATGACATGACATTGCTTTGCACAAAAATGGAGTTATATAAAAGTGTAATTTGACATTGAGCCATGTGACTATTGTTCCTAGTTTCTCTCTCTCTCTCTCTCTCTCTCTCTCTTTTTCTTGTTGAATGCTTGTTTTTATGAATTATGTCAATTATAAACTATTGCTCCATATATCAAACTGCCTCATTTACAGAATTGCATGGTTTTTGTTTTACTTGTGATTCGTATAAAATCTTTAATTTAGCGATTGATACAACGCCGCCTCGTAGCGTGACAGAATACATTGTCATATGTTGTTTGGATTTGAGTATTTGGATTTTGGTGAATTTGTCTTCTTTGCTGGCTGCTGGGAGGGACAGTGGAGCGGGTTATTTGACCTAAGAATGATTTGATTAGAGTTGACGGGGTTATCAAAGCATAAATAATGAACGATATACATTGTACAAGAAATGGGTTCAGTTGCAAACGACGACAAATCTTTCTGGTTTTGTCATGATGACAAATCTTTATTGCACAAAATGGATTGGGTTAAGGTGGCCATTTTGTCTGTGACACGAATTGCACTTGGGCTTTGGCGTTTTGTACTTTTGGCCCTAGTGATTTTGCAGCTTCCACGCAGTATAAACTATCGTTAGTGATTGTCCAAAACAAAACGTATTGCTAGTGGAGTACCCCCAAAAGCGTTGAACAGTTTATTCCGTTTAAACCCCGTTCCAACAGAAGTGAATGTTCATGTTGCTTGCCATATGATATTGGGAGCATTTTCACACTCGGGTTTAGCTTTGTAAGGTTGGGTCGGTGAGATTGAGTTAGAGGTTTTAAGTACCGCATTTGTTAAAAAAAAATAAATTATAAAAACTTTTGTTTCTGTACTCAGAGTATAGATGCTCTCATTTTTAAATATAAATAACTAAAATGTACTGATACTTTTAAACTTTATAGGCCAGAAAAATCCCCAAATACGAAACAAGGAATATCTTGACCATAAAAAAAAGAAGAGGAATATCTTGACACAATTTTCTAATGGTAAAATTCTCAAAAAAAGAAATTGTTGACACCATATTTATGACGAACTGAAAAACGGTTTCTTTTACATGAAAATATCACATTGTTTTCATTTTCCTTCTTTTATCAATAGCTTTGTTATGATTAGTTTTTTCTTTTTCCTCTTTTTTTATTAGATTTTTTCTTTTTCCTCTCCTTTTTATGTTTTGTATTTTGACTTCCGGATTCAAATTTCAAGGTAAAATCATCATGACATTTGATTGTGTACTCGAGTCCTGATTTCAATGAAAATGCTGAAAACATCATCAAGATGCTCGTATAGCAAACTTCACTTCACCAACACCACCCACAACTTAAGAATCATCAATCCACATATTTTTTTTAAGCACAACAATATTATAGCAGCGAAATTGGAGCATCCATCATACATACAACACAGCCATCACTCCTGGTCATCAGATAGCAATGGCACTGATGTCGTTCTCGAGCTGGCTGTAATTCCCCTTCTCTTTGAAAAGTTGAATGTGATGGTGTTTGCAGTATAGCTTTCCCTCGTGTGTAACAAAGTTTGATGAACTTATAGTACAACCTCCATATGTACATTTGAAGCAGCTCTTATGGTAGGGGTTCCCATTAATCGTAACCTTAATAAAATAACTACTGTATTAGCATTAACAATTAAAAAATGAGCCAAACAGTGATGTAAAAAAAAAAAGGGAAAAAAGCTATTGTTTACCCTCTCAATGGGATAGACTGTCTTTTTGCAACACACACATTTGTCTATGGTGCCCGTGAACATGTTTGAGATTGCTTTAGCATTCTGCTAAAATTATCAAGTTCCAATTACATGTCAATTAGAAAATGAAAGAAGAAACTTAAAAAGTAACCAATGAAATGGGAAACTATGCATGTCAAGCGATGCAAGATAACAAGAAGGGAGTTTTTTTTGTTGAAACAGACTCAAAAGCTGTAATAAAATGAAGAGAGAAACTGAAACCAGAAGAATAGTCACTGAGTATGAAATATGGTTGCTTTGGGGAAGGTGTTTTGACGCTACGAGGCAAGAGAGCTAATGGAGGAAAGACCCAAAAAATGAGGGAGAAGGAGGAGGGTTCATCCCCTGTCCGTCCCCCCTTTCTCTTTCTGTTTTTGGCTTATATATAGAAAAAGTGGCAGATACCAATGGGATGAGGGAGAATGCTTCAACATGAAGGGACCCCCACCCACTCTTTCCTCTTCCTTTCTTTTCATGTCATGTAGCTAGTGACATTTTGTCCACTAGATAATAGAATTTTATCTATTGAATAATGATGTGATGCAGTCAACTATGACCTAAACCCTATTAATTTTGGGGTACTACGAAGAGGCCTAGATGTGGCTTGAAATAACTTAAGATGTCTAGGCAGGTATATCTTTTCTTTATTATATTTCACTCCAAAACATTAGCCCCCTGCTCAACTAAGAGGTGTAGCTCTTTGTTGATCATAGTCCATTCCTTCATTTTGACTAATTGCTTTACTCTTTCATTGGAATTGCACACATATGCTATGTTGTTGTAACCTCCTATGGGTCTTAACCTAGGGAAGTTCAAGCTATCTTCGCCTAAGGGTTTTTTGCCTTTCAAGCTATCTTTGCCAATTGCTTAAGAGGTCCTCCGACCCAGTGTGCTCAAATAATCTCCACCCAAAGGTCCCTTTCTAGGGGTGTTCACACTATTCCTGCTCAAGGGTCTCCGCTTAGGGGTTTTCACCCATGGGTTACTCCCAAAATATTTAGCCCCCTACTCAAAGAGGAGATGCGGAACATTATTGAGCCTGCTCAACGCCACTTTATGGCTTTTGCAAACCAATCCCTACTACATGCTTGGGGAAATTTCCATCATGCTGATGCACATCACTTTGGGGTATGATCCTCTTTGGGTCGAATCTTAGCCCCCAGTCTCACTTTATCTCAATTATTAGAGCTCCTTACTTAAATATATTTTGCTTAAAAGGGGCAAGCCTTGCTCATTGCAAGACCCTTGTGGCGGCAATTGTAATGAAATGAGGCCCTATATTTCCTCAACATACATTCTCCACAGGGTCTCCGCCCACAAATTCCACCTAGGAGTCTTTGCCAAGAGGCCTTGCCTAAGGTTTCTCTGCCCAGGTGTAATGGTTGAGCTATCATCAAGGTCTTCGCGCAGGATTCCCGTCTAGGGCCTCCATATAGGGGTCTCACCTGGGGATGAGTCATCACCGCTGGAGTCTCTTCCTAGCAGTCCTGTCTAGGAGGTTGCTCCCAAGATATTAACCCCCTGCTCAATGGGGAGGTATGGCTCTTCATTGAGCATCAGTGGTGCAGGGTTTACAAGTGAAGGGAAAAGGTACGCCTTGTGGCGGTAGCCACACATGCGGGTGAAAAATTGTTCATCGCCTAAGCGACGAGCATAGCTTTGCACACAATGTGGCGTAATAGCTCGCACCGGTGGAAATAGTCATCCCCTATGTGGCGGCATAACCAAAGCGGTGGTAT
>CM062346.1:6102410-6377410 GCA_031216105.1 Dalbergia cultrata
TTGACAGCTATTTCTTGTCCACTTGGAAGCAAGCCCTGTTTTTTTCACATATGATTAAACAGTATGTTCACAGATCGAATGATTTACTTGTTAAAAAGAAACAGAAAGCATCGTAATATCTTACCTTGTAAACCTCACAAAATCCACCTTCACCTAGCTTGTTAGTTTCAGAAAATTTACTTGTGGCTGCTTCGATTGTAGTGAAGTCATATCTCAAGGATTCCACATTAGTGATCTCAGTTGCAGCTAAGAAGAAAAATAATATGTCTCTGAGATAAAATTACAACAGAAGAGTATGCAACGACGAACTAATAAAAACAAAAAAGGGAAAAAAGTTTTAAATGTACTTGTGTATAAACAATGTTGGTTTTTTGCAGGGTCGTGCTTCTTCCCTGCCCTTCTTCTACTTAAGACACAAACACCCACAACAAATAGCAGCACAACCACCGCAATTGGGACCACAATTGCAACAATTGTCCCCGATGAGATCCCACTACTTCCTGCATTTCCAAAATGTAAGTAATCTTATACCAACGGCTTGAAGACAACTACACTTCATATTTAAGTTTCAAACCCCCAATCAAGCTTATTTTCCTTTCGAGATATTTTAACATGAGTCCATCATACTCTTCTTTTGGACTTTTAATCATTTTTCCTGAAGATAATTTGCAGCTGGTAATTGGTGAAATAAAACACCAGCAGGCATAAGATTTTGAACATAATTACCTCCAGAATCAGATGAATTTGCTGTAGGAACAAGCCCTGGTGGAGGAGGAACGAGCCCTGAAGGTGAGGGCGCAGGTGCAGAAGCTGTGGAACGATAGAAAGGGTACAACTCATACCTGACATTACAGCTTGGAAACAGAACTCTCCCTCCCTGCTTTCCTCCACAGCAACCCGGTAATGCACTTATGGCCTCAGTAAGACAGCTTCTGCAATCTTGGGGTGACAAGTCCTCTGTGCACTGAGCTAAACAATAAAGGGTCTGAAATCCTGATATTGTTGCTTGCTTTGTTGCGAACTTCTTTGCAAGAACAGGAAACCTGGCTGCTTCATCTGCAGTTTCATTCATCGTTTTGAACAATGATTGCTTGAAGCTTGCCTGGTTTGAGATGTTAGCAGTGCTCGCAAGGTAAAGCGCAGGTTTTGTGGCCACTGTGGAGAAGATAGAGCTGTTATCCGAATACCGAACCATGCACTCGTAGTACCATATTATAGCTTGTTTAGACGAGGAACAATATGAGTCAGAGAAATGTGTCTGTGTTGCGTTCAGCACGCACTGTCCGCAAGAAGGTAAGTCGCCCCTGCACATGAACAGTCCATAGACCGTGTCTGAAGAGTTTCTTCCGGTGACTGTGGTGTTGTAGAATTCAGTGTTGGCGGTGGCTTTGGAGGACAATGAAGATAAGAGGGTCTTGAGGTTCGTTTGGAAGGCGCTGTTAGCAGTGGTTTTGTTGGGTGAACAAGCGTCATAAATAAAAATAGGATCTTGTGCTTGAGTAGTTGCAAAATTGAGGTAGTTAAGAAGGACCAGCAGGTAGACAAGCTTGTAGGTGTTCGAAACCATAGTCGTGTTTAATGGGTATGATAATCCTTCAGAGTTACTTCTGCCATATGAATGGATGTTGAGTTGCATGCAGTTTTGTAATGGCTATTAGGTGTGAACTTGAAATTTGCACTTACTTCTCCCATAGAGTTTCACGCGGCACACGGAGACCGAGGGTCATGAAAGCAAGTCAATGAAGCTACTTTCAAGTCAACCTGTTGTTGGGCTCAGAGACTGATTCAGTGTAATTAAATGATGTCAATGTGTGGCAATGAGTACCAAAACTAAATCTGATAGAATTAAATCTACCAATTGGCGCAGCGCAGCGAAGATATGAACCATGACGAATAGTAAATTTTCTACCGTGGGTCCACTGGTCACTATTCACGTGGGGCCCGCTGGTCACTATTCCCGAATAGTACTATTCACAAAATAACACTATTCACACCGGTATCAAGAAATTTGCACACCGAATTTTAAACGTGGAAACCCCCAACCAGAGGAAAAATCACCGGACAAACTCCGAAAAATATTCCACTATATTCAGGATAATTACAAAATATCATTTCCACACTCTCCAACCCAAGAGGTAAATATAGTGTATCCCAGTGAAAACCCTCCTATTCAAATACTACAATTTTGCAGTACCAAGGAGCAATAAAGATGATACCCAAAAAATAT
This sequence comes from Dalbergia cultrata, assembly GCA_031216105.1. Classification (NCBI taxonomy): domain Eukaryota; kingdom Viridiplantae; phylum Streptophyta; class Magnoliopsida; order Fabales; family Fabaceae; genus Dalbergia; species Dalbergia cultrata. The sequence continues at coordinate 6,104,638 of CM062346.1, forward strand.
TCCCGGTGTATATACCCACACCCTACACTCTAAGGGATTTACTCACATTCTCTATTTTTCTCTCTCACTCTCAGAGAATAACTCTCTCTCTCTCACTCGTAGCTCTTTATTTTTGCAGCTCGTTGTTGTGATTTCAACTGAATCTTTCACTCCTATTTATAGCAGTATACGCAGTGTGAACACTGCAAAATTAGGCACAGCCAAAGAAGAGATTTTCTTCACGGGTGTATTGGTTTTCTTCACTCACCTATCGTGTACAGTAATTTACTGTTCACTTGTTGAAATTTCTCTTATCAGCATTGAATTCTTAACACATGAACAGTATTTACTGTTCACGCATTGAAAATTTCTTTCATTTCCTTCACATGCTGGACCTGTCACCTTGTACTTACGTCTCTTCCATTCTCTACCTGGAATTCTCGTGAATTTTATAAGGTTAATTTGGCATTATCTTCAAATCGTTCCAAAAAAATAAAATTATGAAATGGAAGAGTTCAAGATCAGGGAGATAGAAATTGGAAAACAGTGAGGATGAGTGATCAAAAGTCTGAGAAGAATGGGTTGACTTGGAATGGGTGGGAAGTGGGAAGTGGGAAGTGGGAAGTGGCCGAGTGGGCCAACAACAGAAACAATTCTTTATATTTCATCAGATAAGAGATGACAAAGGAAATTTCATGGCCACCTTGTGCATCGAATAGAAAGGGGAAAATCCTGGCCTTGCAGAGTAGTCTAATCCTTGCAACTTGCACGGAGCTGCCTGTGGCACGTGTTGAATCCTAATATGATTAAAGGTTGATACGGCAAATAAGATATTTGAGTGTATGCCTCAAGCGAATGGCAATTTCTTGAGTGCTCACAAGTCAAAAATAAATCCAATTATTCTTGTCATACGAAAATATCATGTTTAATTCTGTGAAATGGTATCAGATTCAGGAGTCCAACAAGAAACTCAAAAGTCAGTTGAATGTTCAAGACAAAAAAGAGCGAGAGAGATTTGAGAGAGATTGAACATGGGGAATGCATCAATATTCATTGAGTGAACTAGCGTGTTAACACTTGAAGAGATAAGTCTGAGCCTCATGATTATATACATCAATCCTATAACAAACTAAGGCCCGAAAACTGAAAATGTCAATAACAGAACAGTTGAAGTATTTATTGATACCAGAAAATAACTGAAATTTACATTAATAAACTACTAACCACTTTGCTAATAATAATCATCACGTGACAAATTTGTTTCTCCATTCGGTGATACAGTTCCTGCTGTAATTTTACGGTGTATAATTTGAAGTCTAAATTCTGTCCAGAGCTCCCTCTTGACAAGTATGTTCTTATAACGAAATACATGATACAGATGCAGTGGTACACTTTCTTCTGTCATAGAGAAACATAAAAGCACATCAGTGTTCTGTGTGCGACATATAAATAATTAAACCCGCTAAAGGCAAAAGATAGAGGGGATCTTCTTAAACGAGCACTGCCATTTGTTGCGAAACTTCTTACACGAACTGCATAAGAGTTCAACGGGCGCTGTAATGAGGAAGAAATATGAAAATTAAACGGGGAAAAAAAAGTGGAATCAATTAGAAATCAACAACCTATCAAAAATATTTGTACAAGCTTCGCGGATTACCTTTCTTGATCTTTAGCATTATTGGCTAAGAAATTATGCCAACAACCACGACATTATGGCACAGGCAGAGTAACGCAAAGGACAGTTGCAATGGCTGTCTCTGACGTGATACCTATCTTCCCTGTATTACCCAAAAACAAAATGTAAAGGCTTCGGTTAATTTTGCTAGATACATAGATCTATTGAGAAAAGTGGTCAAGGGGTTCGGGAGACTTAAATAGATGGATGGAGGCATGGAGCAATAAACCACAAAAATTAACTAAATACTATATCTTGATCCAAAATTTTAAGACAATGGATGTATGAATTCTCTCATCATATATATATATATTATAATTTCATTCAAACTTAACCAATGTGGGACTCTAAACTCACATTTGAAACCAAAAAGATCACCTTCTTGCTGAGCAAAAGATAGAAGGAGACAGAAAGCACATTTGCTCCTTTCGGTTTCTCTCTCCCTTTTTCCAACTGTCTCAGAACTCAGACAAGAAGTAGGCTTCTATTTACACCAGCATACAAAACATATATCACAGTTAACAAAACATCAACCGTATCACACTCCAAGTCCAATTAATAAGGAGAACCATATAACAGAAGATTTTAGCTATATCCTATTCAACCATCTTCTACACCACAAACTTCCTCAAAGCAGGAATCAGGCACCTAACGGAAAATTTTCAAGCTTAGTTGAACCATAAATTTCTTCAACACTCTGCATTACATCATTAACAATTCAGCGAACCCATCTCGAGGCACCGTGAAAACCGACATTTTTACACTTTGATTCCAACCTTGCTTCATCTATTTCCTCTTTGAACTTATAAGCATTAAGGCAATGCACTTGAACTGACTCTTGGCATTATCCTTACTTATTAATTTAACGGAATATAACATTCCATTAATTGAATCGAGCAGTATATATATGTATTGTAGCTTGAATTCTTTTGTCAAATTATTCAAGGATCATAAAAGAATTTCTAATTGGCCAAGATTAAGTGTTACAATATAAAATCATTCCCACAAAAAATAAAAAAAATATAAAATCATTCGTGTGCCTCTATTCATAAACTCAATTTTAGAAGAGATATTTCATGATGTGATATCAGAATAATCATGACTAAGAGGTCAAGAGTTTGATCTTTATTATTCTCTCATTTTGAAAAAATAATTCACACTTAATGCTCAAAAAAGGCATCCCTCTGAAGGGATGTGCTAGAGTATAAATCATTTATATACCTTTACATACACATCAACTTAAGCTTTTGGATGGGATGACTTCAAGATAAGAAATAAATCTCTTAAATCAATCTCTATGGTGAAAGTTCCAAATGAAATTTTATTGATATCTAAATAACAAATATTAGTAGACAACTTTGATCAGAAGGTAGACTAACTTACTATCGAGGAAGAAAGTTAGTTGTAGTCATTTCATTGATAGAAAATGGTGGGCAAGTGCTGGTAGATTGATCGGAACTTGATTCTTGCGCAATTGCTTTTGAATCCATTCTTGTGTGCAAGAAAAATGCAGGTTTTTGTGGAGTTGACAATTCAATTGAATGATTGCCAAGAGATGAAACGACAGTTGCCATTGTTGGTCTAGCATCAGGGTTTTGTTGAACACATAATAAACCAATTTGAATGCACTTAATGACTTCAATTTTAGAATAATTTTCTTCAATACTTGGGTCTAATATGCTTAATGGTGTTTGATCCATCCACAATCTCCAAACCTGAAACATTTTGTCAAGTTAAATATCCAAATGATTAACTCCTGCATATGAATCAATAATGTGAGTGTATCTAATGGCATAGAACAATGTAAGGAAACAAACTGCCAAGGATTATCGTCCTTACATAACTCAAGAGATTATTAGCATGGTGTGATTCATAAGAACTTGTATTTTTTTTCCCAGAAACAATTTCCAAAACCATGACTCCAAAGCTAAAAATATCAGATTTCTCTGAAAATTGTCCGAACATTGCATACTCGGGAGACATATAACCACTGAAAAATAAATTTAGAAAAAATGTCAATTTAGAAAGAGAATCCTTAGGAAGAAGCAGGAAAAGAAAGAACAACAATGAACATTCAAAACTTACTATGTTCCAGCAATTCTTTTTGTACTTCCTTGATCTTGATTTTCAACAATTCTGGCTAGACCAAAATCTGAAATTTTTGGAATCATATTTTCATCTAATAAAATATTACTAGGTTTGAGATCACGATGTATAACTTTGAGTCGAGAATATTCATGTAAATAAAGAATTCCTCGAGCAATCCCTTTTATGATATTGTAACGATGAAACCAACTTAACAACTTCTGTCTCGTAGTATCTACAAAATTATTAAGGTGAGAAGAAATTTTAGAGCATAGTATATTTTGTAATCAATAAATTGAACTAAGATAGTTAATAGAAAAGTATATACAAAAAGGGTTAGGATCAAATTATATTGATGTAACTTTTTTGTAAATTGATTTTTTTATTAATCAAACCATTGAATTATAATAACCTATCATTTGTGCAGAATTTCATAGAAATTGAACATCAATAATAATATAATCATAAAGCTCTTATTCTTTTTCATTTTAAACATTTATATTAAATTGATTTTAATGTGCATAAAAACTTTACGAAACGATTTTAGAATAATTTAAAAATTTATAGACATAATCTATATGATATGAGTTTCTAATCCAACAATAAATTTAGTAAAAAAATTATACCAATAAAAAGTCATTCAATAATATAGCATTTGTTTAAAATTTATATTAGTGTAGCTTTATCGTAACTCATATATATAAAATTATAAACATTGGATAATGGCATAAAGAGTTTAAGGTGCAGGTATCAAACCGAATAAAAAGTAGTCAAGACTCTTGTTTGGCACGTATTCGTAAACAAGTATTTTTTCTTCTTTTCCAAGGCAAAAACCTATAAATGCCACGAGATTTCTGTGTTGTAATTTGGCTATTAATAGAACTTCATTCTTAAACTCATCTGCACCCTGCTTGGAACGTATTGAGAGTCTTTTTGCTGCTACTTGCCTTCCATCAGGAAGAATGCCCTGAAAATATGAACCATTATTATTTATGCAAGGAAAAAAACATAAAAAATAAATTTAAAATCATATTTTCTCACTTTATAAACTTCTCCAAATCCACCTTTGCCGAGTAAGTTCTCGTGTGAAAAGTTGTTGGTTGCTCCTTCAATCATAGCTAATTCGAATTGCAAGCGCTCTAAAGTGGCACTTTCATGACCAACTAGATCAATATGCTTGAGGTGTTAAACCAAGTTTTTCAAACTTCTTGGAGCTTATAAATTGAGAAATATGGGCTTAATTTTCCATTAAACAATACGTACAGTTTTCTAGAAGAATCGTCTTGTAACTCTTTCTTTTTCTTCGCCATAGATAATAGCCAAAATAGAACAGCATCCCCAAAGCACATGTGGGTACAACAATCAGGATTATTGTCCGCGCCCAGCGTTTTCTTTGGTCTTTACAAAGCAGTCAACACGTTTGAGTTAAATAGAGTAGTAACAATCAACATGAGAAGTGACTTGTCTTCTTTCCGTTGATCGCGGAGTACTCTTTTGGACCATTCGTTAAACGAGTGTGACTAATATGAAGCATGCATCCATGTACATACAAAGAAGATGACCAGATGGATACGAGTATGTGGATGAATTTCATTATTTCAAAGTATATGTCTATCGAGGTTAAGAAAAGGTGTTGCGTATGTTTAGGTGAGATAGGTGGTATAAAAATAATTTGTTTAACAAAAATTAAGAAAAGAATTTTTTTTTAGTTTTTTTTATAGAATTTGGTTGAAAATAAATTGATTTTAAAACTTACACATAAATCAAATCAATTCTCTTCCCACTTATTCTCTCTCCTTTGTTAGGGGTATTAGTAGAAAAAATAAATTAATACTGCCTAAATTTTCTAAATAGACATTTATTTTAGACTAAATAAAATTTAAAAAATAGATACTTATTTAATAGCAATGGAGTAATAATATATATTAATTGCATAGTAGCACATGCAAAAATCAATAGTTTTTTTTTTTTGTTCAAGGATAGATGCGATGACTAATCCCTTTATGTATTGTAAATATATACTGGTTATGTGTTTTAAAGCTACTTTACTCCTAAAATGAAAATCGAACCCCAGGCTCTTACTACCTCACCTTTACTTGTGCTTAAAAGATAAATAATAACTATACAATTCTAATTAAATTATAAGTAGTCATATATTCCAACACCTAAATGTGAGTATTCCATTTGAACACTCATATTTTTACCATTATACTTTATCCCTTTCAAAATATCTGTCAATTCACGACAAACACAAATATTAAGAAATATAAAAATGATATTAGTAATTGAGTAAAATACAATAAATGGACTTATATATTCCCATATATTAATTAATATAATACAATGTTCAAGACTAATATCAAATGAGATGCTTTGAAAATGTAAAATTAATTAGGATAGTATTGGAAGAAAAATATTAATACTTTATTAAAATATAAAATTGACGAATATTTTGAAATACGAAATTATTTGAAAATAGATAGATATACGAGGAAGAATGTGTCAATATGATGATTCATGAAACGAGTAACGCCTATCATCTCCTCCGGTGCTAATAAAGATAAAATGCATGTCTTAATCGGACACCTAGCTAATTTTTAAGTTTTCAAATAACATTTTTGTTAAATTATTAAAAAGCAAGTGTGACTTGAGAGGGGACTTCACCTGATGGAGAGGGACTGGGTGGCTTAGGCGGCTGAGATTCGCCACCATCATCCCGGTAAAATTGGAATAATTCAAACCTCATATTGCAGCTTGGATACAGAACTCTCCCTCCTGATGCGCTTTCCAAACGAGCCCATGGAATTGCTGATCCAATCACATTATTCAGACAGCCGCTGCAATCTCTGCTAGCCAGGTCCGGCGTGCATTGAGCAAGACTGTAGAGGGTTTGCAAAGCATTCAATTTTAACGATTCTGCTTCATATCTCTCATTGCTGTCCCCTGTGTCGTCGACCAATTGAGATAAAGTATTCGACAGAGTAACAGCGAAGAAGTTTGGGTTGAGGGTACTGGTGGTATTCAACTCCACAAACATAGGACTTGTTTCCACAGTAGAGAAGAAATAGCGGAAGGAATAGCGAACCATGCACTCGTCGTACCATATCACTGCCTCTTTGGACAAGGAGCACTGAGAGGAAAGTCTCTGGGTTGCATTTAACACGCACTGCCGACACAGCTGAGAGGGGACGTCGCCCCTGCACATGAAAAGTCCATAGACCGTGTCTGATGGGTTCGTGCCGGAGACTGTGGCGTTGTAAAAACCAGAGTCAGCGGCGGCGTTGGAAATTAGTGAAGAGAAGAGGGTCCCGATGTTCAATTGGAAGGCACTACCGGCGGTGGTTTTGTTGATTGAGCAATTTTGGTGTAGATAATTAGGGGATATGGAGTCGGAGTCCTGTGCTTCAGTTGTTGAAAAACTGAGGAAGCTAACAACGGTAAAGAGCACGAGAAGCTTGAAGGAAGCCATGGATCTGGTTTCGACTGCTTCGGCTTGTCTATCAATCATATGTGTGGTCATGTATGTGGATGCAACCAAGTCAACAAAGAAGGTAAGTCAAGCTTGCTGTGGTTTTTATATTTTGGAATATAATTATAATTAGTACAAAGAATCGAAATTATTAAATATTTTTTATTTTGAAATTTCAAATTATTCAGCATTTTTAAATAGTGTAGTAAAAATTATGTTTTTAGATTATTCAATTTTTGTTTTTCAAATTATTTGAATCTAGTATGCATAAAACTGTGTTTAAGAATTTATAATGATGTGTATAGAGAAAATTTCATAATTAGAGATAATACTCACATATATATATTTATATATATATATATAAATTCTGTATTTGAAGAGTATTTGAAGAGAATTAATCATTACTATGTCTAGATTCAAAAAATAAAAAACTGTGTTTAAGAAAAGTTGACTTGACTGATGTAACTTGGAATTTGGCAGTATCCGACGCTAGTTGCATTACTCGGTACTTTCGGCGGGTGTCTTTTTGTTCGCTCTTTCCACGAGTTACATAATTCAATGTGCATTTAGAAACTGGAGTAAACATCTAAATCGCTCACTTATAATTATATTGATGAATAAATTGATGTTTAATAAAAAAAATTATCAGTATTGAATTCATCATAATTATAAAAATATAATATTATATGTTTTTGATAATTTTATTGATAGATAAATTAATTCTTGATAAAAAAATATATGTGTTGAAATCCCTCATAATTATAAAAATAAGTTATTATAGGTCCTTGATATTTTCATTCTGATGACAAATTAGTCCTTGACAGAAAAATATTAGTGTTAAAGCTTCACACAATTGTATAAATAGGACCCTATTGTGTTATTTTATAATATGCAATCATTATTCTTTTTTGGAAAAATAATTATAAATTTATGATATTAGTACCATTGTGCCTCGTAATAACATAACGATCAAACATAAAGAATTAAATTCCAAATCATATTCCTTTCTTAGAATAGTAAGCTGTGGGCTAAGGGTGTTTTTCTTGATAATGAATATCATGAAATATTAAAACGTTTAGGGGGAAATTTACAAAAATAAATGAATGAATAAATAAAATAGTATATTTTAGTTAGTATTGATTAAGATTAATGGATATCATATAGATCAATAATTAAAGTTCAGGTTTGCATTTAACATTTTCCAAGTGATTCAGTGATCTATATGTCCTATTTTTATAATTGTGAGGAATCTTAACACTAATTTTTTATTGTCATGAACCTATAATATCCTATTTTTGCAATTGTGAGGAACTTCAACACTAATATTTTTCTTGTCATGAACTAATTTGTCTATATGAAATTGTCATGGATGAATTTAGGTGTTCACTCCAAATATTGAGTTTAGTTTGTGCAAATTTTTTTATATTTTTATTTAATTAAATTATTTTATTTGTATGAATTTTAAGTGAAAAGTACAAAACTTAATTATTTTTATTGATATGATAATATATAATTATATAATAATATAAATATTTTATAGGTGTATAAAAATTAAATCATATTAAAATATATTCTTAACACTTTATCAAGTTATACCATATAAATTTAACCAAAAAGTATATATTAAAAAAAGGGAGAAAATGAACATCACACTTAAATGAACCTGAGATGGCTAACTTATAATAGAAATAATAACAATAATAATAATAAATGCATTTCCCGATAAACATTATGATATACTTGATAAGATAGTATTTAGGGTGTTCACTAGTAATTTTATATATTTAGAAAAATAGATATAAAACTTTAATAAAATGATAAAAGAGAATTTATTATATTTTTGTTTGGATGTGTAACAATTGTAAATTTTATTGAGGAGATGGAAGGATAATTATACTATTCCTTCGTTGATCCCAAGTTTTAATTTGAAAGGTAGAAAAATGAAGGCTTGAGTGGTGAGAGAGGCACATATTATTCTTTACTGGCATTCCCCTAAAATTACTTCAAAACAGCGATTATTTAACTTAGCCTTATCACTCTTTGTTAGTCCCTCCATTATCATCCTTCCAAGCATACCCTAAAGTGAAGTTCAAAGAAACAAAATCATGGAGAAGTTTGTACAAATGTTTTGCTATTGTATGCCATAATCGACGGCCTGTTTGGATAGCCACAATTTTCACATTGAGTTAGGAAAAAGTGGGTTAAAAATATTAAAATGGTTTGTATAGAAGTGTATAACTTTGACAAAAGTTTATTCCAGTGAAAGTTGAAAGAGTAATGCTATATAACTATAATTTTAGACAAAATATATGGTGGTAATTGGATTAAATATAGTGATAAAATTCACTTATTCATCCAATAGTTATTACTTATATTATATTATTTTGGTACTTGTTTTCTGTAAAAAAAATTATGGATATTTAGCATTTTTAAACTAAAAATATTAGTTTTTTACTTTTTACATCTCACATTAACTTTTCTAAACTCACTTTAATAATATTATTCTCTAACACAAATAAATTATTTCAAATCAATTCTTTCAATATTAATTATTTTAAAAAGAAATTCTATTAAATTCTAAACCACAAGTGCCCATAATCATTAGTCAGATGTGCGTGGTGCGTGGTTGTTTCTATATTTTCAAACTCAGATTTTTGTTGGAATTCAAGTTATGGGCAACTATTGGAGGTCTCCATTACTCTGTAAACATACAAGAATAAACCACTGTAATTTACTGGCCTTCTGGTTATTCATTCAATACAAGAATACATCACTCATTCAAACCCCCTTTCTCCATTACTACGTCAAAATAAAGTGAAATTTTTTAAGGATAAACTAAAAATATAAAATTATGCATGAAACTTATTTATAAAATTTGTATTTTATTTGTAGCCTCCAACCAAACACACTTTGTTCCATTTCTTCTAGGCCTTTCCCTGATAACTTTAGACATCATACAATACCACAGTTCTACATGAAAATCATGAACCTGCCATCCCCTTATACATAACATGCTACAACGCAACCCTCTAGCACACACTGGTCATGGTAGAATGGCAGTATATAAAAGCTTTAGCACCCTTTAACACACTGTTCCATTTTCTCGCCTGTTTTAAATTTGGGACGAAATATTGTGGTTCAAATGGAAATTCTTGGTACCAAGCCTTAGTCCAAAAACTCAGCCTCAATAAGATCATGTTTTGAAATTCTTCCCATATTGGGGAATAGTTTTCAAAGACAATCTTGTTACTTATCCATCAAATTGTCCAACACACAACATAGATGAGGCAGAGCCACAATTTCTATCAAACCCTTTTATTGCAAACCCATTCCAAGCATCATATGAGCTTGATTGTAAACAAGATTTAAAATCCCATAAATTCATCATATGGTACAAGCAATATTTCTTCTCTACTTTAGTTCCCATCTCCATATTGGTCCTTTTTATTGTCCTATATCAGCTATAAGGCTATCCTGTTGCGTAGAAACATGGAACAACCTAGCAAATCTATGTTTCATACATTCCTCACCAATCCATCTATCATGCCAAAACAGGGTAATGAGTCCATCCCCACTTTTCCCTTTAATCTCGCTTGTACAAACTACGGTTTCCATCAGAAAAATGCCACCACCATTTGACCACCAAGTCTCTCACTTCTAGACCTCCTCACTAGGTTTCTGAATCACGTCCCAAGATATTAAGGGAATTCCCTTTTTTGCCTGAGTTAGAGGACCAGAAAAATCTCCTCAGCAAACTAATAATTTTAGCAGCGATTGTCTTTGGAATTTTAAAGATGGGGAGATTATTTAGAGCTGATTTTATAAGCACCAGTCTCCCTGCCTCTGGTAACAAATTTGCCTTCCACAACGCTAATTTTTTCTCAATTTGCATATTATTTCTTTTCATGAAAGCTTCAATTTGCATGTTAAAATGAAAAATTGTGTTATTTGTACTAATTATTTATGTAACACGGTTGAATGGAGGTGTGAATCTCTTTTAAGTATAGTCCACATCTCATCAAGTGACGAATATGATATGAATCTACATAGTATCCTATAAACTATTAATACAAATATTCTAAAGTAAAACTTTTTTTTTTAACCTTATCACCTGTTAATTATCTTGTACACTGCCAAAAAAATTTCGGAGAAACCTAACAATATAACATTTTCATATTTACATTTGTTACATATGACAATCTTTTTTTTATTATTTATTTTGGAAGTCAATCTAACACCATTGAAGTGTACATATACATATATATATATATATAAAACAGAGTCTATCTAGATAAATAAATTTAACGTGACAATTATTCCTTAATTCAATTTGATTAAAGGAAGTTAATTATTTAATTAAATGATTAAAATAATAACAATTATATTTAATGCATGATTTTAATATACGTTTCGAATATTACATTATTTGAAGATTTATTAGATCAATCATTTATTGCATTTATTTCAAATATTTCTTTTGATAATTCTTCATAGTACTGCCATATGAATGGATTGTTAAGTTGCATGTAGTTTTGTTATGGCTATTAGTTCTGAACTTGAAATTTGTGCTTATTTATCCAATAATACTATTTTAACACTCATCAATCTCATACATCTAAATAATCTACTAACAAAAAATATAAGTAACCTATCCCTTATTTTTTCTCCCCATTTTCTCTCTCTGTGTCACTCCTCTCGTGACATGTGGGTTGAAAAAACATTCCCCTTCACTTCACTCAGAGTTCCACACGGCACAGGTAGACTGATGGTCATGAGAGCAGGTCAATGAAGCTGCTTTCAAGTCAACCTCGGTACCGTGTGCTTACGTCTCTTTCATTCTCTACCTGGAATTCTCGTGAACTTTATAAGGGTTAATATGTCATTATCTTCAAATCATTCCAAAAAAAATAAAATTATGAAATGGAAGAGTTCAAGATCAGGGAGGTAGAAATTGGAAAACAGTGAGAATGGGTTGACTGGGAATGGGTGGGAAGTGGTATTGGGTAGTGGCCGAGTGGGCCAACAACAGAAACAATTTTCTGCATATCATCAGATAAGCTCGGAAGCACGGGTACGTGAAAAATTGAAAAGTACCCGTACCGGGTACGCGTGGGGTACGGGTACGCGTTGGGTACGCGTGGGTACGTACCTAACACCTCCTTTTTTTGAAAAAAAAAAAAAATGGCTACGTCTGAATACGTCCGGATACGCACGGGGTACGCGTACCCGAATATTGGGTACGCCATTTATACGAAAACTACGTAGCTTTATTATTATTATTTTTTTCTATTTTCTTCTCTTAAACACGTTAGAAAGAGAGGTCCCCAACCCCTTTATGCTACTGCCGGCCCTAAGTTTCCCTTGTCCCTTCTTCACTTCTTCTTCTTCATCTTACTTTCACCCATCCTCTCATCATCTCACTCTTTCACCCCAAACACACAGCACTCTTTCACATCTCTGGATCTCTCTCTCTCTCTGGCGGCGACCCGCAGCAGCGACGGCGAGGCAAGACAGCGGCAACCGAAAGGCTGCTCGGAGTCGACACACAGCTGCGACCGGACGGCGGCTGAAAGGCGACGCGCAGCAAAGACCGGACGGCGGCTCAGAGGCATCGCGCAGCGGTGACTCAAGCGACGCACAGTGGCTCTCTCTCCGGCGGCAGCAATCAGTGAGTTTCCATTTATTCCTTCTTCCTTTGTTGTTGCTGTGCTGCCATTGTTGTGTTGTTGTTGTGCTGTCATTCTAAAATTGTGTAATGATGGCATTGAGACGGTTAGAGTTTGACTGCTAATTATGTTTCATTGTTGATATGTGCTTATATTGGACATTATTTTGAGTATTTTATTTTATTTTGGAATGTAATATTGATTATTGAATAATTTAAAGTTGTTTTATATTGAAATTGTTGATTTCATCGTATACAATTTATAATTTTTTTTTTTTATATATTGACATACCCATACCCATTTTTTACAAAACTACCATACCCTGTACCTGTATCCATACCGATGGGTACGGTTACCGTATCTGTATCGAGACAACATAGCAGATAAGAGATGACAATGGCCGCCTGGTGCATCGAATAGAAAGGGAAAAGTCCTGGCCTTGCAGAGTAGTCTAATCCTTGCAACTTGCACGGAGCTGCCTGTGCCACGTGTTGAATCCTAATATGATTAAAGGATGATACGGCAAATAAAATATTTTAGTATACGTTTTTTCCCCCCTAAATTTTAATAAAAGTATAGATCACGTAATATTAAATTGTCAGATAAGTTTTTTTATTTTTTATTTTTAAAAATTAAATTTAAACTTATTTTTTAAAATAATTTTAAAAATTTAAGAATAAAAACACTTCCAATTCCTCCTTGATTCTCAGTGTGCAGCTCATGCGATAAAGGATTTTTCACAAGGGAAAAAAAAAAGATAAATTATGTAGCGCTATAATCATAAAATACCTCAAGCGAATGGCAACTTCTTGAGTGCTCATAAGTCATAAATAAATTCAATTATTCTTGTCATACGAAAATACCATGTTGAGCTCGTTTCTCCATTCGATAATACAGTTCTTGCAGTAATTTCACGGTGTATAATTTTTAGTCTAAATTCTGTCCAGAGTTCACTCTTGACAAGTTTGTTCTTACGACTATATACATGATACATATGCAGTGGTACACTTTCTTCTGTCATAGAGAAACATAAAAGCACAGCAGTGTTCTGTGTGTGACATATAAATAATTAAACCAGCTAAAGACAAACGATAGAGGTGATCTTCTTAAACGAGCATAACAGTTCAACGGGCCCTGTCATGAGGAAGAAAAAGAAAATTAAATGGGGAAAAAAGTGGAATCAATTAGAAATCAACCTATCAAACGTATTCGTACAAGCTTCACGGATTACCTTTCTTGATCTTTAGCATTATTGGTTAAGGAATTATGCCAACAACCACGACATTATAGCAGAGACAGAGCAATAGAAACGACAGTTGCAATGGCTGCCTCTGAAGTGATACCTATCTTCCCTCCATTACCCAAAAACAAAAGATAAAAGCTTCGGTTAATATTGTTAGATACTTAGATCTATTGAGTAAAGTGGTCAAGGAATTCGGGAGACTTAAACAGATGGACGGAAGCACCAAGCAATAAATCATAAAATGAATTGAACACTACATCTTGATCCAAAACTTCAACATCATAATTTTATGGGTCTTCTCATCATATATACTATTAATTTAGTTCAAACTCAAACTTAACCAATGATAGAACTATTAATTTAGTTCTATCACGTTCTTGTGAAGCAAACGATAGAAGGAGACAGAAAGCACATTTGCTCCCTTCGGTTTCTCTCTCTCTTTTTTCCGCAGTCTCTGAACTCAGAACAGAAGTAGGCTTATATTTACTCCAGCATGCAAAACACATATCACAGTTAACAAAACATCAAACGTACCACACTCCAAGTCCAATTAATTAGGAGAAGCATATAACATAAAATTTCAGCCACTCCCCATTCAACCATCTTCTACACCACAAACTTCCTCAAAGCAGTAATCAGGCACCTAACAGAAATTCTTCAAGCTTAGTTGAACCATAACTTTCTTCAACACTCTGCATTACATCATTAACAATTCAGCGAACCGTTCTCGAGGCACCTTCGAAATCCACATTTTATAATACATTGATTCCAACCTTTCTTCATCTATTTCCTCTTTGAACTTATAAGCATTAAGGCAATGCACTTGAACTGACTCTTGACATTATCCTTACTTGTGAATTTAACGGATATAACATTCCATTAATTGCATAGAGCTATATATATATTGTAGCTTGAATTCTTTTGTCGAATTATTTAAGGATCATAAAAGAATATCTAATTGGCCAAAGATTAAGTGTTAAAGTATAAAATGATTCCCACAACAAATGAAAAAAAAAATGTAAAATCATTCATGTACCTCTATCTATCCGCTCAAAATTTTGGAAGAGATGTTTCGTGATATGCAGTGTTCTAAATTGTGGTTGCGGTTGCAGTTACAGTCATTGTGGTTGCGACTACTGCGGCTATTGCGATGCTCGTTGCAGCCAATGCAGTGTGATTTTAATATTTTTTTTCACAAAATGCAAAACAAAAAGAAGTACAACACTTGTGATGCCAAAATAATAAGTCTTCAACCTATTTGATACAAATTTGGGTTTTTAGCATATTCAAATAAAAACTTTTTATGTTTTTAGAATGATAAAATATAGCAATTCAAAGAAAAGTTGCTACAACTATGATCAAGTCACTACTTGTCCAACCTATGAACAATTTTTATTTTACTTTTTGATTCATTTAAAATAAATAAAAAAAAATAACAACAACTCAAAATAAAGTTTACAAAACAACTCACTTTAAAGAGTAAAAAAATAAAATAACAAAATGAAAACCCAGGTCCAAACCCACCAAAATTGTTTTTTCAAAACATGTTAAAAAAATTAAAATTAAAAACATACACAGCCCACTCAAGAAAAGAAAATAAAAAAAAGAACAAAGAAAAAAAACCTACAGCCCACATTCCCTTCCCCTCTCCCCCCCCCCTAGCTTAGCTTTTACACACATACTGACATACGACACCTACCCCCATTCATTTCTACACACTTCTTCGGCTCTTCCTCTTCTCTGTTCATTTTCTTCTTCATCAAATCAAAACATCCAACTTCAGTTTACAATTTTTTCAGGAAAAATAATACTTCAATCGCCACTTTCAAATCATTTCAAACACAATCCCACCTTTCTTTTTGTATTCCCTTTCCTTGGTATGGCTAAACTTCACCCTCTCCTCCCCTTTCCAAGCTTATTCTCTGTTTCAGTGTTTCTCAAACCGCCACTGCTGGCCATCCCTTCCCCAAATCTTCCTTCTACCTTCCACTCGTACATGACGGTTGAGCCTATGCAAGAATGGAAATGTAAAAACAAGAAAGATGCTTGATTTCAGGTTGGTTGTGTTTTGTTGTGATTGGATCCGTTACGTTGTGGCCGCATGGCCAATGCATTGCGGATTTCTTTGTGATTTTGTTTCACAGCGCAATTGCGGTTCGATGCGGTTATGGCCATCGGTGCAACCGCAATTTTGCAGCCACATCAGCCATTGCAGACCACAATTTAGAACACTGGTGATATGGTATTAGAATAACCATGACTAAGAGGTTAGGAGTTTGATCCTTATTATCCCCTCATTATGAAAAAATAATCCACGCTTAATGCTCAAAAATGGCATCCATATGAAAAGGCATTTTAGAGTATAAAATAATTCATGTGTTTCTACCCTTCAACTTGTGCTTTTGGAAGGGATAACTTCGTGACAATAAGAAATAAAATATAAATAAATCTCTTAAATTGATCTTTATAGTGAAAGTTCCAAATGACATTTTATTGATATCTAAATCACAAACATCAGTAGACAACCTTAGTCAGAAGGTAGACTATCCTACTATTGAGGAAGAAAGTTATTCATAGACATTTCATTGATAGAAAATGGTGGGCAAGTGCTGATAGATTGACCAGAACTTGATTCTTGTGCAATTGCTTTTAAATCCATTCTTGTGTGCAAGAAAAATGCAGGTTTTTGTGGAGTTGGCAATTCAATTGAATGATCGCTGAGAGATGAAACAACGGTTGCCACTGTAGGTCTAGCATATTGTTTTGTTGAACACATAATAAACCAATTTGAATGCACTTAATGACTTCAATTTTAGAATAATTTTCCTCAATACTTGGGTCTAATATGCTTAATAACGTTTGACCCATCCACAATCTCCAAACTTGTAACATTTTGTCAAGTTAAATATTCAAATGATTAACTCCTACATTTGAATCAATATGAGTGTATTTGATGGCATAGAGCAATGTAAGGAAACAAACTGCCAAAGATTATTGTCCTTAAATAACTTAGGAGATTATTTGCATAGTGGGATTCATAAGAACTTGTATTTTTTTTTTCAGAAATAATTTCTAAAACCATGACTCCAAAGCTACAAACATTTGATTTTTCTGAAAATTGTTTGAGCATTACTGTAACATCCCCTGCTGCTTTATGGATTGACGACTGTCCCCACAAACCAACACGGGTCCTTTCAGCATGCTTTGTCCTCACTCACACGCTTCCTGGGAAAACTTCCCAGGAGGTCACCCATCCCAAAATTACCCCAGGTCAAGCACGCTTAACTGTAGAGTTCTTTCAGTTTAGGCTACCGAAAAGAAGATGCATCTTGTTGGTATAGGTAGTACAAATCAATTCATATAAGTCATCCTCAACTGTATAGTCCCATACCTATACAGTTTCAGGATCCCTCTCATTTGGGTGTGTAATCGGTTCATTCATGTACCCCTCCGCTTAGAGGACCTTACGAGGAACCGCTCCTTGTCCGTGCCCTCTTTGCACCGGCGATCACTCCTCGTCCTCGTCCTCGGGCATTACAATTACATATTCGAGAGACATATGATCACTGAAAAATAAATTTAGAAAAAATGTCAATTTAGAAGGAGAATCCTTAGGAAGTAGTAGGAAAGGAAAGAACAACAATGAACATTCAAAACTTACTATATTCCAGCAATTCTTTTTGTACTTCCATGGTTTTGAATTTCAACAATTCTAGCCAGGTCAAAATTTGAAAGTTTTGAAATCATATTTTCATCTAATAAGATATTACTAGGTTTGAGATTATGATATATAATTTTGAGTCGAAAATATTCATGTAAATAAAGAACTCTCTGAGCAATCCCTTTTATGATATTGTAACGATGTAACCAACTTATCAACTTCTATCTTGTAGTATCTACAAAATTATTAAAGTGAGAAGAAATTTTAAAGCAGAGTAGATTTTGTAATCAATAAATTGAAGTAAGATAGTCACGTATATGTAAAGAGTTAGGATCAAGTTACATTGTTGTAACTTTAAACAAAGTTACATCATCAACATTTTTTTCTAAAATAATTTTATTTTGTAAATCTAACCATTGAATTATAATAACCTATCACGAGGATCATTTGTACCAAATTTCATAGAAATTGAACATCAATAACAATATAATCATGAAGTTCTTATTCTTTTCATTTTTAACATTTATATTACATTAATTTTAATGAGCATAAAATTATACCAAATCATTTTATAATAATTTGATAATTTGTAGGCATGATCTATATAATATAAGTTTCTAATCCAATGATAGATTTCTTAAAAAAATTATACCAATAAAAAGTTATTTAATAATACAACATTACTTAAAGTTTATACTAGTGTAATTTTATCTTAACCCACACACACACACACACACACACACACACACACATGATAAACATTGGATAATGGTATAAAGAGTTTAAGGTGCAGGTATCAAACCGAATAAAAAGTAGTCAAGACTGATGTTTGGCACATATTCGTAAGCAAGTATTTTTTCTTGTTTTTCAAGGCAAAAACCTATAAATGCCACTAGATTTCTGTGTTGTAATTTGGCAATCAATAAAACTTCATTCTTAAACTCAATTGCACCCTGTTTGGAATGTATTGAGAGCCTTTTCGTTGCTACTTGCCTTCTATAAGGAAGAATGCCCTGAAAATATGAACCATTATTTATGCAAGAAAACGTTGTTGGTTGCTCCTTCAATTAAATCATATTTTCTCACTTTATAAACTTCTCCAAATCCACCTTTGCCAAGTAAGTTCTCGTGTGAAAAGTTGTTGGTTGCTCCTTCAATCATAGCTAGTTCGAATTGCAAGCGCTCTAAAGTGGCACTTTCATGACCAACTGGATCAATATGCTTGTGGTGTTAAACCAAGTTTTTCAAACTTCCTGGAGCTTATAAATTGAGAACTATGGGCTTAATTTTCCATTAAATAATACGTACAGTTTTCTACAAGAATCGTCTTGTAACTCTTTCTGTTTTTCTCCATAGAAAATAGCCAAAATAGAACAGCATCCCCAAAGCACTTGTAGGTACAAATATCAGGATTATTGTCCGCGACCAGCGTTTTCTTTTGTCTGCACAAAGCAATCAACACGCTTGAGTTACACGGAGTAGTAACAATCGACGTGAGAAGTGACTTGTCTTCTTTCCGTTGATGGTGGAGTATCCTTGTGGACCATTCGTTAAAACGAGTTTGAGTAATATGAAGAATGCATCCATGTATAGACACAGTAGATGACCAGATGGATACGAGTGTGTGGATGAATTTCATTATTTCAAAGTATATGTATACCGAGCTTAAACGTTGTGTATATCTAGCTTAAATGGTGAGATAGGTGGTGTGTTTTGTGTTGAAAAGTTATGTAAAAATAACAAACGATTTAGTTTAATGCGCCGAGAGTTTTGTGATATCTTTAAAAAAAAAAAAATTACAATATAATCTAATTGCTTAATGACTTACATCAATAAATATGATTGATGCTTACTTTTACCACTTAAAAATCATACAAATGGCATGATTTAATTATAAGACAGTTTTAAAATTAAACTCAATAAAATTAAACTCAATAATATCATTCTATTAGTTTATGTCACCAAATTTTAGTTGTGTAACAATTTGGGTTCAATTGATTTGCAAGTTGCTAAAGTTTACCAGATTTTAAATTACATTCCTATAGTTTGAAAATTTATAATCAGATTTATATATATATATATATATATATATATGAATAAAATTTGGTAATAAACTCTCTAAACCTAATATCCATTGCAAAAAATATGAAATTAGCTATAATGTTCCTTGATTTCACCGATTTTCAATTTTATACGGGTTGGCTTGAACCTCTTGAAAAATTAAAACCCAATAATATTGTCAAATTATATATGTCTAAAATTCATCACGGTAGGCTTTTATCATTATGCTATTTTTGACAAGAAATGAGTTCTAACTCTTGGAAAAGTACTGCTATAAAGCTACTCCTATTTCTTACATGTGCACTCACACCAGAAGGAATTAAGGAATATTATTATTAATATCACTTTTTTTGTAAGGAATATAGTTATATGCATAGAGTTGATTACAAATTTTTCTTTACTATTAGGATTTGATTATAAATTTTGATTCACTGTAGGACTTGATTACAAATATTTTAATTATAGATACCAAATAATTTTGGGAAGTTAGGGTATGTTTGGAATGAGAAAAAAATTGAAATGAATTGATTTGCAAAAATGATTTGTTTAACAAAAATTGAGAAAAAAAATATTTTTTATAGGATTTGTACGGAAATGAATTAATTTTAAAATTACACACAAATCAAATCAATTCTCTTCCCACTTATTCTCTCTCATTTATTAGGGGTATTAGTAGGGAAAAAAAATGTAATACTGCCTAAATTTTCTACATGGACACTTATTTTAGATCAAATAAAATTTAAAAAATGGACACTTATTTAATACCAATGGAGTAATAATACATATTAAGTGTACAGTAGCACATGCAAAAATCAATAGTTTATATTTTTTGTTGAAGGATATTGTCGCAACTGTGATCGCACGACTTAAAAATGAAAGATTTTGTTTAAATGAGTCGCCACCAAGTTTTATTAAATTGGAAAACATGGAAAAACCATTTTATTTAAAAAGAAATGATCTTTGAAACCAGATCTCGAATTCATGAGCCTACATGCTTGGGTAGGAACTTAATCCTACAAAGACTTCTAATACAATCTGCCTTTAGACGGTACCTTAATTAATTGTGCAAATTATTAATAACCTTTTCCCAAAATATTTATTTATGTTTTTATTAAAAAATAAAGAAGATAGAACATCAAGTTGTCACAACTCAGATGTTCTTACTATGTCGCTAACAAGTCAGTCCCTACTAAATTAACCTCTTGTTTGAAACAAAATATATACACTTCAATGGTTAACTCAAATTAATATAATAAAGAAAGGATAATAATAATAATATTAATAATAATGATAATAATAATAAAATATAATAAAATATTTACAATAATAATAATAATAATAACGGGTAAAAATATTTACATGCTAAACAAAGTAAAATGACATCATAAAATTTAATTTTAGCTTGAAAATTTGAAACACCAAGCTGCAATGTATTCAATACATTGTTAACAAGCAGTCACTAAATTAACTTCTTTATTTGAAATAAAATATATACATTTCAATGATCAACTTAAATTAAGATAATAAAGAGAAAAGGAGGATAATAATAAAATAAATAAATAAATAAATATTTACAATAATGATAATAATAATGGACAAAAATATTTACATGCAAAATAGAATAAATAATGTCATAAAATTTAATTTTATCTTAAAAATTTGAAACATCAAGTCATTACAACTTAGATGTCCAAAATATTCAGCTAACAAGCCCTCGCTTAAATTAACTTCTTTATTTAAAAATAAAATATATATAACAAATAATTGGTTAATTTAAAATTTAAAGAATAAAAAGATATTAAAAATATTTACAAGTAAATACAAATTATAACAATCTAACTTTTGTTCAAATTTAAAACATCAAGCTCACAAATGTGATGTCCAAAA
Source organism: Dalbergia cultrata (assembly GCA_031216105.1). NCBI lineage: Eukaryota > Viridiplantae > Streptophyta > Magnoliopsida > Fabales > Fabaceae > Dalbergia > Dalbergia cultrata. The sequence goes on from CM062346.1 coordinate 6,126,364, forward strand.
TATTCAATTAACAAGCCGTCTTGCTTACAAGTTAACATTTGATTCAAAATAAAATATTTAACAAATAATTAATTAATTTAAAATTTAAAGAATAGAAATGTATTAAAGAAAATATTTACATGTAATACAAATTATAAAAATCTAATTTTTGTTTGAAAATTTAAAACATCAAGTCTACAAATGATGTTTAATCTGAGTTAATAAGCCGCCACGCTTAAATTAACGTCCTCATTTAAAATAATTTGATTATTAGCTGAAGTTAAAAATAATACATAACAATAAAAAGCAACAAATATTTATAAATAAATAAAAATAATAATAAATATTTACAAATCAAGAATGAAATAACATAAAATAACCTAAAAATCTAATTTTGACTTGACAGGAATCACCTGCTCCTACGTATCCTCTAGTGCGATGAGGAATTCAAAATCACGTAGTTCTTTAAAAAATAGTTGTTGGTTGGTGGATTTTATTATATTTTTTATTCTTTTTAAGAGAATTCTTAGAACATCAAGTCATTACAAATAAGATATTCTTAGAATATATAGTTAGGAAGCTGTCAAAGCTAAACTAACTTTATTCAAAAATGGAGAATAATTAAAGGACCTAAACGACTTTTAAATAAAAGCAAAGGTTATTATTTTTAATTTTTTTTTAAGAAAAGACCCAAAAAGTAAAATACTTTAAACATGTTTTATATATATATATATATACACGTTCACAGCAACCTAACTAAAAGCAATAAAAAAAAAACTCTAATCTAAAATTCCATATTATTAAAACAAACTCTAAACCCCAAACGAAATTAAAATCAAAATCCAAATAATAATATTGACAACAACCCAAACACTCACACTCTCACCATTTATTTTTCTCGGGATCAAGATAGCCCAAATGCTTATCACCTAGTCCACTTTTTCGCATAAAAGAAAAACAAATGTTCTACTACACAAATTAGTTGTTGATTGTGTCTAAATGACATATTATAATAATATAATTACTCCAACGCACTCCACATCTAGTCGAGACCAAATTAACAATAAAAATATAAAATAAAGAATCAAAGGAAAGGCAATTTAGAAATATCCTGAACCAAAGGGTGATAGTTTATGCTTGTGAGCGTAGAGAGAAAAAGAGATAAATGAGAGAAAGAAAGAACAAGGCGCTAAGGCAAAGGGGATGGGGAAGAGATTGAAAGAAGTTTCTGCATATGAAGGGTGGAGAAAGGCAAACTCCATGAAAGAAAACAAAGAGAGATGGCGAGGGAAATGAGGGAATCTCCAAGGCCAGATACCGGGCAAGGGAGGAGGGAACCAAGGCCATAACCTGGACAAGGAGGAGGGAACCGCGCTATATACTGGCAGGAGGGAAGTCATGGCGCGCACAGGGGCGGCAGAGGACGAGGCGAGGCCGGAGCCGCTGACCTTGGGTCTTCGAGGTTGGCGGGACAACGAGCTCTCGTGGTGGACAAATAAAATCACAAGACAAGCAGAGGCACTGAGCAAGGCAAGGCTGGCGGGCTTCTGCTCGTGCTTGAGGAGGAGGGGACTTATAGTAGTAAGGAGTTGGTGAAGGTTTGTGCTTATAACCTTCTTCAAAGTGCTTCTTTGAAGCATATACAAATGGCTTAGCCTTAAGCTCAACTTCGTACTTGTTCTTTGATTTCACTTTCAAGTCAATTCCTTCATTCAGCTTCGTAGGTAAGTTGAAGGGAGGGTCCTTAGATTATTAATTTTTTTCAGGCTCCCCCCTCTCCTGTGGTTGCTGATGATAATGTTTTTTTATATTCCCACTTCTCTGATGATTTTCATAGGTTGGCTGTTAGCTCCCCCACCGAAAGGAGTTCTGGCACATTGCGAAGAATTTGAGTAGAACATCATCATTGTCTTCCTTTGCCTTTTTTTATTTTTCTAATCATGTTGTTGCTTCACGTGGAGAGTCACAGAACCACATCCCGTGACTTTCCTTTATTATTTTTTTGTTTCATTTTTTATTTTTATTATTATGTTGGGCTGGGCTTCTCTTTTTTTTTTTATTACTCAAATAAATAGAAATGGACCAGAGTGAATGGGTGGACCAAAAACCCTCCTTTTTTTTTTTTTAATGCAGATGATACAAAAATGTAAAACGATAATAACTGAAACTTAAACAAAAATTAAGTTTTGGATTAAACACAACTGAATTATCTATAAACAATATTTGAAATGGTTTGTAATTTCACTTAACAAAATAAAATTGCCACATGAGTCTATAAAGGGACTAAATTTTGAAAACATGCTAATTTTGAATTTTTTATCTTATAAGCCGAATAAAATCGGGTGTTCACAGATATTTACTATCAAATGCGGTGACTAATCCCTACGCTTATTGTAGGCCAATTTTAAAGGTTAAATGGTGGCAATGTGTGTTAAGATTACTTTAGTGAGAATCAAACCCTAAGCTCTTACTACCCCGCCTTTGCCTATGCTTAAAAAATAAGTAATAACTACACGTATCTAATTAAATTTTAAGTAATATTATATTTCAACACTTAAATGTGAATGTCCTATTTGGGCAGCTATATATTTAACATGATACTTTCTCTCTTTTAAAATATCTATCAGTTTATGACAAATATAGATATTAAGAAATATATTAAGAAACATAATAAATGATATTGATAATCGAGCAAAATACAGTAAATGAACTAATATATCTCACAAATTAATTAATAAAATGTACTGTTTAAGACTAATATCAAATGAAATATGTTGAAAATCTAAAATTAATTTGTGGTAGTATTGGAAGAAAAAAATTAATATTTTATTAAAATGTGAAATTGATTGAAATTTTAAAAATATAAAATTCTCTAAAAGTGAATAAATATTTTAAAAGGGAGGAAAAATGTGTGAATATAATGAATCAAAATGAGACGAGTAACGAGTATAACTGCATATCCTACTCGGAAGTCTTCAAATAACATTTTTGTTAAATTATTAATGTGAGGGGACTTCACCTGATGGAGAGGGGCTGGCTGGGTTAGGCGGCTGAGCTTCGCCACCATCATCATATCCCGGTAAAATTGGGATAATTCAGACCTCAAATTGCAGCTAGGATATAGAACTCTGCCTCCTGGTGCGCTTTTCAAACGAGCCCATGGAATTGCTGATGCAATCACAATAGTCAGACGGTTCAATCTGTGCCAGACAGTTCCAGCGTACATTGGGCAAGAATGTAGAGGGTTTGCAGAGCATTCAATTTTAACGATTCTGCTTTATATCTCTCATTGGTGTCCCTTGTGTCGATGATCCATTGATCAAATATGTAAAATTTTAAATTAATCTAAACTTATTTAGCATAATATTAACGTACATCAAAATTAACGTAATATTTATATATAAAATAAATAAGAATAAGAGTTACATGATTGTATTGCTATTGATATTTAATTTTTATTAAATTTGACACAAATAATCTTTATAATGGGTAATTGTCATCCAATAGTTGGACCAATAAAAAGATTATTTTCTTGAAAGTTAGAAGTGGTGTAACTTGATCCTAATCCTATATATATATATATATATATATAAACTGGTCAAATTCAACTGCTAATAATATAATTTCTCTATTTAATAAACTATCATAAAATATAAATTTGAATTAATATCTTTTTAATGTTACATTTTGAAGTTGACATCAATTTGATCTTAATTTTCTTTTACACACATTAGGTTTCATTATTTTGAAATTTGGCATCAATTTTATCATTCTATGAACAAATCATTAGTAATTTTTTGTTACAATTCATCCTTATTGATTGAGTTATATATGTTACTTATGCATGTTTCTTCATTGACTAAAAAGGGGAGATAATTTTTACCCTGTCAACTTAAAAATGATAAAATTATAAAAAATAAAATACGTAGAAAACCTAAAAATTTGGTTGACAAGTGTTAAGTTTCTATTTTATTAATTTTTTCATTTTTAAGTCAATGGGGTGAAAATTATTCCTTATAATGTCAAGAGGACAATCAAGCAACATACCTCTACCAAGTAAGAATACCAAAATTTAATAAATATTTTATAATATGTATTTAAAAAAACTCATATTAATATAAAAATAACATTAAGTTATGTAAAATGTATTGATTGAAGTATAAAATTTTATAATCTATTGTCGTAACCGACCTAAACAAAAAAAAAAAAAGTGAGGTGCATGGTGCACCTTTAGTGATAAGGACCACCATAGAGCTTTCCCTTTCTTTTTATTCCTCTTCCTTCTCTTCTCTGGCAGAAACCCACACACCCTTTTTCTTTTCTTCTTCCCCTCCATTTTCTTTTGCTTTCCTGTAGCTCTTCCCCTCCTTATCACTTCCATTCATTTTTCATTTTCTTTGCTTCAATCATCAAGAAATATCACCAACTCCTCCATCATCATCATCTCCTCTACCTTTTTCATCCCCACAACCGCCCCTCTCTCTCCCCCTCTCCTCTACCTCACTTTCTCTCTCTAGCCTCCATTAGAGAGTTGAATATTTTAGAAGCTTTGGGAGTGATTTTCTTCATCAATTTTGCTCTTCAAGTGGTAACTATGCTTCTAAACTGCTCTATTTAAATTGTTAAGGTTTCTAAATTTTTTTAGATGTTGTTAGGGTTCTTAAACCCATGAATTTGGGGTTTTTAGGGAATTGGGGTTAATTAATGTTAATTGATAGCGTAGTCAGCTCACAAATATTAATATTGTCTTGTGCCTAGAGCGGTAGAGCAATCGGATGTCAACTCTTGAGTTGGTGGCATCAAAGGAATTGTCCTTCGGTTCTTTGAACCAATATTTGTGAGTAGATAGAGTATTTATAGCTTACTTTATGCATGATAAATTTGGATTATCAATATAAAATTATGTTAAGAGCTCAAAATATATGGATATATAATAAAATAAATTATTTATTGAAAAGGAGATTTATGTTTGAAATGAAATATTTATATTTAGAGACCAGAATATGATTATTATGTATATTTAAATATTTTAGTGGAATTGTAATGAATATTAAATTTTAGAACATCTTATATAAGATATCAATTTTGACTTTATATTATATGTCTCATAACTTGAGAATGAATCTTATATTGTAAGAGTATCCTGAATTTGGAGTTGTGTTAGAAATATGAATAAATGTATTTGTGAGAATTGTTAAGTTGATAATTATGATATTGAACAGAGATTATGAAACTATAAGATTCAAATTGATTGAAAATGTTTTGGGAGTGAACGAAAGTAGAATCTGTAGCTAACGGCAAGGACGTTAGCCTTGGTGCACCATGAAACTCCAGTTAGCAGGTGAGGTGCTAACCCACACATAGCTGCAGCTATGTTTGGACTTGTATTTGGCTATAGGACAATTCCAGTTAGCAGGTGAGGTGCTAATCCGCACATGACTTTTGTCATGTCTGGACTTGTATGGCTACGGGCCAACTCTAGTTAGCAGGTGTGGTGCTAACCCGCACATGACTTCGGGTCATGTCTGGACTTGTTATTATTCTGCTTCGGATAACTCCCCATTATGTTTTGTGATTTATGTGATTTTATAGAGATATGTTTGAAAAATCTGGAATCATGACTGGCAACATATTCATATAAGTTTATATATACGTTATTATATTTATCTTGATTTATGATTGTATTTAGTAAACTATGGATATCCCATCTTTCACTGAGTTGCAAAACTCACCCCGTTGTCTTTCCATTTTTTTTTCAGATACACGTGTTGGTGCTGGATCTGGTGTTCCTCCAGCACAATTTTAGTAACTTCAAAGTTGGTGAGCCTTTTTGGAAAGGCCATTTTTGTTGTCCCTCTCGTATTTTGTTTAGCCTGTTAGTTTTTAGTTGCTCCATATATCACAGGCAGGGTCCTTGGATCCACGTTATGTCTATATTGAAATTTTGATACGTAGCTATGTAAATTATGTAATGAAAAGGATTTGTAAACTTAATTTAGTTTATATTTGAATTATATAATGCATTATGTTTAATAGAGCTGAAAAGTTAATTTGGTATCTGGAATATTGTTATATGCTGGACAGGCGCATTCTGAGAATGCTTGATGCCCATTGCTGGAATTTAAACTGTAAATGTTGCAGGTTGTATTTCATTTTGGGGAATGTTAGAAAAATAGAGGAAACTCTGTCCGTTTTTCTAGAAATTTTGGGTGTTTTAAGGCTTGCTGGGGAAAGTGTTCCCTATGCACCGGTCACGACATAAGTTGGGTCGTGACATCTATCATTAATTATTTTAAACAAATATATAATTTTGAAGAAGTTTATTTACTATTGGGTCCAACCAAGTCACTTCAAATTATGATCCATGCTCGACTTGAAAAGGACTCCAGGTCAAATTTAAAATCTAAACCCAACTCAATAGATTCTGGATTGTAACGAGTTATTAGGTCGGGTCAAATCATGAATATGCTAGAAAGCATCATGTGAAAGTGAAAAGTTCTCTTGGTATGATCTAAGGTAGTGTTTGAAAGTTATGTGGACAACGGAAGAGAGTGTCTAATAATGGAACAAAAACAAAGTGACGAGTGGAGTGGAAGAAAATACATCATGCCCTTGTTTGGATATTTAACAATTTTAAATTTTAATGAAGGAATAGAAGAACAATTACGCTCACTCTCTTATTGAACCCTCAATTTGAAAGGTATAAAAATGATGGCTTTGAGTTTGAAGAGAGTCACACAACATCCTTTACTTACCATTCCATTCCCTTACCCATCATTGATTATTTAATTTTAGCCTTGTCACTTCTTGTTATTTCTGCCATTATCATCCTCCCAAGCACGCCCTAGGGTGAAATGCAAAGAAACAAGACACATGGAGAAGTTTATGCACAAATTATTTTGCTAATGCATGCAGGAACACACACCTGTCTGGATACTCACAACTTTCACATTGAGTTGGGAAAAAGGGGCTGGAAAAAATCGAAATGGTTTGGGTTGAATTTTTGCTTTTGAGAGAAGTACTGTATCACTTAATTGATAAAAGTTGATTCCACTGAAAACCAAAAATATTATCTTTTACCTTTTGCATCTCACATTAACTTTTCTAAACATACTTTTTTGAGATTATTCCCAAACACAAATAAATTATTTTAAAGTTAATGTTTTGAATATCAATTATTTCAAAAGCAATTATATCAAAATCTAAACCAAACACCTCCGCAATCATTACCCAGATGTAAGTGATTCTTTCTATATTTTCAAATTAAGATTTTTATTGGAATTTAGGTGATGAGCAATTAGTGGTGGTATCCTAGGCACACCCATGTAAAAATTTAGGAAACAAAGTCACATGAAGAGGAATAATTTTGACCATTAGCGGAAGGACTTTTAAAACATACCTATTAATGAAAGAACTCTTCAACCAGTTTTCGCCTTGGTGGAGATTGGAGAAAAAAAGATATATAGGACGGCAAATCCAGTTTAGTTATGTTGGAAAATGAGTAAATGTGGTACAGAAGCGATGGCAACAGAAGACAAGTCATGACAGAAGCGAGCGAGGAAATATCTCATATTCTCAATTAGCCAGAGATTGGTTGATTGAAGTTTTTGGTTGAAGTTTAGTCAAGTTTGATGGCTTAACTGTGAATTTCAGTGTCACCATAGCAGGACATGATTGTAACAGCAAATTTTTGGATACCTTTTTCAGTGTAAGAATTCTAGATCATCTTATCTTCGAAGTTGGAGTACCAACATAAAGAGAAACAAACCACTTCTTGTGTTTACAGTTCCTGGATAGATAAGAACTTATTTAATCGAAATCCGTCTATCTTCAGGCTAATAAACAAATTTAGTGGCAAATGTCCAAACTAAATGTTGGTTGCCACTATTCCTGGGTTTGAAATCGTTCATTGTATATAGGAAGTAGTTGTGTTGCTGCTGCAATTTGCGAATTGCGACTGACAAACTAGTGCCTTTTACCATAATTTAGCATACTTCTGCTACATTTCAGAAGTTGATATGTTGCCAACTTGTCAGCTAAATCCTAATTAATGGACAGCGAAACCGTGAATTGATTTTCAAACTTGAACTAAATATGAAAATTATTCTCATCTATTTTGTGGAGAGAAAATAGTACAGTGCAAGATAAGCAACCACAGAAAACATTACAAGAACTTGAACTTTGATCATAAGAAGCCGAGTCTCAAAACTATGTAGACGAACATACTAATCTTTTAAAGCCTCATGAAGCATTCAAGCTTATTTAGGACCTACACGGCTGACAGATATCTCAAAGCTTATCTAGGATCTATATCAGTAACAGACATCTCATTGATGGACTCTTGTGTTGAATTGGTTGTAAAGTGACCAACTTGCTTCACCGTCGGCATGTCTGAGTCAGTTCCACTGTGAAGGAAAAATGCAGGCTGACTAGGTAGTGGTAGAGTACCAGTATTACTATCTAGCATAAGGACAATTGTTGCCATTGTTGGCCTATCTGCTGGATCTTCTTGGACACAGAGTAAACCAATATGGATGCATCTATTAACTTCATTTTGAGTATACGACTCTCTTAATGTGGGATCCATCAACTCCACGGGTGTTCCATCATTCCAAAGTTTCCAGGCCTGTATCAAATTTTCATCAAGCATTTCTGATCACTACATTTTCATTCACACTAGAAACAAACAGCACGGGTAAATTAATAAGAAGGACCGAACTATAATATTTGCTACACTCACATAGCTCACTAGGCCCTCAGAAACATCTGTTAGACAGAAGGAGCTGATCTTCTTGCCGCTTATAATCTCCAAAACCAACACTCCAAAACTGTATACATCAGACTTGATAGAGAATTCTCCATGCATTGCATACTCCGGAGACATATAACCACTAAAACACATTTGAAACACCAATACAACACTTAGTACAGGGAACAAACACAGTAGCCTAGAAAAAAATGACAATGCTCTTCAGCTTTTGTTCGATGAAAACTGCCAAGATATTTGAACCAATTCTGGATGTTAGATCATTGAAATTCAAAATCAGTGCTTTCACCATTATATGCTACAGCAAAGATAATGAAAACTCATACTTACTATGTCCCAACAATCCTACTGGTATTTCCTTGAGTTTGATCAACTCCAAATATTCTTGCTATGCCAAAATCTGAAATTTTTGGATTCATATCTCCATCCAACAATATGTTGCTAGGTTTAAGATCACGGTGTATAATTTTAAGCCTAGAATCTTCATGGAGATATTGAATTCCACGAGCAATGCCTTTTATAATCTTGTATCGCCTTGGCCAATCCAATAGACTTTGCTTTTCAGGATCTGAAAAGTAAAACAAATTCAATTCGTAAGAAAAATCTCAAATGAAAGTGAACTAGTTCAATGAAACACATAAACACTTCAGAGAATATAATTTAAAACAACTTTCTCACAGTTAATGAATAGTAGACTGTATAGTATTAGTAAAGCTCAGCTTTCTCTCAAGTTTTATCTTTCTTTTTTTTATAGTGAATTAGATTATAGTGAATTAGACATATTATTGTGTGTTTAAATCAACACAGGCATGTAAGTTATACAATATGAAGAATTCTGACATGATGAGCCTACCAAAAAGAATATAGTCCAGGCTTTTGTTGGGTACAAATTCATAAACAAGTATCTTTTCTTCTCCCTGCAAGCAAAATCCCAAAAGCCTCACCAAATGTCTATGTTGAAGCTTGGCAACCACCTCTACTTCATTCTTAAATTGTTCTCCATCTTGTCCAAAGTTTTTGGAGAATCTCTTGACAGCTATTTCTTGTCCGCTTAGAAGCAAGCCCTGTTATTTTCACATACGATTAAACGGCATGTGCACATATTCGAATGATGTCCTTGTTAAAAAGAAACAAAAAGCATCCTAATATCATACCTTGTAAACCTCACCAAATCCGCCTTCACCTAGCTTGTTAGCTTCAGAAAATTTACTTGTGGCTGCTTCGATTGTACTGAAGTCATACCTCAAGGATTCCACATTAGTGATCTCAGTTGCAGCTAAGAAGAAGAATAATATGTCTATGAGATAAAACTACAGCAGCAGAGTATGCAAAGGTGAACAAAAAAAAAAAAAAGGAGAAAGGAGACAAGTTTTAAATGTACTTGTGTGTATCCATACTTTGTTGGTTTTGTGCAGAGTCGCGCTTCTTCGCTGCCCTTCTTCTACTTAAGAAACAAACGGCCAAGATAAATAGCAGCACAGCCACTGCAATTGGGACCACAATCGCAACAATTGTGCCCGATGAGATCCCATTACTTCCTGCATTTCCAAAATGTAAATAATCTCATATCAACGGCTTGAAGACAACTACATATTTAAGTTTCAAACCCCCAATCAAGTTTATTTTCCTTTCTAGATGTTTTAAGATCATACTCTTCTTTTGGACTTTTAATCTTTTTTTTTGTGAAGATAATTTGCAGCAGGTAACTGGTGAAATAAAACACCAGAAGGCATAAGATTTTGAACATAATTACCTCCAGAATCAGATGAATTTGTTGTGGGAACAAGCCCTGGTGGAGGAGGAACGAGCCCTGATGGTGAAGGAGCAGGTGCAGAAGCAGTGGAACGATAGAAAGGGTACAACTCATACCTGAGATTACAGCTTGGAAATAGAACTCTCCCTCCCTGCTTCCCTCCACAGCAATCCGGTAATGCACTTATGGCCTCAGTTAGACAGCTTCTGCAATCTTGGGGTGACAAGTCCTCTGTGCACTGAGCTAAACAATAAAGGGTCTGAGGTCCAGATATGTTTGTTTGCTTTGTTGCGAATTTCTTTGCAAGAACAGGAAACCTGGCGGCTTCATCTGCAGTTTCGTTCATCGTTTTGAACAATGATTCCATGAAGCTTGCCTGGTTTGAGGTGCTAACGGTGCTCGCAAGGTAAAGCCCAGGTGTTGTGGCCACTGTGGAGAAGATAGAGCTGTTATCGGAATACCGAACCATGCACTCGTAGTACCATATTATAGCTTGTTTAGACAAGGAACAATACGAGTCTGAGAAATGTCCCTGTGTTGCGTTCAGCACGCACTGTCCGCAAGAAGGTAAGTCGCCCCTGCACATGAACAGTCCATAGACCGTGTCTGAAGAGTTTCTTCCGGTGACTGTGGTGTTGTAGAATTCAGTGTTGGCGGTGGCTTTGGAGGACAGTGAGGATAAGAGGGTCTTGAGGTTCGTTTGGAAGGCGCTGTTAGCAGTCGTTTTGTTGGGTGAACAAGCGTCATAAATAAAACGTGCTTGAGTAGATGCAAAATTGAGGTAGTTAACAAGGACCAGCAGGTGGACAAGCTTGAAGGTGTTCGAAGCCATAGTCGTGTTTAATGGGTTTGATAATTCTTCATAGTACTGCCTTAAAATGGATGTTGAGTTGCATGCAGTTTCGTAATGGCTATTAGGTGTGGACTTGAACTTACTTCACCAATAATACAATTTCACCACTCATATATCTCAAATATCCAAACAATCTAGTCACAAAATATAAGGGACCTATTTCTTATTTTTTTCTCTCCATTTCTTTTATCTCCATCACTCCTCTCTCACATCATGTGGATATACACCCATACAGGGGGTCGAAAAAACATTTCCCCTTACTTCACTCAGAGTTTCACACAGCACAGGGAGACCGAGGGTCACGAGAGCAGGTCAATGAAGCTGCTTTCAAGTCAACCTCGTTACCGTGTACTTACTCTCTTTCATTCTCTACCTGGAATTCTCGTGAACTTTATAACGGTCAATATGTCATTATCTTCAAATCGTTCCAATAAAATAAAATTACGAAATGGAAGAGTTCAAGATCAGGGAGATAGGAATTGGAAAACAGTGAGAATGGGTTGACTTGGAATGGGTGGGAAGGGGGAAGTGGGATTGGCGAGTGGCCAAGTGGGCCAACAACAGAAACAATTCTTTGCATATCATCAGATAAGAGATGACAATGGCCGCCTGGTGCATCGAATAGAAAGGGCAAAGTCCTGGCCTTGCAGAGTAGTCTAATCCTTGCAACTTGCACGGAGTTTCCGGTGCCTCGTGTTGAATCCTAATATGATTAAAGGATGATACGGCAAATAAAATATTTCAGTGTATGTTTTTTTCCCCTAAATTTTAAAAGTATAGATCACGTAACATTATGTTCCTCCTTGATTCTCACTGCGCAGGTCATGCGATAAAGGATTTTTCACAAGGGAAAAAAATAAACAAAGTAAATTATGTGGCGTTATGATGATAAAATACCTCAAGCGAATGACAATTTCTTGAGTGCTTATAAGTCATAAATAAATCCAATTATTCTTGTCATACGAAAATATCATGTTTAACTCGTTTCTCCATTCGATAATACAGTTCTTGCTGTAATTTCACGGTGTATAATTTGAAGTCTAAATTCTGTCCAGAGTTCCCTCTTGACAAGTTTGTTCTTACAGCTACATACATGATACATTTGCAGTGGTACACTTTCTTCTGTCATAGAGAAAAATAAAAGCACAGCAGTGTTCTGTGTGTGACATAAAAATAATTAAACCAGCTAAAGGCAAACGATAGAGTCATAGAGGTGATCTTCGGAAACGAGCACTGCCATTTGGTGCGAAACTTCTCACAAATTGCATAAGAGTTCAACGGGCCCTGTCATGAGGAAGAAAAAGAAAATTAAATGGGGAAAAAAGTGGAATCAATTAGAAATCAACCTATCAAAAGTATTTGTACAAGCTTTACGGATTACCTTTCTTGATCTTTAGCATTATTGGTTACGGAATTATGCCAACAACCACGACATTATAGCACAGACAGAGTAATAGAAACGACAGTTGCAATTAACTAGGAGGAGCATATAACATAAGATTTTAGCTACTCCCCATTCAACCATCTTCTACACCACAAACTTCCTCAAAGAAGTAATCAGGAACCTAACAGAAGTTCTTCAAGCTTAGTTGAACCACAACTTTCTTCAACACTCTGCATTACATCATTAACAATTCAGCGAACCGATCTGGAGGCACCTTCAAAATCCACATTTTAACACATTGATTCCAACCTTTCTTCATCTATTTCCTCTTTGAACTTATAAGCATTAAGGCAATGCACTTGAACTGACTCTTGACATTATCCTTACTTGTGAATTTAACGGAATATAACATTCCATTAATTGCATAGCGCTATATCTATATATATATATATATATATATATTGTAGCTTGAATTCTTTTGTCAAATTATTTAAGGATCATAAAAGAATATCTAATTGGCCAAAGATTAAGTGTTACAATATAAAATCATTTCCACAACAAATGAAAAATAAAGAGGTATAAAATCATTCATGTGTCTATATCCACCAACTCAAAATTTTGGAAGAGATGTTTCATGATATGGTATCAAAATAACCATGACTAAGAGGTCAGGAGTTTGATCCCTGTTATCTCCTCATTATGAAAAAATAATCCACACTTCATGCTCAAAAAAGGCATCCCTATGAAGAGGCATGTTAAAGTATAAAATTATTTATGTGTTTCTATCTATCAACTTAAGCTTTTGGAAGAGATAACTTCATGACATTAAGAAATAAACTATAAATAAATCTCTTAAATTGATCTCTATAGTGAAAGTTCCAAATGACATTTTATTGATATCTAAATCACAAATATCAGTAGGCAACTCTTTTTCTTCTTTTTTTTTTTCTTATGGGAAATATGAATAGACAACTTTGATCAGAAGGTAGACTATCTTACTATCGAGGAAGAAAGTCAGTCGTAGACATTTCATTGATAGAAAATGGTGGGCAAGTGCTGATAGAATGACCGGAACTTGATTCTTGTGCAGTTGCTTTAAAATCCATTCTTGTGTGCAAGAAAAATGCAGGTTTTTGTGGAGCTGGCAATTCAATTGAATGATTGCTAAGAGATGAAACAACGGTTGCCATTGTTGGTCTAGCATCAGGGTTTTGTTGTACACATAATAAACCAATTTGAATGCACTTAATGACTTCAATTTTAGAATATTTTTCTTCAATACTTGGGTCTAAGATGCTTAATGACGTTTGACCCATCCACAATCTCCAAACCTGTAACATTTTGTCAAGTTAAATATCCAAATGATTAACTCCTGCATTTGAATCAATATGAGTGTATTTGATGGCATAGAGCAATGTAAGGAAACAAACTGCCAAAGATTATTGTCCTTACATAACTCAGGAGATTATTTGCATGGTGTGATTCATAAGAACTTGTATTTTTTTTTCCAGAAATAATTTCCAAAACCATGACTCCAAAGCTAAAAACATCTGATTTTTCTGAAAATTGTCCGAGCATTGCATATTCAGGAGACATATAGCCGCTGAAAATAAATTTAGAAAAAAATGTCAATTTAGAAGGAGAATCCTTAGGAAGTAGTAGGAAAAGAAAGAACAACAATGAACATTCAAAACTTACTATGTTCCAGCAATTTTTTTTGTACTTCCTCGATCGTGATTTTCAACAATTCTAGCCAAGCCAAAATCTGAAATTTTTGGAATCATATTTTCATCTAATAAGATATTACTAGGTTTGAGATCACGATGTATAATTTTGAGTTGGGAATATTCATGTAAATAAAGAACTCCCCGAGCAATCCCTTTTATGATATTGTAACGATGAAACCAACTTAACAACTTCTGTCCTGTAGTATCTACAAAATTATTAATGTGAGAAGAAATTTTAGAGCATAGTATATTTTGTAATCAATAAATTGAACTAAGACAGTTAATAAAAAGCATATATGCAAATGATTAGGATAAAGTTACATTGATGTAACTTTAAGCAAAGTTACATCAACAACATTTTTTTCTAATTTTTTTTTTGTAAATGTAACCATTGAATTATAATAACCTATCATGAAGATCATTTGTACCAAATTTCATAGAAATTAAACATCAATAACAATACAATCATGAAGATCTTATTCTTTTTCATTTTAAACATTTATATTACATTGATTTTAATGAGCATAAAAATTATACCAAGTGAATTTAGAATAATTTGAAAATTTGTAGACATGATCTATATAATGTAAGTTTATAATCCAATGATAGATTTCATAAAAAAATTATACCAATAAAAAGTTATTTAATAATATAACATTACTTAAAGTTTATACTAACTAGTGTAATTTTATCTTAACCCATATATATATAAATGATAAACATTGGATAATGACATAAAGAGTTTAAGGTGTAGGTATCAAACCGAATAAAAAGTAGTCAAGACTCTTGTTTGGCACATATTCATAAACAAGTATTTTTTCTTGTTTTTCAAGGCAAAAACCTATAAATGCCACGAGATTTCTGTGTTGTAATTTGGCAATCAATAGAACTTCATTCTTAAACTCAATTGCACCCTGCTTGGAACGTATTGAGAGTCTTTTCGCTGCTACTTGCCTTCCATCAGGAAGAATGCCCTGAAAATATGAACCATTATTTATGCAAGAAAACAATAACATAAAAAAAAATTAAATCATATTTTCTCACTTTATAAACTTCTCCAAATCCACCTTTGCCAAGTAAGTTCTCGTGTGAAAAGTTGTTGGTTGCTCCTTCAATCATAGCTAGTTCGAATTGCAAGCGCCCTAAAGTGGTACTTTCATGACCAACTGGATCAATATGCTTGAGGTGTTAAACCAAGTTTTTCAAACTTCTTGGAGCTTATAAATTGAGAACTATGGGCTTAATTTTCCATTAAACAATACGTACAGTTTTCTACAAGAATCGTCTTGTAACTCTTTCTGTTTTTTTTCCACAGATAATAGCCAAAATAGAACAGCATCCCCAAAGCACATGTGGCTACAACAATCAGGATTATTGTCCGCGACCAGCGTTTTCTTTTGTCTGCACAAATCAATCAGCACGTTTGAGTTACACGGAGTAGTAACAATCAACATGAGATGACTTGTCTTCTTTCCGTTGATGGTGGAGTACTCTTGTGGACCATTCGTTAAAACGAGTTTGAGTAATATGAAGAATGCATCCATGTATAGACATAGTAGATGACCAGATGGATACGAGTGTGTGGATGAGTTTCATTATTTCAAAGTACATGTCTATCTAGGTTAAAAATGGAGTTGTGTATATTGAGGTGAGATAGGTGGTGTGTTTTTTGTTGAAAAGTTATGTAAAAATAACAAACGATTTAGTTTTAATGCACCTAGAGTTTTCTGATATCTGCTTTCAAAAAAAAAAATTTACAATATCATCTAATTGCTTAATGACATATATATCATCAACAAATATGATTGATGCTTACTTTTACCACTTAAAAATCATATAAATGGCATGATTTAATTATAAGACAGATTTAAAATTAAACTCAGTAATGCCATTCTATTAGTTTATGTCACCAAATTTTAGTTGTATAACATTTTGGGTTCAATTGATTTGCAAGTTCCTATAGTTTTACTAGATTTTAAATTAGATTCCTATAATTTAAAAATTTATAATCAGGTATATATAGTGAATAAAATTTGGTAATAAGCTCTCTAAACCTAA
Organism: Dalbergia cultrata; assembly: GCA_031216105.1. Lineage (NCBI taxonomy): Eukaryota > Viridiplantae > Streptophyta > Magnoliopsida > Fabales > Fabaceae > Dalbergia > Dalbergia cultrata. Next base: position 6,142,885 of record CM062346.1, read on the forward strand.
TTTCATTACAAAAATGTGAAATTAGCTATAATGTTCCTTGATTTCACCAATTTTCCATTTTTTTTTATGGGTTGGCTTGAATCTCTTAAAAAATTAAAAACCGAATAATATTGTCAAATTATATATGTCTAAAACTCATCAGAGGAGGCTTTTATTATTATGCTATTTTGACAAGAAATGAGTTTTAACTCTTGTAAAGGTACTACCATAAAGGTACTCCTATTTTTTACATGTGCACTCACACCAGAAGGAATTAAGGAATATTATGATTAATATCACTTTTTTTGTAAGGAATATAATTATATACATAGAGTTGATTACAAATTTTTATTTACTATTAGGATTTGACTATAAATTTTGATTCACTATAGGACCTGATGATTACAAATATTTTAATTATAGATACCAAATAATTTTGGGAAGCTAGAGTATGTTTGGAATAAGAAAATAATTGAAATGAATTGATTTGCGAAGATAATTTGTTTAACAAAAATTGAGAAAATAATTCTTTTTTATTTTTTATAGGATTTGTATGGAAATGAATTGTCAGGACGTGTTTTTTCTTTTAGGGAGGGGGAAGGAAGAAAATTTTTAAGTGGGGAGCATTTTAGTAATCTTGTTAGGTTTTTTTTTAAAAAAAAAAAAAGGAAAGGGAAGGGAACGTGGTTTAAAACCACATAACCCTCCCTTCCCTCTAAATCTCTCACGCTCTCTTTCCCTCTCTGTCTGCGTTCTTCTTCTTCTTCCTTCTTCTTTCGTTTTTCAATTTTTTTTTTCTTTCTTCCACTTTCAACCACCAAATCACATAGTTGTTAATTTTTATCATCAAAACTTGATACCCTCTAGCTCCCAAGATTCAAGGTAAGTCTCTAATCTCAATCTCATTTCTTTTCTTTGTTACTCTAGGGTATATCATAAAACTAGTGAGCTCTCAAAAATGATAGGTGAATATATGTTTGATATTTTAAGTATGAATCTAGTGAGTTAGAGGCTCTAATATTAATAGGTTGCAGTGGGTAGTGTCAAGAGATGATTTTTCTAATTCTTAGGAACCCTAGGTACCATAAATTTGGGATTTTGTTCAATAAGCTCTCTAATTGATAAATTGTTTTGAAATAAATTATTTAAACCCTTCAAAATGCTTATATTTGCTAGATTCTCAAGGACGTGGAGCGAGCTACTCCTCCAAGTCAGCTGAGAGGCCCGCTGATTCAACATATTGTGAGTGGCTATTTACATAGTGGCAAGACTGCTTAAATTATTTATTGGAGAAACTATATTGTTATATTGATAAAAGAAAAAATATATATATCTATTCTAAGCTACTTGAATTATTTGGTAAGCTTGATTGATTGATTTTCTTGATATAATGGTTATCAAATATGACTTGATGACTTGATTGAGATTATTACTAGCTTCTTTGTCGATTTTATTAATGCCAAAATTTTGCTATATATGTATATTGTTTCAATGTGCATTGGAGAAATTTAATATGTTGATACTTACAAGATTGAATTAATATGAGGGTTGAATTTTAGATTTTTAAATTATGTTTGATAAAATCCTTTATTTAAGAAAACCATGATGGGTTCTAAGATGGAATTACCGCTAGCCATAGCGAAGAGAATTTATGGCAATACCGCTCGCCATACAATGAGAAGTAATGGCATTATGGCCGCCAAGCGTAAGAGATATAATGGCCATACCGCTTACATAGCGAAGAGATATAATGGCTTTACACGCTGTCAGAAAGAGATGTAACGGCTTATGTGCACACATTTTCTTAGTAAGATATTTGAGAAATAACAAATCTTATGATTAACGGGTTGAGAATACTCCCAATTAAAATTTATGCTTCTTATGTAACCCTCATGAGAAATTGAGTATTTGATGTTGAAGCACTTATTTGACAAATGAGCAATAGGCAAGAATAATGAGAAAGTGTATTAAGTAACTATTTTGAGACTTTACTTAGAAATGAAAATTCAAAAGGTACTTCTAAAATTATAGAAGAAATATGAAAATTGTGAACTATTATTCTTATTCATGAGTTTTACAAATTTGCATGGTTTACAAGCTACTTCATTTCATTTTAAATGCTCGTAAGGCTGATTGGTTTCTCCTCCTTGTCCACTTTGTTTATAGCCTCACTGGTCCTGCTTTGACTCACTCCTCGCTTTTTCCTCCAGATTTTCAGAATGAGTAGGTGTCCCGGGATTGCTATTGGCCCAGGATATTCTTTTTGGTAGGCATCTATGATCAGTTGAGGCTTCTTGATCATTGACTCTAGTATATTTTGGTACCGTAGGACCTAGGTTAGGTATTTTGGTTATGTGTATGAGCAAGAGCTAAGCATGATTCTTTTTGTATAATCGTCCTTACTATGTCAATAACTGAAAATACTGGAATGTACTGGCTGTTGATATTGATTTATGATATTACATTGCTTAACAGGTTAAATTTGATTTATGGATTGTTCAGCTTTTTATGATAGGTCATAATTTTCAGGAGCCAAATTAGTTAAGTTTGAGATTTATTTTAATGAGATCATGTCTTTAGGCTTGCTGGGCTAGGTGGGTTCATCTAGCCTGTGCGCCGGTCACGGCCTGAGATTGGGTCGTGACATGAATTGATTTAAAATTACACACAAGTCAAATCAATTCTCTTCCCACTTATTCTCTCTCATTTATTAGGGGTATCAGTAGGAAAAAAAAAATGTAATAATGCATAAATTTTCAAAATGTACACTTATTTTAGATCAAATGAAATTTAAAAAAATGGATACTTATTTAATACCGATGGAGTAATAATACATATTAATTGCACAATAGAACATGCAAAAATCAGTACTTTTATTTTTGTTCGAGGATATTTACTATCAAACACATTGACTAATCCTTTTGCTTATTATAGGCCAATTTTAAAAGGTAAATGCTGGCGATGTGTGTTAAGATTACTTTATTCCTAAAGCGAGAATCGAACCCTAGGCTCTTACTAGCTCGCCTTCGCATGTGCTTAAAAAATAAGTAATAACTACACTATCTAATTAAATTTTAAGTAGTGTTATATTTCAACACCTAACTGTGAGCGTCTCATTTGGACACCCATATTTTTACTATTGTACTTGCTCTCTTTCAAAATATCTTTTAGTTTAGGACAAATATAGATATTAAGAAAGATAATAAATGATATTGGTAATCGAGCAAAATACAGTAAGTGGACTAATATATCTCACACATTAATTAATAAAGCGAAATGTTCAAGATTAACATCAAATGAAATGTTTTGAAAATGTGAAATTAATTAGTGATAGTATTAGAAGAAAAAAAGTAATGTTTTATTGAAATGCAAAATTAATAGAAATTTTGAAAATATAAAGTTGTTTGAAAGTGAACATATATTTTAAAAGGGAGGAAAAATGTGTGAATTTGATGAATCAATGAGACGAGTAACAAGTATAACTGCATATCTTAGTTGGAAGTCTTAAAATAACATTTTTGTTAAATTGTTAATGTGAGGGGATTTCACCTGATGGAGAGGGACTGGCTGGCTTAGGCGGCTGAGCTTCGCCATCATCATCCCGGTAAAATTGGAATAATTCAAACCTCAAATTGCAGCTAGGATATAGAACTCTCCCTCCTGGTGCGCTTTTCAAACGAGCCCATGGAATTGCTGATGCAATCACAATAGTCAGACAGTTGGTGCAATCTGTGGCAGACAGGTCCAGCGTACATTGAGCAAGAATGTAGAGGGTTTGCAAAGCATTCAATTTTACCGATTCTGCTTTATATCTCTCATTGGTCTCCCTTGTGTCGACGACCAATTGATCTAAAGTATTCGACAGAGTAAAGAAGTTTGGGTTGAGGGTACTGGTGGTATTCAACTCCACAAACGCAGGACTTGTTTCCACAGTAGAGAAGAAATAGCGGGAGGAATAGCGAACCATGCACTCATCGTACCATATCACTGCCTCTTTGGACAAGGAGCACTGAGAGGAAAGTCTCTGGGTTGCATTTAACACGCACTGCCGACAGAGCTGAGAAGAGACGTCGCCCCTGCACATGAACAGTCCATAGACCGTGTCTGATGGGTTCGTGCCGGAGACTGTGGCGTTGTAAAAACCAGAGTTAGCGGGGGCGTTGGAAATTAGTGAAGAGAAGAGGGTCCCGATGTTCAATTGGAAGGCACTACCGGTGGTGGTTTTGTTGATTGAGCAATTTTGGTGTAAATAATTAGGGGATCTGGAGTCGGAGTCCTGTGCTACAGTGGTTGAAAAACAGAGGAAGCTAACAACGGTAAAGAGCAGGAGAAGCTTGAAGGAAGCCATGGATGGTCTACGGGGTCTGTATATCTTTGGAGGGATTACCGTGGAGGAAGAGTTGGATCCGGTTCGACTACTTCGGCTTGTCTATCTATCATATCATATGTGGTCATGTATGAGGATGCAATCAAGTCAATGAAGAAGGTAAGTCAAGCTTGCTATGTTTTTCCATTTTGGAAAAAAAAAATATAATTATAACTAGTACGGAGAATTGGAGTTATTAAATATTTTTTATTTTGAAATTTCAAATTATTCCAAATTTTTAAATAGTTTGGTAAAAATTATGTTTTTAAATTATTCAGTTTTTATTTTTAAAATTATTTGAATCTAGTATGCATAAAATTGTGTTTACGAAAAGATGACTTGATCACTTGACTTATGTAATTTGGAATTTGGCAGTATCCGACGCTGTTCTTTCCACGGGTTCTTTTTGTTCGCCCTTTCCGCGGGTTTACAGCAATATATAAGGATATCATATTAACACACTTTTATTTATCATTAGATAAGATATATTATAAATTAAATGAGTTTTACATTCCATCAAATGATAATATAAGTGTATTGGCATCATGTCTTACAAATAATGGGTATAAATAATATGTCTCATATCAATATCAATATGCATTTAAAAATTGAGTTTAGTTTGTGTAAAACTTTTTTATATTTTTTATCTAATTAAATTATTTTATTTTTATAAATTTTAAGCATGAAATACTAAATTTAACTATCTTTATTGTGATAATATATAATTATATAATAATATAAATATTTTATTAATGCATAAAAATTAAACTCATAAAAATTAAAGTATATTAAAACATATTCTTAAAACTTTATCAAGTTATACCATATAAATTGAACCCAAAAATATATATTAAAACAGGGAGAAAATGAACATCACACTTAAATGAACTTGAGATGGATAATAATAATAATAATAATAATAATAATAATAATAAATGCAATTCCCAATAACCATTATAATATACTTGATAAGATAAAGTATTTAAGGTGTTCACTCGTAATATTATATATTTAGAAAAATATGTATAAAACTTTAATAAAAATGATGGAAGAGAATATATCATGCTCTTGTTTGAATGTATAATAATTTTAAATTTTATTGAGGAGATGGAAGAATAATATATTATTCCCTTGTTGATTCCACAATTCAATTTGAAGGGTAGAAAAATGATGGCCTTAGTGGTAAAGGAGATACATATAATTCTTTAATAACCATTTCTCTATTTCCCCTAAAATTACTTCTAAACAGTGATTATTTTAGTCTTGTCACTCCTTTTTATTCCCTTTATTGTCATCCTCCCAAGCATGCCCTAAGGTGAAGAACAAGACACATGGAGAAGTTTTGTACAAATATTTTTCTATTGTATGCCAAAACCTACGGCCCGATTGGATAGCCACAATTTTTACATTTAGCTAGGAAAAGTTGTGTTAAAAAAATTAAAATGGTTTGAATTGAGTTTTTACTTTTAGGAGAAGCGTATCACTATGATAAAAATTTATTCTTGTGAAAGTTGAAAGAGTAATTACTATAAACCAAAATTTCATACAAAATATATGGTGATATTTGGATTAAATATTGCGGTAAAACCCACTAATTCATCCAAGGGTTACTACTTATGTTATATCATTCTGACACTTATTTTCTGAAAAAAAAAAACAATTTATGGATATTTAGCATTTTTCAAACTAAAAATATTATCTTTTACATTTTGTATCTCACATTAATTTTCCTAAACTCACTTTAATAATAGAATAATGATATGTATATAACATGTATGTATAATATACTTACAACATAGGTCAAAAACCAAAATAAGGTGGTGGGTCCATTTTAATTTTTACTTCCTTGGGCCCATCATCTTTATTTTTTGGCTTATATTATAAGAATGTTGTATAAATATGTTATACACATATCATTACTCCTAATAATATCATTCTCTAACACAAATAAATTATTTCAAATAATTCTTTCAATATCAATTATTTCATAAAAGCAATTCCTTTTAAAATCTAAACCACAAGTGCCCATAATCATTAGCTAGCTGCGCGTGGTTTGTTGGAATTTAAGTGATGTGCAACTATTAGTGGTCTTACTCTGTAAAAATACAAGAATACATCATTGTAATTCACCAGCCTTTTGATTTTTCATTCACTGCAAGAATACATCACTCATTCAAACCCTCCCTCTCCATTACTATGTAAAAATATGGTGAAAAATTTCAAGGTTAAACTCCAAATATAAAATTATACAGGAAACTTATTCATAAAATTTGTATCTCATTTTTAGCCTCCAATCAAACACACCTTTGTTTCCTTTCTTTTTGGCCTTTTCCTGATAACTTTAGTGTCTTATGGCAAAAATCTCTTATTTAATGTTGACTTTTGGCTTGAGAACTCTAACTATCAATTTGTTGGTTATTTTCTATTATGAGTTAGTGTTCTTTCTGTTAGTTAGTTTTTTAATAGAATAACAGAATTGTATTATCCTTTCTCTTATTGTATTGGCTTTGCCTCACATACATAGGGGTATAGAAAAATCTGTTAAGCTATATATATAGCATAGAGGGATCAAATCAGAAAATGTACAACTAAGAGAAAGAGTTAGAAAACTCATCTGTAATCCTTCAAGAATCAGTGAAAATTAGCATACTCTTCTGCTCGTGGATGTAGCTCACACATTGTGAGTGAACCACGTAAATCTTTGTGTGTTCTTCTTCTTCTCTCTTCTGATATGTGTTTGGCAATTTGTCAGTTTATTTGTATTCTTTCATAACAAATTGGTATCTAGAGCTCGGTTCAATCTTCCGTGCAATCATCCGCTTCTATTCAAGGTGATCTTTGAAGATTCACCACTCAGTTTTCTTTGTAAATAGAGGTCTCTGCTTATCCATTTAAAGAAGGATGACAAACTTGATCAAGATTGAGAAGTTCAATGGCAAGAACAGCTTCAATCTTTGGCGCATTAAAACGTGTGCTCTGTTAAAGGAACAAGGGGTCTGGGCTCCACTTTCTGGTCAATCTGGAAAAGTTGTCAAGGAGGTTGTTGCTCAACATGAGGAAAAATCTCATTCTTTAATTCTTCCCTCCCTCTTTGATGAAATTCTTTACGAGGTTGCTGATGAATTAACTACTGCAGGTTTGTGGCTTAAATTGGAGAAACTCTATATGACCAAATCCTTATGCAACAAGTTGCTACTGAAGAAAAGGTTATTTGGTCTTCGTATGAAAGAAGGTATGAAATTGCAAGAACACCTTGATGAATTGAATGAAATTCTTCTGAGACTTCGAGATATTGATGTCAAAATAGATGATGAGGATGTAGCTATGATTTTGTTAACTTCTTTACCCCCCTTCTTATGAGAATTTTATAAATTCTTTAAGTGTTGGGAAAGATAGTATTACTTTAGAAGAAGTAAAATCTAGTCTATATTTAAGAGAACTTAGGATTAAAGCTTCTGAAAATATTGAAGAAAATTCTGAATCTGGCTTGATTGTTTCCAATCCCCCTAAATCTAAAAGCAAGTCTAAGGGGAAATGGAAGAAGAAGGCTGCTGTTAATCCTAAGGATATTTGCAACTACTGTAAAGAGGCTGGTAATTGGAAAAAGGATTGTCCTAAGAAAAAGAAAAAACAAGAATCAGTTGTAGCAAACATTCAAGATGATAAGTCAATTGATTCTGACTTAGCCCTCAATGTCATTGATGTAAAAGAAGATTTTGAGCATTGGGTTCTTGATTCGGTTTGTTCTCACCATATGTGTCCTCACAAGGATTGGTTCATCACTTATGAGGAAAAGACTATAGGTAATGTTCTCATGGGAAATGATGTGCCTTGCAAAGCCATTGGGATTGGTTCAATCAAAATTAAAATGCATGATAATGTAGTAAGGACCTTGACTGATGTAAGGCATGATCTAGAGTTAAAAAGAAATTTGATTTCTGTGGGAGCATTATACTAAAAGGTTTATACCTGCAATGTTGAAGGTGGGATCATGAAAATCAAAAGAAATGCTAATCTTGTTGTTATGCAGGGAACCAGGCATAGAAATCTGTATATTTTGCAAGGTTCCACTTTGATAAATTCTGTGGCAGCCATCACAAGCATTGAAAAAGATGCTTCTGTCATTAATTCCCTATGGCATATGAGGCTCAGCCACATGGGTGATAAGGGCATGCAAATTCTCAGCAAGCAAGGCTTACTTAGAAATCAGAAGCTAGAGCCAATAAAATTCTGTGAACATTGTGTCTTTGGAAAACAACATAAATTGAGTTTTCAAAAGACTCAACACAATACCAAAGCTACTCTGGACTACATACATTCAGAATACTGGGGACCTTTAAGAGTTCCATCATTAGGAGGAGCTAGATATTTCCTTTCTATAATAGATGATTACTCAAGAATGACTTGGGTGTTTATGATGAACCATAAATCTGAAGCTTTCAAGTACTTTAAACATTGGAAGATCTTAATTGAAAATCAAGTTGGAAGGAAAATCAAGAGACTCAGAACTGATAATGGGTTCGAATTCTATTCAGAGGAGTTCAAGGAATACTGTGTGAATGAAGGAATAGCAAGACAATGCACTATTAGAAATACCCCTCAACAAAATGATATTGCTGAGAGGATGAATAGAACTTTGTTAGAAAAAGCCAGATGTATGTTGTCAAACTCTGGTTTGGGCAAGAATTTCTGGGCTGAGGCTATAAGTACAACAAATTAATTGACTAACAGAACTCCTTCAACAGCCATTGATTGGAAAACACCTATTGAGGTATGGTCAAACAAACCAGCTGATTATTCTATGTTAAAGGCTTTTGGATGTACTACCTATTATCATGTAAATGAAGGAAAATTAGAGCCTAGAGCTAGAAAAGGAATTTTATTTTGTTATGGAAAAGGTGTAAAGGGATTTAGAATTTATTCACCATCAAAAAGAAAAGTGATTTTAAGTAGAGATGTTACTTTCAATGAAGCATCTCTACTATCATCCAAATCTGGTCCACAAACAGAAATGGATAATTCTGAAAATTCTAAAGAGATGGAATCCTCAAATTCAAATACTGATAATCAATATGAATTACATGATCAATCTGAAACTGATACAACAAAAGCAGAATTTGATATTACTCCTCAATCTGAAATTGCTATCAGAAGATCTCAGAGGAATATAAAACCTCCTGAGAGGTATGGTTTTGAAGACATGACCTCATATGCTCTTCAAGTCGCTCATTGATCCAGTAGAACCTGCAAGCTATCATGAAGCTGTCACTTGTTTAGAATCCAGCAAATGGGTCACTGCCATGCATGAGGAAATGGAATCGCTACAGAAAAATAAAACCTGGCAACTTGTTAAATTGCCTAAAGGAAGGAGACTATTGGGATGCAAATGGATTTATAAGAAGAAGCCAGGTATAACAGAAACAGAACAGGTCAAGTTCAAGGCAAGGCTTGTTGCTATGGGTTATAATCAAAAGGAAGGACTTGATTATAATGAAATTTTCTCCCCAGTAGTGAGACACACATCAATAAGAATTCTTCTTGCTTTGGTTACTAATCTAGACATGGAACTAGAGCAATTAGATGTCAAGACAACATTCTTACATAGAGATCTTGAGGAGGAAATTTTCATGAAACAACCTGAAGGATTTGAAGAACAAGGCAAGGAAAATCTGGTTTGCAAACTGAAGAAATCACTCTATGGTTTGAAGCAATCTCCAAGGCAATGGTATAAGAGGTTCGATCAGTTCATGACCTCAAATGGTTACTGCAAAAGTCCCTATGACTCATGTGTTTATCACAGCAAGGTGGAGAAAGGATCAAACATTTATCTAATATTATATGTAGATGACATGCTTATTGCATCTCAAGACAAAACTAAAATTCAGAAACTGAAATCTCTTCTCCATTCTGAATTTGATATGAAAGACTTAGGGGCATCAAGAAAAATTTTAGGCATGGAAATATATGGAGACAGAAATCAGAAGAAACTTTTTCTATGCCAAAGAGATTATATTCAAAAGATTCTAACAAGGTTTGGCATGACCACAGCAAAACCTGTCAGCACACCTCTAACCAGCAACATTCAAATTTCTAAAGCTTGTGCACCTTAATCAGAATCTGAAATTGAGTATATGGCCAAAGTACTATATGCAAATGCTGTTGGAAGTCTTATGTATATAATGGTTTGCACAAGACCTGATTTAGCTCAAGCAGTAAGTGTGGTTAGTAGATATATGGGAAGACCAGGAAGGGAACATTGGCAAGCAGTTAAGAGGATACTTAGGTACTTAAAGGGAACCATTGATGTTGGTCTCATCTATGGCACTAATGCAGACTTGCATTTGGCAGGTTACTCAGATTCAGATTATGCCACTGATCTGGATGCCAGAAAATCTGTAACAGGTTATGCTTTTACTATTGGCAAATGTCTTGTCAGCTGGAAGGCCATTCTACAACCAACAGTGTCTTTATCTACAACTGAAGCCGAATATATGGCACTAACTGAAGCTACCAAGGAAGGAATCTGGTTGAAAGGATTGATCACTGATCTAGGATTGATCACTGATCTGGGATTCCCTGAAGACAAGGTTGTGATTTTCTGTGATAGTTTAAGTGCTATTTTTCTAGCCAAGGATTAAGTCCATCATGAGAGGACTAAACGCATAGATGTGAGATATCATTTTATCTGAACTGAAACAAGGGTCAAGGTTCAGAAGATTGATACTAAGGAGAATCCTGCTGATATGTTCACTAAACTTGTCCCTAGAAGCAAATTCATGCATTGCTTGGATTTGCTTAATGTTCATTGTTGGAAATAACAATTTTCAAATGGCAGTAGAAGAGAGTATGTGATTTTGAAAGTATATAGAGGTTTCTCAATCCAAGGTGGAGATTTGTTGACTTTTGGCTTGAGAACTCTAATTATCAATTTGATGGTTATTTTCTATTATGAGTTAGTGTTCTTTCTGTTAGTTAGTTTTTTGACAGAATAATAGAATTGTATTATCCTTTCTCTTATTGTATTGGCTTTGCCCCACATACATAGGATATAGAAAAATCTGTTAAGCTATATATATAGCATAGAGGGATCAAATCAGAAAATGTACAACTGAGAGAAAGAGTTAGAAAACTCATCTGTAATCCTTCAAGAATCAGTGAAAAATAGCATACTCTTCTGCCCGTGGATGTAGCTCACACATTGTGAGTGAACCACGTAAATCTTTGTGTGTTCTTCTTCTTCTCTCTTCTGATATGTGTTCAACAATTTGTCGGTTTATTTTTATTCTTTCATAACATTTACTTACTAAAGAAATCTCTTTGTCAGGTGATTTTAGGATTATTCAAAGATTTCTAGAAGGCAAATTGCAGAGTCAAATGAAAATAATACAAAATAGTTCATTCTTTGATTCCTACCCTAAAAAGTAACAAAATGAAAATGTATAAATTTCTGTTGATCGAAAATATTAATATAGTTACATCAGAAGAGAATCAGCTTACTATCGAGGATAAAATTTACTTATGGACATTTCATTGATAGAGAATGGTGTGGAACTATTGGCGGATTGGCTGGAACTTGATTCCTGTGTAATTGTTTTTGGATCAATTTTACGGTGCAAGAAAAAAGCAGGTTCTTGTGGAGATGGCAAATCAAGTGATTGATTATTAAGATATGAAACAACAGTCGCCATTGTGGGTCTAGCATCTGGATTTTCTTGACCACATAATAAACCAATCTGAATGCATTTAATGACTTCCATTGGAGAATAATTTTGTTTCATATTTGGATCCAATATGCTTAGCGGTCTTTCTTCCTTCCATTCTCTCCAAACCTGTAGCAATTTAACAAATTAAATATTCAAAATTTGCACTGCTAGTTTGCATTTAAATCAATTTCAACGTACATTTTAGATAAACATTAGTAAACAAGTAAAGCACTTGGTTACTTAAAATGATAATTAAAAAAAGGAAAGATTAGTGCACTCACATAACTTAAGAGACCCTCGACAACATGGTGTGATTTGTTAGAATTTACATTCCTTTTTCCGGCAATAATCTCTATAACCATGACTCCAAAACTAAAAACGTCAGACTTCTCAGAAAATTGCCCAAGCATTGCATATTCTGGAGACATATAGCCACTATATATATATATATATATATATATATATATATATATATATATATATATATATATATATATATATATAGAACAATCAATGATAAATTAGCTAATTCAAACTATCCGATGAAAGAGTGAGAGTGGAAAAAATATATATAAGAATTCAAAACTTACTATGTACCAACAATTCTGTTGGTTTTTCCTCTGTCTTGATCTATTTCAACTATTCTTGCCATGCCAAAATCTGAAATTTTTGGATTCATATTTTCGTCTAATAAAATATTACTAGGTTTGAGATCACGATGTATAACTTTGAGTCGAGAATGTTCATGTAGATAAAGAATTCCAAGAGCAGTCCCTCCTATAATCTTGTAACGCTCAGGCCAACTTAACTTTTGTTGCTGAGTACCTATATAACATTTTTTTCAAGTGGTTATGACCAAATAAATGATTCATATTTGGTAATTAATCACTTCAAATATAGTGTATTGAAAGCATATATAATGCATAAATAACTCTAATTAAATAGTTTAGGGTCGTGAGTGTCAAACCAAATAAAAAGTAATCGAGGCTTCCATTCGGCACATATTCATAAAGAAGAACTCTTTCTTGTTCTTCTAGACAAAAACCAATGAAAGCTACTAGATTTCTATGTTGAAGCTTGGCGATCAGCAAAATCTCATTCTTGAACTCAATTGCACCTTGCTTAGAATTTGTAGAAAGTTTCTTTACAGCTATATGTCGACCATCAGGAAGAATGCCCTAAAATTAAACATGGCCAACTAGTTATGTTTTAAAGCATGACCATAAACGAAATAAGTTTTGTCGCTAGTTATCCCACCTTGTAAACTTCTCCGAATCCTCCTTTACCAATCATATTCTCGTGTGAAAAGCTATTTGTAGCTGCTTCAATTATTGCCAGATCAAATTGCAACCCCTCTAAAGTGTTACTTTCATGACCAACTAGACCAATATATTCGAATCGTTAAACAAGTTCACAAACTTTTTGAAGACTACAAATTAACCAGTTTTTTTTTTCGTTGAAAATACTTACAGTTTTCTTTGAGAATAGTCTTATAACTTTTCCTTGCTCCTTTCCTTAGCCGATAGCAACAAAAAGTTAAAAGCATCGCCGCCACAACAGAAATGGGAACAACAATCAAGATAATTGTTCGTGATCGACTCTTCTTATTTTCTGCATAAAAAACCAGCCTGTGTTATTCATATGCCGATTACAACTCTTAATGGGTCATGATAACAACAGTTGATGAATTGGCTTGCTACAGGAAAAGAACAAAAAATATAACATAATAAGGATTATTTATACATTCACCCACATCATTTAAATACTTTGGAGACACTATTTGTAAAGTACGAAAATTCAAAATGGATAGAAGAAGGGCAAACATCGGTGTATTGTAATTAACAATAAATATTTATTTTCGTCAGATAATTGAAACGGTTGATTGTACTTTAAAAATAATATAAGAATGACGTTTGGTGAGAAAGAATTAGACCCCGGTGGCCATACATTAGAGCAATTTAATTATATAGCTGATGGTAAAATGTAATACCTAACTATCATAATAATATAAATAGCTTTTTATGTAGTATGTTAATGGTTATTATAGTTGATGGCTTCATGCACTATAATAAAAATAGGTATTTTCAACGCTTCTCGACAATTAAAGTGTCGATAAAAGTATTGTCAAAAAAAGTAATTTCGACATAAAATGACTGTTGAAAATACTTATAAATTTTTATTGAAAATTAGTACATGTCGAAAATATATCTTTTAGGTATTTTTGACATGTACTAATTGTTGATAAAAGTTGATAAGCATTTTCAACGATCACTTTATGTCAAAATTTCTTTTCTTGACAATACTTTTATTGACAAAAATCGTTGAAAATGCTGTTAAAAATACTCATTTTTCTTGTAGTGATGCTACTTACAGATGTGTCTTATGCAAGAAGGAACTCCAGAGTATATGGAAAAAATATATGCAAATTTAATGTAATATCTAAATGCATGGATGGAAGAGAGGGGATATGTTTTGTGTATATAATTATTTGTATTAGGGTAATGAAAGGTAAAATTAGCACTGCTTTATTCCGTACCAATGTGTCTATGGTCTATATATATCCAACTGCAGGCAGGAAATACCAATGAAGTTTGAGATGACATAAATTGTCTTAAAGAAGCGGGTTGCGTGTGTTTGATAGTCTATATATATAGTTATGTTATTTGTACTCACAATATATAAGATATTATGTCGACTCACATCTCATCTATTGTTGGATGAGATATGAACCTCATTCTAATAGGGTCCACATCTCATCTAATAGAGAATGAAATGTGAGTTGACACGGTATCCTACGTCTAGTGAGTACTGTTCATACTATTTCTTTCTTATTTCACTGGTTAAATATACTAAGAATTGTTGTAGGACATATACACTAATTTCCACAGTTATTTATTCCGATTGGCCTAAAGTGAAGCCGTGGAAAGAAACAAAATGTAAAAATTAAGCAAAACAGCAAGGCCGGCAAAGGGATATTAGTAATTTTATGTGATCATAGAAGTGACGTAGCTAGGAATCTTTCTCTATAAGCATCATAACAGAAGACTAATTGTATACAGTAGAAAATGCAAGTTCTGCAACTTACGCCTTGGATCTGTTCAGTTCCATTCAATTCAACCCAGTTTGATTAAAAAAAATTAATTAATTAATTGGTATCGTATTTGTTTAAAAAGACTAGCATATATAATATGTGAAGATTCAATTTAGTAATTAATGCTAGTGTCTTTCCACGGCTTGAGTACAATTCAATTCTTTAATACGCTTGACATCTGATTCCGTTAAACTCTTGTTCTGATCTTTCTATCTACTTTTCTCATGATACAATGAAAGAGAAGACTCATTAACATATAATTTTGAACTTTACCTCCGGCATTTGATGGGGGAACGAGTCCCGCTGGTGTAGGCGTTGGTGCAGAAGCAGGGTTTCGATAAAAAGGGTAAATTTCAAACCTGATGACGCAGCTGGGATACAGAACCCTCCCTCCCTGCGTTCCTGCACAGCATCGAGGAAGGTCCGAGTTGATCAAACTATTGAGACAGCTTCTACATTCTTGAGGTGTCAGGTCTGGTGTGCACTGAGCCAAACAGTAAAGGTTCTGAAATATCGATATCTTGGCTTCCTCCGTAGCAAACTTCTCGGCACCAACTGGTGACTTGGCGGCCTCGTCAGCGGTTTTGTTCAAGGTGTCATATAACAAACGGTTGAAGCTTTCTTGGTCGGTCATGTTGGTGGGGCTAGACAACACATAGCCAGGGGCATCTGGCCCAACGGTCACGCGGGAGAAGAAGGAGCGGTTGGAATACCTTATCATGCACTCGTCGTACCACATCACTGCCGCTGTGGACAAGGGGCACCCTTTGTTTGAGGTCATTCTCTGGGTTGCGTTTCCAACACATTCGGCGCACAGTTGAAAGGGTACGTCGCCCCTGCACATGAACATCCCGTAGACCGTGTCGGAGGGGCTTCTGCTTGTGACTGTGTTGTTGTAATATTCGGTGTTGTCGTTGGCTTTGGAAGATAAGGAAGAGAGGAGGGTCATGAGGTCCGTTTGGGAGGTGCTGTTGGCGATGAATTTGTATGCTGAGCAAACTTGGTAGAGAAAATTTGGGTTCTGTGCTTTTGTAGTTGCAAAGTTGAGGATGCTAACAAGGATTAAGGGGAAGATTAGAGCCATGGGTGGAGGTTGATGGGTTCGCTGATATTTTGAGAACAATAAAAGAGGATGCAGAGTTGGTGGGGATTTTATATTTATTTGTATTTATGCATTGGAATTTCCTCTGCGGATTGTACATTTGGCATATGCAGAGTGTACAACAAGTAATGACATTTGTAGATGGAAAAATATATTCTAAAGAGAAATTATTGGGTGTTTCAAGAGTAAAATGATACATTTATTTTGTTCTATTTAATAAGAAAGAAAATTGTAGAGAGAAGATAAAAGAGAAAAAGAGAAAGTATTAGGCCATGTTTATGTTAGAAAAATGTTAGGTATTTAAGTAAAAAGTATATGTTAAAATAACAATTCTCTTTGTAGATAGAAAACCTTCAGTTTGACTTTTTGTAGATAACGACAGATGGAAGCATTCAAGTCAAAGAAGCAAAGTAAATCGAACTTTTTCTCATCAATTAGGTCTATTTCGTTTCTTCCTTAATTCCATTTGAAAAATCTTTGAGTTTATGTGGATGATATCATATGTTGAAAATTTAGACAAGGAGAAATGAGGTTAACAATGGGTTTAATTTTTATGTCAATACTATTAGTGTTAAAGCATTTAATATAGAATTTAATTTCTATATACTAACATCATAAAATTCTTTTACACTTTTAACATATAGAATTTTTCAAGAGGGACAAATCACACAAAATAACTATTCAGTATTACACTCACCTATTATAACTTGACATTTTGAGGTAATTCTATTGGCTAATAATATAAAACTATTTTATATTGTCAATATATAGAAATTAAACTCTTTAATATATTGTTATATTAATAAAAATGTTTAACTTCTATATCTAAAAACTGGATATTTGTGGGCATAATACTCACAATGGGATAGGCATAGGGAGCGAAGTTATTTTCTTCGAGGTAATGGAGACAAATGTTTTAAATATTCATTTATTAAATGGGAGGGGTGGGAGCCGAG
This sequence comes from Dalbergia cultrata, assembly GCA_031216105.1. Classification (NCBI taxonomy): domain Eukaryota; kingdom Viridiplantae; phylum Streptophyta; class Magnoliopsida; order Fabales; family Fabaceae; genus Dalbergia; species Dalbergia cultrata. The sequence continues at coordinate 6,160,082 of CM062346.1, forward strand.
ATCATTATCCTCCTACCCTCAGCCTCCCAATATGTATATTTTCTTTAATAGTGGTATTTTAACACCTCAAAACCTTAATATTCTAGACACCTCTCTTACAGACTTATAATTCTTTTTATTTTTTAATTATTCTCTCTCATCATCAGTCCCTTTACTTCTCTTGGGTGTTAGGTGTGTCTACCGCTTTTGAGGTGTTTAAAATATAAATAGGGTTAGGATCTTATGAAAATGTTACACCGTTAAATAACGATTGATTGGTGTAAATTTTTACAAAATTTACCGTTAGATTAAAAGCTCACATCGTATAGATCAATTCTGTAAAATTTTAAATTAATCTAAAATTGTTTAGCATAATTTTTATATATATCAAAATTAACGTAATATATATACTTAAAATTAATGAACTAGAATAAGAGCTACATGATTGCATTGCTATTGCTATTTAATTTTTATGAAATTTATGATGGGTAATTGTAATTCAATGGTTGGATCGATGAAAAAATTATTTTATTGAAAGTTATAAACGGTATAACTTTAAGTTACACCGGTGTAACTTTATATATATATATAATCCTAAAGGTTGTTGTTGTGTTTAATTAGATTTATTCTTATTTTTATTTCAAATTGTTTAAGTTGTTATATTTATTTGAATTATGCTTCATAATTTTGTTTGTATTGGATAAATTATTAGAAATTATGAAGTAGAATCAACTTTTATTTTTTTTAGGATTTTGGTAACTTTTAATGATGTATCGGTTTCTAGTGAATATCCACAAGTATCGATCATCCACGGACAAATTAATGACGGGTGCTTGTGTGGGTGTAGAGGAGATGAGGGCAGATTATCGCTCACTTATTAAAGTATAAAACTATTCATATGTCTCTACATATTAATTTAAACTTTGAAAAAAATTATTTAATGACATGTTATTAGAGTCACCATGACCAAACAATCTTGGATTCAATCATTGTTATCCTCCATTATGATAAGTTATTCAAGTTTTAAATCCAAAAGAGACATTTAATTTGCAAGAGGGAGCATATATTATGAAACCATCTTTCCTGAAAATTTAAATTGATAAGTAGAGTCATTTAAATGGTATTTTACTTTAGTATGAATTCTCAAGCAAATGCCTCTTTTGAACTTGAAGTGTCATCAATAATAAGAATGAGGGTTTGAATCTCATGCCACTTGTTATGAAGGTTCTAATACATTGCCATAAAAACCATCTTCCCAAAAAGTTTATACCAATAGATAGAATTATATGAATAATTTTATATTTAATAAAGTGGTCGTGGGCTATTCATCATCTGCCCGAGATAAGTTTTAGTTTATTTTTGTTGAGGTTGATTGAAAGGATGACTTGAGAAAGGGGTAAAAAGAATCTTTGTCAGAAGAATGAGTTGGATTTTTGACTGAGGATAAAAAAAAATCACAATTAAAACGTCCTTTATTTTGCATTCAATTCGATTGGTGTTATCTAAATACATCTTTTCAAACATTTGATATGTAAAAACAATACATTAAGTTCTTAGGTTTGATAAATTGCTTCAATAGAGATCTCTTCTAATCAAATCTAGAATTATCTGGCTTAGGACCCGAATTCCCTTATCAACACCATGATGGTAAATTAAAATGTTGTGTTGAACTTTACAATTTGTGAAATTTTCTTGCTTTGACGTTTTGGCTGTTTATTCAATTCGAATGATGTAATCATGCTTTCTCTGCAATCTGTAGAATATTCTTTCTCTAACGTAAACTGCAAGTGATTATGAAATAAATAAATAAACGTAGCGGCAAGTGATATGTACTTAAAATTTAAAATAAATATCCTCGTTAAAATAGATGTCGCTTCATTGTAACGCTGTTTTGTGAAATTATGTCTGCTGTAACGACAAGTGGGGTATGGATAAAAACTAGTTTAGTAACTTGTGTGATATATGAGAATGTTAATTTAATTATATGTAAAGTGGATCATATTATTGGAGTAATAATTATCTTGATAACATTTTATATAAATGAACCACAAAACCAAGTTATGGTTTAATTTGCCAAGAATATATAAAAATTAAATCAGATTTAGCTCTACAGAAAACAAAATATTTGTACAACATCAAATCAAAATAGTTCAAAAATTTAAATAAAATATTGATATACTTTAGTATATAGTTGGCCGGGCTTTGAGGGATATGAGCATCCAAGTCAAGTATATATATGCAGTGGATACACATTTTAATTTTTTTTAATTCAGTTAAAATTTAAAAGTGAGTGAAAATAGCTCAGAAGCTTGCAGCATTCCATTTAATTTCAATTTTTAATTTTCCAGTTTTTAAATTTTTATTAAGAGAAATATTAAAAACTGAAAATTGAATTCTATAATTTTTATAATTTTTAGTATTTTATTCACAAAATTTAAAAAATAGAAAAACTGAAAATAAAAATTGAAATCAAATAGATATAAGTTTGCAATAATCATCACACTCTTTTAAGATTTGCTTTTAACTAGCACTAGGATCTTTTTCTTTTGGATTTGGTCCAATTGGTTCTTTCGTCAAAAGTTTTGCCAGCTTTTTTCAAGAAAATAAGAATCATTATAGAAGAGATTTTTGTATAAACTTTAACCAGATAGTATGGTTCAATTAACCGAACCTAAATTCATATTGGTGCACCACAATCATCAAACCTTTCCTGCACTTAAGTTGCATCATAGATTGATATTGCATTTCCAAGTAATATAGCAAGCGTTTTTTTTTTCAATGACATTGTGTTGAAAAATGAGGATGGCCTGTGAAAGGGAGTGGTAATTAGTGAGGGCCCGATCACATGCGAAGTGCTGTACTAGGAAATAGGCAGGGGCCCAATGAGCCATAAGTTATAATTTCTGTGTACCGGTTCAAAACCAATTCTTTTGGACTAGAATTACTGCTAAACAGGTTTCAAAGTAGTTTGGGTGTGTACAAACTGGGGTGGTTTAGCTCTTAAAACCAGAAATCTAGTTCAATTCAGTTGAGATTGGTTTTTCATATTAACTGAACCATGCCCATCGCTGCTAATCGGCAAAGGATTAAGGAATAGCCTGTTTTTTATGAAAAATAAGTCGATCTTCAATTCACAGAAAAATATAGTTACAAATGACATTTTATTGTTATAAAGAGAAAAAATAGTAAATAATGCTAACAAATGAGAAATTAACTTACTATCGAGAAAGACATTCACTTATAGACATTTCATTGATAGATGATGGTGTGAACTTGTTGAAATCATGACCAAAGGATGATTCCATTGCAACTATGTTCTGATCCGTTCTTTCGTGCAAGAAAAATGCTGGTTTTTGTAGAAATGACAATTCAATTGAGTGATTATCAAGATATGAAATAACTGCCATCATTGGAGGCCTGACATGTGGATTTTTTTGAACACATAATAGACCAATCTGAATGCACTTAATGATTTCAATTTGAATATAACTTTCTTTTATATTTGGATCCAATATGCTAAATGTGTTTGTTCCCTCAGATTCTCCAAACCTGTGACAATTTGTTAAATTACAGTCAAATTAACACTAGTGTCCGCTTCTAATTTCATCGTACATTACTGGAAAAACACATTGCTAGATTATTGTGCTCACATAACTCAAGAGACCAGAAGCAACACAATGTAGCTCATATGAGCTTAAATTCTTTTTTTTTTTTGTAATAATTTCTAGAATCATGACTCCAAAACTAAAACTATCTTATTTTTCATAAAAATGTCCAAACATTATGTATTCGGGAGACATGTAATCACCATAAAATAAATAAATAAATAATAGTTAAATTATTATCTTGTGATGAAACAAGAAATTAATGAGAGAATTGAACTTTCAAAACTTATAATGTTCCAACAATTCTATTTGTAATTTCGTGACCTTGATCTATTTCAACAATTCTAGCAATGCCAAAATTTGAAAGTTTTGGATTCATACTTTCATATAATAGAACATTACTTTCATGCAAATAATGAATTCTTTGAGCAATTCCCTTTATAATTTTGTAACGTTGAGACCAATTTAGCAACTTTTGGCGTTGCATATCTACAAAATTTTAGACAAGTGAAGAAAGTGAGTATACTGTTTTGCAATCAATTACTTGAACTAAGTTAAGATCTCATGCATTATAAAGTGTATGCAATAGATGAATGTTAACTTACTAATGGTTTGAGGTCAACAAAGTGGGTAGGCACGTATAGGGTCCTCTTTTAGAAAGAATTTAATGAGCAGAAATAGTCAACAAAAAGACTGCCATTGGAGTTCATTCTATGATTTTATGACATTTTTGTAACGTGTGTAAGCGGTACTCCAATGGAACAGGAATAAGAACAAATCTAGCAACCCAGTGTGGGTATCACAATCTATCAGAATGAGAAACGGCAAATTAAACAAACATCTAAGGGGACCAATTTGCTGATAAGACCTTCGTAGCAACAGCTCAAGAACATGCAGGAATTGGATGAATTAGATCAGGGTCGAAAGCAGGAAATGATTACAGAGGGAGATGAAATCTGAGTTAGAGGAAGAGGAATCGGATCTTATTGCCACTTAGCTAAATGCACATCATTATTCATTAGTGAAATCCCTAGGCCATATGTTGATTGCACTGTCATTTTCATGCGTTGGGTCACAATTTTGCTTTTTAATCTTTTATAGATGCCTGTAAGCGTGAATGATTAAAAGAGAACAAAAAGTCGAATAAATCACATATTTTAACAGTCATATATATTATTACAAGTTGTAAGAGCGTGTTGAACCAGTTAATTGAGCAACTAACTGAGTAACTAACCTAACAACCAATTAAGTCACTGATTCCACTCAACATAATACTGTTTCTAATTATGCAGTTGATCACATGAGATAGGAAGGATTCCACGAATTAGGAGAGGAGCCTAGCAAGGGTTTCTATGGAAGACAGATGTTGGATCACCGTCTTGCGGAGCAGAGGATAGAAAAAGACAGAAAGCACATTTGCTCCTTTCTCAGAAGTGGGCTTATATGTACACCAGCATATAAAACATTTATCACAGCTAACAAAGCACCAACAGCATCACACTCCAAATCCAATTTGCAGAATCATATATCAGAAAATTTTAGCTATTCCCGTTAGGGAGAGAGGCAAGCATCACTCCGCCCCATTCAACCATCTTCTTTACCACAAACTTCCTCAAAGCAGGAATTATGCACCTAACAGAAATTCTTCAAGATTAGTTGAACCATAAATTTCTTCAACACTCTGCATTACGTAATTAACAATTCAGCGGACCCATGTCGAGGCACCTTGAACATCTACGTTTTTATTGTTTACACATTGATTCCAACCTTTCTCTATCTATTTACTCTTTGAACTTATAATCATTAAGGCAATGCACTTGAGTTGACTCTTGACGTTATCCTTCTTTATTAATTTAACGGAATATAACATTAATCCATTAATTGCATAGTGCAACGTATACATACTTTTTTTTGCAGCTTGAATTCTTTTTTGTTGAGAATTAGCGAGCCCAAAGGTAGAAACAGAGTGACGCAAAATATAAATGTGTAGAAGTGTAATGCTAAATGACACACCGAGGAATTTCGTGGTTACTTAAAGCTGCGTCGCGGGCAAGGCAAACAATCAAATATTTCACTATAGAAATATGATGGAGATACAAAAGTGTTTACACTCCACTCAACCCAAATCCCAAATACACCCAGAATGCCTTACAGTATTTGTTTCACTGGTGTATGCTCTCAACTCTCAACTCACAATATAGAGAGAAAACAAAGTAAACAAATGAATCTCTAAATGCTTAGAAAGGAGGAGGAGAGGAATGGATTCTTGTTGGTGTTGGTGTGTTGTGAGCTTGAAGAACCAAGCTCTATTTATAGAGCTTGATAGCCACCTAATTTGAGGTTGTTGGCACACCATAGTTGAAGGTTGTTGGCCACCTACCATGTGTGAAGGTTGTTAGCCACCATAGTTGAAGGTTGTTGGCCAACCATGTTTGAAGATTTTAACCAAAATCTAGAAGGTGGTTGTAGTCACAATTGTTGAATTGTTAAAATCAAGTCATTAATTCAACAATCTCCACCTTGACTTGATTTTCATCAAGTTTCTAAAGTCTCCTTTTCCAAAATGCCCATAAGGGCAAAACTCACATATTGTGAATGTCAACTAAGTCCAAGCAATGCTTGAACTTAGCAACAGTGATTGACTTTGTCAATATATCAGCTGGATTGTCTAAGGTACTAATCTTCTTCACAACAATAGCACCTTGAGAAATTATTTCCCGAATGAAGTGATATCTGACATCTATATGTTTGGTTCTCTCATGATACATTTGATTTTTGGTCAAATGTATAGCACTGGCTATCACAATAAGCAGTTGTAACATCTTGTTCCAAACCCAAATTGCCTACCAAACTCCTGAGCCAAATGGCTTCCTTCACAACTGCTGCCATGTATTAAACCCCTGGTGGATAGTGCAATAGTAGGCGTAAGTTGCTTTCCAACTAATTGCACTACTGAAAGCGTGAAGGCGTATCTGTCGAGATCTCCTTTTGTCAACATCTCGGTATAATCTGAGTCAACATAACCAATAACACTACGGCGATGTTAGAACTCTGTCATATACTAAGCCAACATCTGCCGGTACCAGAAGATATCAGTATCCATTTCCTTTTTTGCCCAATGCATCTTGCCAGGATGCCCCATATATCTACAACAACACTAACGGCATGAAATGAAATGTCACGGTCAGTACATACCATAGCATACATGATACTTCCAACTGCACTAGCATAAAGGCGTGTGACATATGTTCCTCATCTTGTGGATGTGGTGAATGTCTGGTGATAATCTGAAATAATTTTACCAGCAGTATTTACAGACTTTGCATCTTGCATTCCAAAGCGGCTGAAGTACTTTCAATATAGCTATTACGTGACAAATATAATTTGCCCGCCCTGATCCCTATGAATTTCCATGCCCAAAATCTTCTTAAGCTGCACCCAAGTCTTTCATTTCAAATTCACCAGGTTGCTCTTTCGACTTCTTGATCTCGGACATACTCTTAGTGACAATGAGCATGTCATCAAGTAGAGCAACAAATAGATAAATGAACCATCGAGAGCTTCTTGTGGTAACACAGCGATCATAGTCACTCCTTGAGTAACCTTGACTTAACATAAAAGTGTCGAATCTCTTATACCATCTTTGGCGAGAGATTGCTTTAAGCCATATAATGACTTTTTGAGGAGACAAACATGGTCCTCCTTGCCTTGAGCAATGAAACCTTGAGCTTTGCATATAGATACATTCTTCAAGCTCACCATGAAGAAAAAATTTGTCTTGACATCAATTGTTCAAGTTCTAAGTCAAGCAGTGCAACCATAGCTAGCAACACTCAGAATGGAGCTATGTCTTACTACTGAGGAGAAGAATACTTCATTGAAGTCTATTCCTTCCCTTTGGCTAAAACCTTTTGCAACTAAAGCGTGCTTTGTACCTGGCAGAAGCTCAACTCCGAGGGGATCCTTCCTTCTTCTTGAAAATCCATTTGCGACCAGCGACTTTATGTCCTTTAGGTGGTTTCACCAACTCCCATGTCAGTTCTTATGAAGAGACTCCATCTCTTCACTCATTCAAGCAATCCATTGTGCAGACTCTTCACTTTCGAGATAGCCTCATGGTATGTGGTAGGATCTTACGATTCCATATCCTACTTGCGATAATGCAAAGAGACTATGTTTGCATGACCATACCTTTGTGGTGGTTTTATTTGCCTCTTTTCTCTGTCTCTTGTAAGGCAATGTAATGCTTATTGTCGTACATCTGGCATCATCAATATCTTCTTCTTCTTGAATGGGGTGATCGAGGCATTTTCTTCCATACCTTTGGTGGTTCGGTTTCAAACTCCACCTTGCTAGCATCTTGGTCTCTCTTTACATCGTCAACCTCCTTTTCGGATGAAACATGGATGGTTCATTGAACTTGACATCTCTGCTTGATTATGAATTTAGATGACTTAGGTTCAGTGCACCATAATCTATAACCTTTCACCCAGTTGCATATCAGAAATATGCATTTTAGTGCCTTAAGCTCAAGCTTTCCATCATCAATATGAGCATATGCGAGACAACCAAAAAATTCTTAGATTTGAATAATCGGCCGGGAGCACCGGACCATACCTCTGTAGGAGTCTTCAAATCGATCAGTGGATTAGCGGAGGCAGATTCACCAAATAGCAAGCCATAATGACTTGACCCAAAATTCTTTTGACAAACCGGCATTAGAGAGCATCTGAGCCCTCTCCAAAAGAGTTACATTCATACGTTCAGCTACTCCATTTTGTTCTTGAGTCTTTACTTGCGTACGATGACGTGCTATGCCTTCATTTTCACAAAACTCATTGAATTGACCTTCACGAACTCCAAACCATTATATCCCGGGCGCTTGATTTTCTTGCCCGGTCACGGTTTTCAATAAGCGCTTTCCATTTCTTGAAAGTATGGAATACATCATTCTTGTGTTTCAGAAAATAAACCCATACCTTCCTTGAGAAATCATCAATGAATGTCAATAGGTATCTGGCACCACCTTTTGAAGGAAGCAGTAGCGAGGGCCCCATAAGTCGAGTGGATGTAATCACTGCGCATAGTCTGTGAATGAATAGCGATCTTGAACTTGACTCTGGTCTATTTTTCGTAGACACAGTGTTCACAAAAGTCATGCTTCCCAATTTTCTGATCACCAAGCAAGCCGCGCTTGCTCAAAATTGACATTCGATTTCACTCATATGCCCAAGGCATATGCCACAAGCAGTAGTATCTAAATCGAGAATCAAATGAGGATGATCTTGGCGACACCAACAAGCGTACTTCCTTGAAGTAGATAAAAGTAGTTGACCATTTGCCTTTAATCACAATAAGAGCACCTTTGGAGATTTTAAAACTCCACCTTCACGAGAATACTTATAACCTTGAGAATCGAAGGCGTAAGGATATAAGATTTTCTTCAAATGCAGTATGTCACAACCTCGATCGGAGTTCTCACAACTCCATCATGCATCTTGATTTGATTGTTCCAATGCCAATAACCTTACAAGGGCATATCATTTCCCATAAGGACAACACCACCATCTATTGACCGGAAAGTTGTAAACCAATCCCGGTTCAGAGCACATGTGATAAGAGCATCGAGAATCAAGCATCCAAGTATCACCAATTGAAGTGGTTGATCTTTAGAACTCAGTACAACCCCAACACTTGCATCAGTTGAATCTTTGTCCTTCTTGTCTTTGAGCTTGGACATTACGCTCTCGATTACCCTTCCTTCTTCTTGCAATATCGGCACCTTTGCCTTCTGATGTCTAGACTTAGATCTAGACTTTCCTCTGCTACTACTCTCGATCCAATTTCCTTTGACCTTCCTCTAGCAAATAAGCCGGATGCAATATCATCACATTGCTAGAATCATGCTCCATTTTGTCACGACTTAAAAGTGCGGATTTAACCTCATCAATTTTGAGGCTTTGCGACCATATATGAGCGTTTCCGCGAAAGTGCTTGTAGGAAGGAGGTAAGGAACAAAGCAACATCATTGCTTGTTGCTCACTTGAAAATGTCTCGTCCATATTTTTCGGATCTGTAGTGATGTGAACTTCAGCTATGTGAGCGAATTGATGTCCCTTCTGCCACATACGGGCATATGCAGGCGTTGTAAACACCAGAGCGGTTAGCCACCGTCTTAGTCATATACAATGACTCTAATTTGGTCCACAATGATTTTCTTTGTTTTCTCTGAAAGGACCTCCACATAAATGCAGTAATGCATAGGCTGAATAATAGAAAGAGCCTTGATCGGCATCTTCCCAGATTCCTTCATTGTCTCGGGCTTATTTTTCCTTGTCAGAAAAGTACTACTTTTACACCTTCTTTGTACAAACGACCATCATACGGACCTTCCACATGCCAAAATTAATCGCCCATCAAGCTGCTGAATATCAAATTTTGCGTAGACATTTTGAACAAATTAGCCCAGTACTCTATAAGAGCTCTGATACCAGTTTGTTGTGAATTAGCGAGCCCAAAGGTAGAAAGCAGTGGCCTTAAAATATAAATGTGTAGAAGTGTAATGCTAAATGACACCGAGGAATTTACATGGTTAAAGCTTAAAGCCTAAATCCACGGGCAAAAGGCGACAATCAAATATTTCACTCTGGAAACATGATGGAGATACAAAAGAGTTTACACTCCGCTCAACCCAAATCCCAAATACACCCAGAATGCCTTACAGTATTTGTTTCACTGGTGTATGCTCTCAACTCTCAACTCACAATATAGAGAGAAAACAAAGTAAACAAATGAATCTCTAAATGCTTAGAAAGGAGGAGGAGAGGAATGGATTCTTGTTGGTGTTGGTGTGTTGTGAGCTTGAAGAACCAAGCTCTATTTATAGAGCTTGATAGCCACCTAATTTGAGGTTGTTGGCACACCATAGTTGAAGGTTGTTGGCCACCTACCATGTGTGAAGGTTGTTAGCCACCATAGTTGAAGGTTGTTGGCCAACCATGTTTGAAGATTTTAACCAAAATCTAGAAGGTGGTTGTAGTCACAATTGTTGAATTGTTAAAATCAAGTCATTAATTCAACATTTTGCTAAATGATCTAAGGATCATAAAAGAATATCTAATTAGCCAGAGATTAAGGAATAAAATATAAATAAATCTCTTAATTCGATCCTACGGTGAAAGTTACAAATGACATTTTACTGATATGTAAATAATAAATAATATTAGACAGCTTTGATCCGAAGGTAAATTAAGTTACTACCGAGGTAGAAAGTCTCTCGTAGACATTTAATTGATAGAAAATGGTTGGGAAGTGCTGGTAAATTGACCGAAACTTGATTCTTGTGCAATTGCATTTGAAGCCATTCTTGTATGCAAGAAAAATGCGCAGGTTCTTCTGGAGTTGGCAATTCAATTGAATGACTGCTAAGGGATGAAACAATGATTGCCATTGTAGGTCTGGCATCAGGGTGTTGTTGAACACATAATAAACCAAGTTGAATGCACTTGATGACTTCAATTTTAGAATAATTTTCTTTCATATTTGGGTCTAATATGCTTAATAGTATTTGATCCCTCCACAATCTTCAAACCTGAAACATTTTGTCAAGTTAAATATCCAAATTATTGACTCCTGCACATGAATCAGTTTGAGTGTATCTGTTGGCATAGAACAATATAAGGAAACAAACTGCCATAGATTATTGTCCTTACATAACTCAAGAGGCTATTAGCATGGTGTGATTTTCCTTTTCCCAGAAATAATCTCCAAAACCATGACTCCAAAGGTAAAAATATCTGATTTTTCTGAAAATTGTCCTAACATTGCATACCCGAGAGACATATAATCACTGGAAATAAAAGTTAAAAAATGTCAATTTAGAAATAGAATCCTTATTAGCAAGAATAGGAAAGGAAAGAACAAAAATGAGAGAAATTCTTGGGTGCTCTGCAAGCAAAATAATGTATTTGCTTCATTCCATTTAATAAATGACACATTAACTATTGTATTAAATATCCGGGAAAAATGAAAGACAACAATGACCCACAAAATTTATGCATCATGTATTAAATGAAACAGAGCAAATACATTCTCTTACATTCAGAGTACCTAAGTATTTCTCCAAAAATGAACATTCAAAACTTACTATATTCCAGCAATTCTGTTAGTACTTCCTTGGTCATGATTTATTTCAACAATTCTCCCTGGGCCAAAATCTGAAATTTTTGGAATCATATTTTCATCTAATAAAATATTATTAGGTTTGAGATCACGGTGTATAACTTTGAGTCGAGAATACTCGTGTAAATAAAGAATTCCTCAAACAATCCCTCCTATGATATTATAACAATCAAACAAACTTAACAACTTCTATCGTGTAGTATCTACAAAATTATTAAAGTGAGAAGAAATCTAAGAGATCATATTTTGTAATCAATCAATTGAACTAAAATAGTTAATAGAAAAGCATATATGCAAAATATATAAACGATAAACATTGAGTAATGAATTAAGGAGTTGAAGGTGAAGGTATCAAACCAAATAGGAAGTAATCAAGACCATTGTTTGGCACGTATTCATTAAAAAAAAAAAAATTTTCAAGACAAAACCCTATAAATGTCACCAGGTTTCTATGTTGTAATTTGACTATCAATAGAACTTCTTCATTCTTAAACTCATTTGCACCCTGCTTTGAACTTATTGAAAGTTTCTTTACTGCTACTCGCTTTCCATCAAGAAGAATACCCTACAAATATAAAACCATTATTTATGCAAGAAAATAATAACATAAAAAAATAAAGTTATATCATATTTTCTCAATTTGTAAACTTCTCCAAATCCACCTTTGCCAATTAAGATCTCGTGTGAAAAGTTGTTGGTTGCTCCTTCAATTATAGCCAGTTCGAATTGCAAGGGCTCTGAAGTCGCACTTTCATGACCAACTACATCAATAGCTTGAGGTGTTAAACCAAGTTTTCATACTTCTTGATGCTTATAAACTGAGAACTGTCTTCTACGAGAATAGTCTTGTAACTCTTTATTTTTTTCATCCATAGCAAATAATAGCCGAAAAATAACAGCACCGCCAAAGCACATGTGGGTACAACAATCAAGATTATTGTTCGCGACCGGCGTTTTCTTTTGTCTGCACAAAGCAATCAACACGTTTGAGTTACATGGAGTAGTAACTATCAACATGAGTAGTGACTTGCCTTCTTTCCGTTGATAGTGGACTCTTGTGGACTATTCGTTAAAATTAGTTTGACAAATATGAAGCATTGATGTAGACATATATGGTAGATGGATACGAATGTGGATGAATTTCAACGTGTATGTGTATCGAGGTTGAAAAAAAAAAGTGTATATTTACGTGAGATAGATGGTGTATGTTGTGTTCAAAAGTTAGGTACAAATAACAAAGGAGTTAATTTCAATACATTGATACGATGAAAAAATTTTACACTATCATCCAATTATATAATGATAAGTCAATAAATATGATTTATGCTTACCTATACTATAAGAGGAATCATGCAAATGAAATTATTTAATGAGATGACAATATATATCAAAATTAAACTCAATATAATACAACTCTACTTGTCTAGTATCACCAAGTTTTGGTTGTATAATATTTCAGGTTTAATTGATCTATAAGTCTTTATAGTTTTATCAAATTTTTAATTAGGTCAATTTAGTTTAAAAATTTATAATCAAATATCCATAGTGAATAAAATTTTGTAATCAATCAAGTCCTGAACCTAATCTATGTTACAAAAAAAATGTGAAATTAGCTATAATATTCCTTGATTTCATTGATTATCAGCTTCATATAGGTTGGTTTAAACCCCTCAATATTTAAAGCCCAATAATATTGTCAAACTATTCTGAAACTTATCAGATAGACTTAATTTTATCCTTCTACTATGGGACAAGAAATAAGTTCAATTTAACTTTTGGAAAAACATCACTATAAAAGTATTGCCAGCTCATTTCTTACATGTGGACTCACTCCAGAAGGAATCAAGGGCTATTCTATTTTATTTCACATTTTTTGTAATGTGGTTAGGTACATGGACTTAATTACAAATTTTTATTCACTATAGGAATTTGATTATAAATTTTTATTTACTATAAGTATCTAATTACAAATTTTTAACTACAAAGATTTGATTGAAAATTTAGTGAAAGTATAATGACATGTAGATTAATTAAACCAATATTTTATTATTGTTATAGTTACAGGATACCAGGCTAATTTTGGTCACTTTTAATTATGAAGATACTATAAATTATAATATAATTAGAAGGAAGCATATACTATTATAGATTTAATTGTTTTGTTACTTTTTGTCTTCAAGTGTACTTTTATGGTCAATCGTTTTGATATTCATAAGCTCATTGGTAATTTTATGCATTTGTCCATGCTGTGCTTGCCATTTTCTTTTATTTTTATTCTCCCAAACATACATGAAATAATATAATAGAGCAGTGAAAATAAACAAAATTAAGGAGAAAAAGATATGACATAAATATTTTTGTACTGGTTAGGCCAAACTTACATCAAGTACTTAACACATATTGAGGTTCCACTAAATATCTTTCTTAATCTGAGAAAGAAAATTGGATAGTCTTTATAGTAGTCTTTCACTCTTACCAGTGAAAAGTAGACAACCCCTACTATCACAATCTGAGTAGTTCTTCCCAGCCTCTCCAAGCTAAAACGAGTAGTTCTTCCCAACCTCTCCAAGATGAACCGTGACTAGTAGACAACCCCTACAGCCATGTTGCAAGTAATTCTTCCCAGCCTCTCCAAGTTGAACTGTGATGAGTAGAATGCCTCTACCATCACATTGCAAGTAGTTATTCCTGGCCTCTCCAAGCTGACCAGTGATGAGTAGAATGCTTCTACCATCACATTGCAAGTAGTTCTTCCCAATCTCTCCAAGCTTAATCGTGATAAGTAGAACGCCTCTACAATCACGTTGCAAGTAGTTTTATCTTAGTCTCTCCAACCCATGTCTTACTGATCACTACTAGATCAAGGATACAAAGATTGTGTATTTGGGTTGCCACTCAAACTAACCTACACTCAAGTTTCCTTACAAATATATAATACATAGTCCTGGGATAATTTGAACGACTCCTTTCTAACATCTCTTCTAGGGAAGAGTATACAAAACATTTAGGAACTAGAAAGAAGATTTTTTACACTTCAATTAAACTGATTACATGATATGATGAACCTCACAAGAAGTGTGGAGGGATTTTTCCAGAGTTTCCACTCTTATGTTTTCAATCCTCTCATTAACTTTTGACAACAACATCTCCATTTATAGCGATCTTTCTTCATGACCATTGCCTTTGATCAGTTCTCCAAGTGACACGTGTAGATCATCCGTTTGTGTTTTGGAAAAGCAGTATGGAAGAGTAGGTTAAGAATCTGTCACATAGGTTGCAGAAGTCGTTCTATAATTGAGGTTTCTTATATTCCTTTAGAAACTATTTTTTCACTTTCTTATCATAGTTTCTAAACTCCTCCTTTTAGAAGCTTAGAATGGTTGACTAAAAAGGTAGAATAGATGACATACTAGTTTGAAAGCTAGGTTTGACTAAAGATTTGAAATTTGAAATTCAAATTTCCCTCATTTTCCTATAGCATTCAATGCTCCACGATGAAGTGAGCTTTCTGACGTGCATTATCAGTTCCTTGATGATTCTTTGGTCTTCTGATCTTCAATCTGAGCTTTATGGTGATGAAAAAATTGCGACCAAGATAATTGAAGACTGTGTAACACGTTACATTGCTTTCAGATTTTGCATGATCTCTTTATTTTCAGCGTACTTTCTGATGTCCTGTGCCACTTTCTGAAGACACTTGCCTTGGTTTTTTGTTATTGAATTGATTTGCTTCAATCTGTGATGCATGTAAGCGTATTTTTACACGATATAATGTTGACTTTTTTTAAGCTCAATCTCTTAACACGAGATAAATTAAAACATGTTTACACATGTAAAGTAACATTATTATCGCTCAAATTTGTGTTATGCATTTCGGAAATACCCGTTATGCTTAGTCAAGAAACTCAAGGTAAACATTTGTCGTTCTTCAAAATATTTTCTTTAAATTGGTTTTGTTATCATTCAAAACAATATGGCTCTCATACTTTCTGAAGGGTTCTGGAGCTTATAATGGATACTTTGATATCTTTGAGGTACAACAAATGTTGGCTTAGTATATGATAGAAGTTCTAACACTGGTGGTAGTGTTATTGGTTATGTTGACTCTGATTATGCTAGAGATGTTAACAAACAGAGATCTCTAACAGGATATGTCTTCACGCTCTCAGGTAGTTCAATTGGTTGGAAAGTGACTTTACAGTGTGCTATTGCACTATCCACTACAGAAGCCGAATACATGGCAGTAGCTAAAGCAGTGAAGGAAGCCATTTAGCTCAGAAGTTTGATAAGGTATTTGGGCTTGGTATAAGATGTTACACTATTTATTGGAATAGCCAAAGTGTCATACATTTGACCAAAAATCAAATATATCATGAGAAAATCAAATATATTGACGTCAAAAATAATTTTATTTAAGAGAATATTTCTCAAGGTATCATTGTAATAATGAAGGTTGGTACCTCAAACAATCTAGCAGATATGTTGACGAAGTCAATCACAGTTGCCTAGTTCAAGCATTGTTTAGACTTAATTGGTATTTGCAGTATGTGAGTCTACCTCTATGGGCACATTGGAAAAGGTGACTTCAGAAATTTGAAGGTAGATAAAAAATCAAGCCAAGGTGGAGATTTGTCAAACTTTGTGGCTTGATGCTTTTGATAAAAAAAAGTAATAATAAAGGTTCAAAACTTTTCAGTGCAGCACATGGAAAAGCTAGTGTAGCACATGCATAAGCTAAAATTTTCTAAAGGTGTAAAAGGTAAGTAGTTGGCACCGAAATGAACAGCAAATAATAATTGAAAATTTTGTCACTTATAGCTCTATAAATAGAGCTTCACTTTCCAGCATCTGAAGCACCGATGGAGCGAAAGAAAAACCAAATCCTCTCCTCCTTTTAGTGTAATAGAGTAGAATTATTTGTTCCATATGAATTCTTCTCTTTTGTGAGTTGAGAGTATACACCAGTGAAAAAAATATTGTGAGGAATTCTGGGTGCATTTGGAATTTGAGTTGAGTGAAGTGTGTCCCCCTTTTGTATCTCCATTATATTTCCATAATGAAATATTTGCATCTCCATTATATTTCCATAATGAAATATTTGTTTGTCATCTTTGCCAATGGACGTTGGCTTTAAACCAAACCATGTAAATTTCTAGTGTCATTTATTTTTACTCTTCCACATATTTATTTTTACATCACTCTATTTCTGTCTTTTGGGCTCGCCATTTCACAATACTTATATTTACACCAGCATATAAAACATTTATCACAGCTAACAAAAAACCTACAGTATCACATTCCAAGTCCAATTAGCAGAACCATATATCAGAAAATTTTAGTTATTCCCGTTAGGGAGAGGCAAGCATCACTCCGCCCCATTCAACCATCTTCTTTACCACAAACTTCCTCAAAGCAGGAATGAGGCACCTAACAGAAATTCTTCAAGCTTAGTTGAACCATAAATTTCTTCAACACTCTGCATTACATCATTAACAATTCAGCGGACCCATCTCGAGGCACTTGAAAATCCACATTTTTATTGTTTACACATTGATACCAACCTTTCTTCATCTATTTCGTCTTTGAACTTATAAGCTTTAAGGCAATGCAATTGAACTGACTCGAGACATTATCCTTCTTTATTAATTTAACGGAATATAACATTCCATTAATTGCATAGTACAATGTATATATACTGTTTTTTGTAGCTTGAATTCTTTTTGTTAGATGATTTAAGGATCATACAAGAATATCTAATTAGCCAGAGATTAAGGAATAAAATATAAATAAGTCTCTTAATTCGATCTCTATAGTGAAAGCTCCAAATGACATTTTATTGATATGTAAATAACAAATAATATTAGACAACTTTGGTCCGAAGGTAAATTAACTTACTACCGAGGAAGAAAGTCACTCGTAGCTATTTCATTGATAGAAAATGGTTGGGAAGTGCTGGTAAATCGACCGAAACTTGATTCTTGTGCAATTGCTCTTGAATCCATTCTTGTATGTAAGAAAAATGCAGGATCTTCAGGAGTTGGCAATTCAATTGAATGATTGCCAAGAGATGAAACAATGATTCCCATTGTAGGTCTAGCATCAGGGTTTTGTTGAACACATAATAAGCCAAGTTGAATGCACTTAATGACTTCAATTTTAGAATAATTTTCTTTAATATTTGGGTCTAATATGCTTAACGGTGTTTGATCCCTCCACAATCTCCAAACCTGTAACATTTTTGTCAAGTTAAATATCCAAATGATTAACTCCTGCACATGAATCAAATTGAGTGTATCTGTTGGCACAGAACAATATAAGGAAGCAAACTGCCATAGATTATTGTCCTTACATAACTCAGGAGGCTGTCATCAGAGTGTGATTCATACGAACTTGCATTCCTTTTTCCAGAAATAATCTCCAAAACCATGACTCCAAAGCTAAAAACATCTGATTTTTCTGAAAATTGTCCTAGCATTGCATATTCAGGAGACATATAACCACTGAAAATAATAGTTGAAAACAAAAAAGTCAATTTAGAAATAGAATCCTTATTAGCAAGTAGGAAAGGAAAGAACAAAAGTGAGAGAAACTTTTGGGTGCTCTGAGAGCATAATAATGTATTTATTTAATTTCATTTAATAAATACCACATTAGCTTTGCATTAAATATGCAAGGAAAATAAAAGATAACAATGACTTACAAAACTTATGCAACATTTATTAAATGAAACAGAGCAATACATTCTCTTACTCTCGTAGCACCTAAATATTTCTGCAGAAATGAACATTCAAAACTTACTATGTTCCAACAATTCTATTTGTACTTCCTTGGTCTTGATTTATTTCAACAATTCTCGCCAAGCCAAAATCTGAAATTTTTGGAATCATATTTTCATCTAATAAAATATTACTAGGTTTGAGATCACGATGTATAACTTTCAGTCGAGAATATTCATGTAAATAAAGAATTCCCCGAGCAATCCCTCCTATGATATTGTAACGATCAAACCAACTTAACAACTTCTGTCGTGTAGTATCTACAAAATTATTAAAGTGAGAGGAAATTTAGGAGATCATATTTTGTAATCAGTCAATTGAACTAAAGTAGTTAATAGAAAAGCATATATGCAAAATATATAAATGTTAAACATTGAATAATGAATTAAGGAGTTGAAGGTGAAGGTATCAAACCAAATAGGAAGTAATCCATACTCTTGTTTGGCACGTATTCATAAACAAGTACTTTTTCTTGTTTTTCAAGGCAAAATCCTATAAATGCCACCAAATTTCTATGTTGTAATTTGGCTATCAATAGAACTTCATTCTTAAACTCATTTGTACCCTGCTTGGAGCTTATTGAAAGTCTCTTTACTGCTACTTGCCTTCCATCAAGAAGAATACCCTACAAATATAAACCATTATTTATGCAAGAAAACAATAACATAAAAACGTAACCTTATATCATACTCACTTTATAAACTTCTCCAAATCCACCTTTGCCAATTAAGTTCTCGTGTGAAAAGTTGTTGGTTGCTCTTTCAATTATAGCCAGGTCGAATTGCAAGGGCTCTAAAGTGGCGGCACTTTCTTGACCAACTAGATC
Source organism: Dalbergia cultrata (assembly GCA_031216105.1). Classification (NCBI taxonomy): domain Eukaryota; kingdom Viridiplantae; phylum Streptophyta; class Magnoliopsida; order Fabales; family Fabaceae; genus Dalbergia; species Dalbergia cultrata. The sequence continues at coordinate 6,179,449 of CM062346.1, forward strand.
AATAGCTTGAGGTGTTAAACCAAGTTTTCAAACTTCTTGAAGCTTATAAATTGAGAATTATGGGCTTAATTTTTCCATTAAACAATACGTACAGTTTTCTACAAGAATAGTCTTGTAACTCTTTTTTTTTTTCCTCCATAGCAAATAATAGCCAAAAAATAACAGCACCACCAAAGCACATGTGGGTACAACAATCAAGATTATTGTTCGCGACCGGCGTTTTCTTTTGTCTGCACAAAGCAATCAACCCGTTTGAGTTACATGTAGTAACTATCAACATGAGTGGTGACTTGCCTTCGTTCCGTTGATAGTGGACGCTTGTGGACTATTCGTTAAAATTAGTTTGACAAATATGAAGCATCGATGTATAGACATACATGCATGGTAGATGGATACGAGTGTGGATGAATCTCAAAGTATATGTGTATCGAGGTTTGGAAAAAAAAAAAGTGTATATTTACGCCAGATAGGTGATGTATTTTGTGATCAGAATGTTAGGTACAAATAACAAAGGAGTTAGTTTTAATTAACTGATACTATAAAAGAGTTCTACACTATCATTCAATTATGTAATGACATGTCAATAAATATGATTTATGCTTACCTATACTATCAGAGAAATCATACAAATGAAATTATTTAATTAAATGACAATATATATCAAAATTAAACTCAATAATATAACTATTTGTTTACTATCACCAAGTTTTAGTTGTATAATATTTCAGGTTTAATTAATCTATAAGTCTTTATAATTTTACCAAATTTTTAATTAGGTCCATTTAGTTTAAAATTTTATAATCAAATACCTATAATGAATAAAATTTTATAATCAATCAAGTCCTAAACCTAATATATGTTACAAAAATGTGAAATTAACTATAATATTCCTTGATTTCATTGATTATCAGCTTCATATAGGTTGGTTTAAACCACTCAAAGTTTAAAAGCCCATTAAATGTTGTTAAACTATTCCGAAACTTATCATGATAGACTTAATTTTATCCTTCTACTATCTTTCTAATAAAGGACAAGAAATAAGTTCAATTTAACTCTCACGAAAGCATCAGTATAAAAGTATATATTTCCAGCTCATTTCTGACGTGTAGACCAACAGCAGAAGGAATCAAGGACTATTGTGTTCTAGTTCATATTTTTTATAACATAGTTAGGTACATCGATTTAATTACAAATTTTTATTTACTATAAGAACTTTATTATAAATTTTTATTTATTATAGGGACCTAATTATAAATTTTAACTACAAAGATTTGATTGAAAAATTAGTAAAAGTACAATTACACGTAGATTAATCAAACCAATATTTTATTATTGTTATAGTTACCGGATACCAGGCTAATTTTAGTCACTTTTAATTTTGAAGATACTATAAATTATAATATAATTGGCAGTAAGCGTATATTATTATAGATTTAATTGTTTTGTTACTTTTTGTCTTCAAGTGTACTTTTATGGTCAATTGTTTTGATATGCATAAGCACATCGCTAATTTAGGGTCTGATTAGAAGTTTCAAATGGATGGAAAGGAGAGGCAAGTAAAGGAATGAAATAGCAATGTGTGAAATAGAATGACCAATTATAAGTCACTCTATTATTTGGAATTTAATAATACAAGTGAATGAAAAGGAAAGGCTTATAAATTTTGTTTTTCAATCTTGCCCTTTAACATTTTAAGTTTGCTTTGTTTCTTTCTTTATATCTGAATAGGGTTTAACAGTAAAAGGGTGTGTTTAGAGAGTGTCCCTCCTTGACCCCCAATTTGGAGGGCCAAGAATTTCCTTGTGGCGAAGGTTTTGGAGCACCCTTCCTTGCCATTAAGTGGCCACCCCCTTCACTTCCCATAAAAACGTCCAAACACATGTTTTATGCAATTGTCCCTGCTGTGGCATGCCACTCCTTTGATTTTTATTCTCCTAAGCATATCTTTAAGTGTTGAAAATTCAGCATATTTATTAAATGGTTTATCAAAAAGATAATTAAAGTAAACTTTCAATTGGTCCTCTATAAAAATAATGTTAGACAAATTAGTCCTTAAAAAAAATTATTTTTGATCGCTTATAATTAAAATAGGACAAATTAATCCCTAATGATTTATAAATACATGTTAAATTGATCCCTAACAAAAATACAAATGGGACTGATAAGTTTATGAAAATATTGAAAATTGATTAACTTTTCCTATATGTTTATCTTTGAAGAAACTAATCAGATATTCTGTTTTTAAGGGACTAATTTGTCCAATATTATTTTCATGGAAGACCAACTTGAGCATTCCTCAAATAATTACAAACTTTTAAATCTTTTTATGAAAATCGCCAACTTCTTTATTGTATCTCTTTCTCCATTTTTCTTTCTCGCATTAGTATAGTTAGATTGCCTTTAGTGCCATGATCATGTATAATATTGAATTGCATAGAACTGACAACTCTACAATTAAAGAATAACATCAAGTCAGTCCCTCGTAATTGCACGATTCTATAAGTTAGTCATTGACAATACCAAAGTATTAACTTGATTCCTGACAACGCTGAAAGGTGGACACCCAATGCTTATGAGTGGAAAATATTTTTCCATCCAGAAACTACTAAATGTCCGACATTGATATTGTCAAAGATCAGATTGACATCATTCGTATGTTAGGGATCAGCTTGTGTGAAGCTGAAATTGAGGACCAAAACTAGGGGTTCACTCACAAATAAAATAACCACATTGAGCTAGATTTATGAATGAAACTATGAAAATGAAGACCGAAGAGTACTACATTTGTGCGACGAGGACTTCGAATTAATAATTAATAATAATATCGACTGCACAACCTGAAGCACATGCAAAGAAAAGTAATAACTACATGATTCCAATTAAATTATTAAAAAGCAAGAATGACTTTACCTGTAGATCCTGATGGCTGAGCCTCGTCACCATCCCTGTAAAATTGGAATAATTCGAACCTCATATTGCAGCTAGGATATAGAACTCTCCCACCTACGCTTCCCAAACGAGCCCATGGAATAGCTGATCCAATCACATCTTTCAGACACCTGTTGCAATCTTCGCTAGACAGGTCCGGCGTACATTGGGCAAGAGTGTAGAGGGTTTGGAAAGGATTCAATTTTAACGATTCTGCTTGATATTTCTCATTGCTGTCCCCTGTGTCTTCGGCCAATTTAGCTAAAGCATTCGATAGTGTAGAAGTGAAGAAGTTTTGCTCCTGAGTGGGGTTGAAGGTACTGGTGATATTCAAGTTCGAACATCTGGGACTTGTCTCCACTGTAGAGAAGAAATTGCGGGAGGAATAGCGAAGCAAGCAGTGACTGTACCAAATTATAGCTTCATCGGAGAAGCGGCACTCTGAATAAATTCGATCGGTTGCATTCTGCACGCATTGTCCACAGAGGCGAGGGGACAGGTCACCACGGCACATGAAGAGGCCATACACGCCTTCCACCTGATCCTTCTTATATGGCTTGCCGCTTGTAGCATTGGAAGACAAGTAAGACAGGAGAGTGCGGAGGTAAGACTGGAAAGCGCCATTGTCGACGGTGAAGGTTTCTTCACTTGAGCAATTGCGGTAAAGATAAGTAGGATCTTCTGAATATTTTGAATCTGCATCTGTATCTGAAGTATTTGTCTCAGGAACGAGCCCTGCTAATGAAGGTGTTGTTGATGGAGTAACAGCGCGATAGAAAGGGTACAATTCATACCTGACGCCACAGCTGGGATATAGAACTCTCCCTCCCTGCTTTGCTGTACAGCACCAATTTAGGTCCCCTATCGCACTACCCAGACAGCTTCTGCAATTTTGGGGTGACAGGTCTTGGGTACACTGAGCCAGACTGTAGAGGGACTGAAATCCAGATATGATTGCCTGATTTGTGGCGTACTTCTTAAGAGAATACGCTGCCCGATCTGCAGTTTGGTTCATGGTATCGAACAGCAGAGGCATGAATCTTTCCGGGTCTGAGATATTGGCAGTGTTCAAAAGGCCAAGTCTAGGCCTTCTATCCACCGTAGAGAAGAAATAGCGGGAGGAATAGCGAACCATGCACACATCGTACCATATCACTGCCTCTTTGGACAAGGAGCACTGAGAGGAAAGTCTCTGGGTTGCATTTAACACGCACTGCCGACAGAGATGAGAAGAGACGTCGCCCCTGCACATGAACAGTCCATAGACCGTGTCTGATGGGTTCGTGCCGGAGACTGTGGCGTTGTAAAAACCAGAGTTAGCGGTGGCGTTGGAAATTAGTGAAGAGAAGAGGGTCCCGATGTTCAATTGGAAGGCACTTCCGGCGGTGTTTTTGTTGATTGAGCAATTTTGGTATAAATAAATAGGGGATGAGGAATCGTACTTCTGTGCTTCAGTAGTCGCAAAACTGAGGAAGCTAACAACGGTGAAAAGCAGGAGAAGCTTGAAGGAAGCCATGGTTGTGCTACGGGGTGTAGATAATATCTTTGGAGGGATTACCCTGGAGGGAGAGTTGGATCTGGTTTCGACTGCTACGGCTTGTCTATCTATCATCTGTGGTCATGTATGTGGAGCAGTAGTCTATGCAGAAGGCAAGTCAAGCTTGCTATGTATGTTCATTCGGAAGAAAAAAAATTATAATTAGTACAAAGAAAAAAATTATTATTTTTTTTTAAATTTCATATTATTCAGTATTTTAAATACTGTAATAAAATTATGTTTTAAAATTATTCAGTATCTATTTTCAAAATTATTTGAATCTAGTATGCATAAAATTGCCTTTAAGAAAAGATGACTTGACTGATGTAACTTGGCATTTGGCAATAGCAAGAGCTAGTTATATTACTCACGACTTTCCAAGGTGAAATCAATCTTGTCCGGCCAATAAAACAGAAAACAACCAAGGTGAAAAAATAGGATTTTTTTTTAATATGGAAATTAATGTGTCATTATACAATAATATGGGTGTGAAAATATATTTCCGGTCACGTGGTCAAGCAAATCTCAAATATTTTGAGGAAATTTTTATCTGTCACGACCCAACTTAGGCCATGACCGGCGCATAAGGAACACCTTCCCTAGCAAGCCTTAAAACACCAAATTTTCCAGAAAAACGGACAGAGTTTCCTCTGTTTTTCGTACATTCCCCAAATTGAAACATAACCTGCAATATTTACAATTCAAAATCCAGCAAATGGGCATCAAGCATTCTCTAATCGCCCTTCCAGCATATAATGATATCTCAATATATGTTTCAAATATAATACAAAATTAAGTTCAAAATTCATTTCCATAACATAGTTTATATAACTAAGTCATTATTTCTTAAACATAAACATAACATAAGTCCGAGGACCCTGCCTGTGACACATGGAGCAACTGACAACTAAACAAAATAAGATTCTAACATAAAGGCCTTCTCAAGAAGGCTCACCAACTTGAAATGCACTTATGGCTGAGCCGGAGGAATAGAACTAGAACCAAGACCAAAGACTGTGATTCGAAAAAGGATAACAACGGGGTGAGTTTTGTAACTCAACGAGAGATAGGATATCCGTAGTTTACTAAATACAATCATAAAACAATATAAACATAATAATGTACATATACTCATAGAACATATATATATATATATAGCTATAACATGAGATATCTTGAAAACATAACTTTACATAATCACATAATTCCAAGTATAATGGGGAGATTATCCTAAGTAGAACAATAACAAGTCCTGACATGACTCAAGGTCATGTGTGGGTTAGCACCACACCTGCTAACTGGGATTGACCCATAGCCATATATTTTCAGACATGACAAAAGTCATGTACGGGTTAGCATCCCTCCTGCTAACTAGAGTTGGCCCATGGCCTAATACAAATCCAGACATAGCTGCAGCTATGTGTGGGTTAGCATCCCTCCTGCTAACTAGAGTTTTCTCACGGTGCACCGAGGCTAACGTCCCTGCCGTTAACTACAGGTTCTAACTAGGAATTTTTCCCCCAATTTAACTCAAAATCATGCACATTCCACTTCTAGAATACTTTCCAACACAAAATCCATTCTCATGTTATATGAAATACATTGGACATAAAATATACTAAAATTTGATAATTAATATAAAATGTTCTAAAATGCAATATTTATCACATTTCAATCAAAAATATTTTAATAAGACTAACAATCACATAATGGCCTCCAATTAAATATTTTTCACTTCAAACATAAAGTCTCATTTTCAATAAACAAATTATTTTCTTCTATATCAACATACTTTCAGCTCTTTATATAATCTTATATTATTTATCATGCATAAAGTAACCTACAGATACACTATCTACTCACAATTACTGGTTCAAAGAACCGAAGAACAATGCCTTTGATGCCACCAACTCAAGTATTGTCGTCTGATTGCTCTATCGCTCTAGGAATAAGACAATATTAATATTTGTGAGCTAATTACACTATCAATTAATATCAATTAACTTCAATTCACTAAAATCCCCAAATTCATGGGTTTAAGAAACCTAATTTAATCCTAAAAATTTAGAAATTTCAATAATTTAAATGGAGCATGGTAGAAGCTTACTTACCACTTGGAGAGTAGAATTAGTGAAAAAAATCACTCCCAAAGCTTCTAAAATCTTCAACTCTCTAATGGAGGTTAGAGAGAGAAAGTGAGATAGAGGAGAGGGAAAGAGAGAGAAAGTGTTGGAGAGGAGGAGGAGATGATGATGATGGAGGTGGTGGTAATATTTATTGATGATTGAAGCAAAGAAAATGAAAAATTAATGGAAGTGAGGAGGAAGGAGAAGGCTACGGGGAAAGGAAAAGAAAAGAAGAAAAGAAGAAGAAGAAAGGGAAGGGAAGAGGAAGAGAGAATAAAAGAAAAGAGAGAAAACTATGGTGGTCTATACCACTTAAGGTGTATGGCGGTCCTCACTCAAATATTTTTTTTTTTCTTTCGGTCATCACATTATCAGTCAGAAAATTTCATGAACTCCAATATTGTATGAACAATGAATTTTGTTGCTATTATTTTTAGTCAATAATTAGTGAGAAACAGATTAGTGAGTTAACGGCTACAGGATTGATTGTTAACCTTGGTACCAAGTGGTCCATCAGAGGACTAACTCGCCCACATTAAGGAATCTAGTGAGGTGTCCATTTATGGGACCTAGTTAGGTGCCCATCAGATTAGTCATTGGCTCAGATTTAGCTATCAAGCTCAGATTAATTATATGTAGAATACCTCATATTTCTCTACTAGTTGTTGCCATGGATTTAGTCAAATTATCATTTTCATTATTATGATATGTAATTATATATAAACTGCTTTACACAATTGCATTATATAGTATGTATTTTTGTTGTTGTCCTATGTGGGTTGTGAGTGGAGGCTCACTCACTGAGTTTTGATGAACCTACCCCTCTCTTTTCCTTCCCCTGTAGATATAGCTATAGGATCAATTGCACCACAAGATCCTCCCTAGTAGTACTGCAACTTCTTTTGGTGAGTTTCGCTTTGGAGTGAAGCTTATTATAGGTTATATTAGTTTAGTAGTACTCCAGTAGTTGTGTATGCAGGGTCCCGGACATGCATAATATGGTTTTATTTATTTTATAAATATTAGGTGTTTTATTATTTATGTTTGGCTTGGCCTAGATTATAGATTTCGTGCAGTTTTATATTTAGGATTTATGTTTGAAGCTGTTATCAGATTTATGGAGTTTAGTTAAATTGAAAATATTATAAATATATTTTGATTTATTTATGCATATTAGTTAGTTATGTTACTAGAGGCTTCTATGAGGACTCGATCCCTCACGTGTCGTTCCCTAGGCGGGTTGTGATAGTGTTATTTTTTTGTTGTTGTTTAGCAGCGGTCATGGTTTTTCTCCGGTTTTAGAGTTTTCCACGTTAAATTTTTGTATTGTGGTTGTATTTCTGTTTTATTTCTCTGTTTATAGTAGTTCTCAGAAACAACCGTTGTCACTCCTAACCTTACCATTGTGATTCTCATTCGACTATTTTTAATCTAGTATAGCCATTCCAACAATAGAGGCCGTTCCTAAAATTCAATTGAATGGAAAAAGCTTGGCCTTGCTGTATCCCCCATTTTTATAAAGGTTCAGAGCTGTGGAACCATGTGAGTTTTTCCCCCATTAAATACATTCTTTTTTCAATTAACATGCTAAATATCTTTTCTTAATTTTTTAAGAAAATATAATTTTACTGATTTCTATAAAAATAAATTAATATTAAAATTTTGAAATCAAATTTAAAAATAATAGGTCACAAAGCAAAAGAATCAAAAGTAGTTTTTCATATTGAAAATATTAACTTTAAACAAAAAATTGTATACAGGTGTTATAGATAATAAATTAATTTATATTTATTGTGATTCATTTTCTATCATTATTTTTTAAAATACTCATTATTTGATTATGAAGATAAATATTATATTACAAAATATATGTAAACATAATTTAATTTTTAAATTAAAATAATTGTGTTTAATAAGTTAATTTTGTACATAAAAATTAAAAATTGGTAATGATTAAGATAAAATATAAATTATTTTTCATTGAAATAAAAATAAAAAATTTACAAATAATAATTAAAAATAATAATAATAATAATAACAATAATAAGAATTATAATTTAATGTTAGATTGTTATTAGAATTAACAAGTAAAAAGAAGGGCATTATAGAGAAAATAGATAAAAAGTATTAAATGGAAGTGGCAATAGCCATTTGGAAGTGGTAATAGCTACTCCCTTTAACTCTATTTGGATAAAAATACTATTTGAATCAAATAATATATTAACTATATTTATTATTAATAATTATAAATATATATATATATATATATATATATATATATATATATATATATATATATATATATATATATATCATTTTTTTAATTAAACAAACAGAACGATATATAATTGAAAGGGAGGTCAATATAAGTTTTGGTTAATTTCAGAGATCTCTAGCAACAATCTTATAATTAATAGAGGAGTATTAGGTATAATTATACTAAACTTTAAAGAGTTCAATTTAATTAAATTTACACTAAAATTTCACGTGAAAGACTTTTTTTAAGAAAAAATGGACTTGTTGACGGGTAAAAATAAAACCAATAGGTGGTCATTTGGAGTGGCAAATATTTCTTTCTCTTGACCAGTAATTTCGAATTTGAGTCTTGTATATAGAAAAACTGATATTGAAAGAACTAAGCCCTCTATGGGATCTTAAATATTTGAACATGATTGTTTTTAATAGAATGATATCTATGAGAAGAGAGAGATAAACAAAAAACAATATAATATAAGGGGAAGGGAGGGGGTGAGGGAAGAACATGTATATAATGAAGTATGAAGTATTTAATTTTAAACTATTGCTGGAATAAAATGTATTTATATAATTATCTAGTTATATATAATACTTTAAGTTTTGGAGATATAGATTTAGTGGATATAATAGTTAAACATTTTTATTTACCTAACCATATATAATATTAATGTCGACAGATTTGTAAAACTTGACCATGGTGCGTAACCCAAAAATGTGGCTAAATGTAGACCTGAAGGTGGTTAGATGTATATTAGCAGTATAGCACTTGCCTCTTTCTTCCTCTCCCTCCGCCATTCGCTCACGTTTTTGCTTATAATCTAAAGAAATGTATGCAAGCTTGTGCTTTATGTCACAAACAATTTCTTGCTCAGGTAGTGATCCACATGTATCCTCTCTCGATGGGGATATTCATCAAAGAATCAATGAGATCACGACTTTGTAGAATCTAATGTTGCTCCTCGACAAACAACGTGCCGTCGCTGCCGTCCACGATGGCAATAAAAAGAACTCATATAGCGGCGTTGGTTCGTCCAAACTTCGCAGATATCACAACATGGTTCCCGCAGTCGTTGTTGCCATTGTGGTAGTCATCGCAATGACGAGGTCCAAACTCCAAAGCACACAGATCCGACGAGGTCCCTCCCGACGTTGCTGTGGTCGATGGGAGGCGATAGCAGCGGCGTCCATGAGGTGATACAGGACGGAGAGCGTGATAAGGAAGAGGAAGAAGGTAAGTGCTCCTATGCACCAAGCCATCATTTTAGTTTGCAAAGTGTGGCTAAAAGCAGGTGCGTGCCTACCCCACAACTTTATAGATTATTTTACTGCACTAAAGTCTATTGACATTAGTAGATTGCGTTACGTACAAGTTATGGACCAAAATTTTTTTCACAATCCTGAAGGTCATAGTGAGAAACAAAGAAGGTTAGGTTGGGATTAACGTGGAAATAAGAGATTTAAATCCATTAAAGTGGGAGTGTGAGAATTTTCACCTTTATATCAATCATTTTTCTCAAATTCTATTACTTCACTGTATAGAAATTAATCTCTTTTAAAAAAACTGTACTAATTTATTTCTTTATTTATTTTTGAAAAGGATAAAAAAATGCGGCTTTTTTATGGAAAAAAATAAAAAAAAGATTAATTTCCAATTTGTACTGGTAATAAAATTATTTACCAATATACATTGTGTTTGGAATAAAGGGAATACGTGAAACAGTTCCACGTATTATGTACACAAAACGTTTCATATAATCATGTATTACTTGCAAACTTCAATGAGCCAATTTGTCGGTGTGCAGACCAAAAAACATGAAAGCTGGTCACTTATTGTGTTGGGCAGCCACTGTGCATGGCAGGAGGACACTGTGGATGGCAAGGGAATCACAATAAAACGTTGGAAAGCTTCACGTATTGTGTCTTCCCCACTACCTTCATATTTGTCACGTATTATGGGTTGAAAGTTTGCACATAATACGTGAGCTACTCTCACATATTATATGATGGGGACCTCTATATATACCGAGGGGACCACATTGTCACGTATTATGCATCAGTTTTTCACCGAGAGTGAAATAGTAAAATTTATGGGAGAAAGAAATTTCATGTAGAAGTAATGATTTTAGTATGGCAGAGAATAATAATATTTATCAGAGAGATCAATGCGGATATATTTCAATAAATTTGGATACACATGTAAGTTAAGAAATTAATTTATTTTTTATATTGTTATCATTAAATTATTTAATTTACTATATTTGATAGCAATAACTCATTTGATTTTGTATATATGATAGCAATAGGTTAGAAAATGTGGATTGAATAATAAGTGAGGTTCATTATTTCTTCTTTATAACTAAGAGTATGATTAGGAAAAAAATATTAAATAAATTTGTAGTTTAATTAAAAATCTTAAAATAATGAATAAATAATGTTGTGAAGAATTTAATAACTAAAATCTATTTAGTTAGTATCTCCATTTTGTGAAGCTTATGATTTTGTTTGAACTAGTTTAGAGAGTCTAGCTTTGTAGATTTTAGGATACAAATGTTTGTTATTTATTCTTTGTAACTAATAATATAATTAGGAAAAATGATTATGTTAATATTTAGTTTGGAAAATGATATTAAAATAGTAAATAAATAATGTTGTGAAGATTGTAAATAATTAACATCTATTTAGTTAGTGTCTCCTTTTTGTTAAGCTAATGATTTTATTGGAACTAGTTTAGAGACTCTGTGTTTAAACATTTTAGGATACAAATTTTTGTTATTTACCGTTTATAACAAATAGTATAATTTGCAAAAAAAATTGTACATCAATACTTAGTTTAATAAAAAAAAATCTTATAATAAATAAGTAATGTTGTGAAGTATTGAGTAATTAAGATCTATTTAGTTTGTATTTGTATTTTGTGAAGCTTATGATTTTATTGGAACTAGTGTAGAGACTCTAGGTTTGTAGACTTTAAGATACAAGTGTTTGTTATTTATTCTTTGTAACTAATAATATAAATAGGAAAGATGATTATGTTAATATTTATTTGGAAAATAATCTTAAAATAGTAAATAAATAATGTTGTGAACATTGTAAATAATTAACATCTATTTAATTAGTGTCTCCTTTTTGTTAAGCTAATGATTTTATTGGAACTAGTTTAGAGACTCTATGTTTATTCATTTTAGGATACAAGTTTTTGTTATTTTTTCTTTATAACAAATAGTATAATTGGCAAAAAAAATTGTATGTCAACACTTAGTTTAATAAAAAAAATCTTGTAGTAAATAAATAATGTTGTGAAGTATTTAATAATTAAGATCTGTTTAGTTAGTGTCTCCATTTGTGAAGATTTGATGTGATGACATCAACATCCAAGTGGGAATTATTTTGTGAAACTCCTCTAACCAAGCAAGTATGCTCTCCGTTATACTTTCGCACCTCCCATATCCCTTTCTTTCGTCTATATGTGACACGGATGCTCCAGTTATACCCATTTCCAAAGTGCTTACATTTGCCTTGATATTTTGTTTGATCTGACTCATAAACTTTGTACTCAACACCCCTTCGGATGCTATAATTTTTAATTGCAAGCAACACAGACTGTTTATTGGAAAATTGTTGACCCTCTTGCAAGGGGGACTCTCCAGATGATTGTACAGTATATTCATTAACCACAGTGTCCCTCATCCCTCCATCCATGCTCCTCTGAGCTTCTTCAATATTTAAACTTGAATAGTGACCAACTCGTTGACTTTCAGAATGCATGAGAGTTTGTGTCAATAGCTGGGTCTGGGTTGGGGCCACTATCTCATCGTCATCATTTTGTGGCACTAAACAATTTCAACTAATTTTAAAATATCATAACATTCATTGTAAATAATCAATTATACTCAACGATAAAGATTAATTTTTCTACGAGTCCAAAAATTTCATTCGACTTCCACTATGTCACTCTGTTTTAAAAATATTTAACTTGTTCCTTATATTGTAATATTCTAATTTTTTTAAATAATAAATCCTTTATTGAAAAAATCAAATGCCCTATAGCAACCTACATAAAATTAACTACATACATCACAATAAAATAAATAACATAAAGCATGAATACCTGATTAAGCAATATTACAAAATAAGTTAACAACATTCCTAAAATAAATATGACACAAAAATCCATGGATGAGAATTTGAGCTAAAGAGAAATTTTTTACAAAAAACACTAGTTAAATTAATAAATATTTACCAAATTCAAGAATAAAATTTGAACAATTTAAAAAAATGTTGATTACAAATTCTTAAAAGATATAAAAGATCTAAACACTGAAATTAAATTTTACCGTCATTCGGCTCCTCTTCAGAAATCACTTCATTAATTGGACCATCTAGTTGAAGTTCTCTACCATCCTCCATCGCAGGTTCCCTCAACATCGAGCCACTGGTCCCTTCTTCCAAATTTACTTGTCCAACATTTTCATTTTGTGCTGGACTTTGCCTTGAAATTGTTATAGGAGGCTGACCTAATGACATCCCATCAAAAGCTTGAAGGGGATTTGATCCTTCATAACTTAGTTGTAAATTTTTCATAGCTACAAATACCTTCATAACATGAAGATCGGGAAACTGACTATGGCAATCAAACATCATCATCAAATCATCATCAATATCAATACTACAAATTCCATACCGCACTGCTCCTTGACTGATCAATATAGGTAGCTACATCATCTGAGTTATTTGTTTGCTTCCTTCTCGCAATTTTTGAAGAATTTTGCTATGAATTTCTGAAAGATTCATAGATGAATGCACATTTATAAGTATGAGATTCTGACCACAAAACTTCACTCCATCTTGTGAATTTTAAATAACTTCACAATTGTAATGAACAAGTAAATAATATCTCCCAGATATTTTTTAAAAATATGTGCACAAATAACTCACATACACCAAATGTAATATGAGTTAACAAGCTTGGGAGGGTGAGAATTTATAGACGTCGGTTCATAATACGTGAATGCAATACACGAATTGTTGAATATGCAAAATACATGAAAGGAAAATGGTTTTGTTAAGAATACGTGACTATTCCCCACGTATTGTTTTTTCCATTGTTGCTGAAGAATACGTGACCTTTGTCCACGTATCATGCTTTCAAATTTTCAATTAAATACGTGGGTACGTGAAACGTATTCTATACAATTACGCATCACTATTTTACATATTCTATTTATATTATACAGGAGCAATACATGGCACTGTTTTACGTATTCCTTTTAAACAAAGAATGAGTATATGTTGGTAATTAATCTCACTACGTGTATAAATGTGTAATTAATCTTTTATTTATTTTTTTTCGGTAAAAAAGCCTAACCCCATTGTTTTTTACTTTTTCCCCATCTTCTTTGTTTTGGTCAGGATTTTTTTTTTTCCCGTCCGAAACAGTGCTGTACTGCGTAAAGGCCTTAGCCTCATGCCAATTACCATTTGAAGGCAACCCATCTTTTTCAAAGCACGTAAAGGCCCATTTCTTGAGTAACGGGTCCATCGTTCTCTTATTCTTTGCAGTTCGATTGCAGTTTGCAACATGCTCGTGCAAATTCAGCTTCCCCTCGACGCTGATCAACGTGGTCTTGCGATTTGTCTGTCTTTTGAGCTCACCAAACCGCACAACTTCATTCTGGTAATTTTGTCATCCACTTTAATTCTGGATCCCAAATTATCCCCATATAACTTGTTTGTTTCCTTTTTCCTACCATACTTCGAGACCTCACAACTGTTTGACGAAATTTCTTCGAAAGAACCGGAGTTTGCTTGATTCCTTTTGTGTATATGGAATTCATAAATTTAAGGTAGATTTCCAAGGTTCCTAGGAATATAATTGCCTGAATTAAAACGCTGCACTTATTTTCTGAGTTTAATTTTCCTATTAATTATTGGTATTCTAATTTGTCTGTGAACTTGATGATAGATTATAATTTAAGGTCATTTTTCTCCGAAACTGTGGAAAGTTTATGTTGATCAGATGGTTAAATTCTTGGTTCCATATTTATTATATCACAACATATAAATAAATAATAGACCTGCAAAGGCTGCCATCCTTGTATTAACAAGGAAAGAATTCAGTCAGTGTAACACTGGTATTATGCAATTCCTTTGTCATTTTTGTTCTCTATTCTACTGTGCTAAAAATATGCTGGTTCATGGGGAGATGGCAAGTTGAGTGAAGGGCTGTTGAGGTGGAAAGCTTTCTGAGCACATAACAAACTAATGTGCATCCATTTGATGACTTTTTGGGAATAAGATCATTCCCTATTAGGATCCAATACTTCCAGTGGCTTTTGTTCTTCCAATTTTGTCCAATTGTACAATATCCATTTGTTGAGTCAAATCATTCTCTTTACTCCTTTTGGCTTCTTCGGAAAAGAGAAACCTATTTGATTTGTATTCACAACCTTCAAATGTCATTAACACACTCAGATTCATTTGTTTACCCTCTTAACACCCTCCTTTTGCCTAATGATTCTCTTCCCTAGTTTACCCTCTTAAGAAATCGAACATCAATTTGTATAATCATTTTAACTTTTAATGGCATATTCTATCCATGAATAAATTGTCATAGCTAAGCTAGTTAGTCTACTATTTTCCTTAATTATTATAGTGGAAATTATTAAAGTATTTATCAAATTCTGAAAATATAAATGCTTCTGTTTTTTATTTAAAATAATCTGAAGAATATTTAGCTGATTTCCATTATAGAGTTTAGCAGGTACTCTCTATATGTAAATGTCTAAATGTTGAGAAGATAACTTTGGTTTTATTGAAATATCAAATCAGCTTTGAATACATATGGTGAGAACCGAGGTGCGATCATGCATTAAGAAATTAGGAAAACTAAAAATTGAATCGATCTGAACTTCGCCTGCAGATCTTGGCCCAAGGGGAGGAGGAGTAGGCTTTGCACCAGCTCTAGCTTGATCACCATCCCTGTAAAATGGGAACAATTCAAACCTTAAATTGCAGCCAGGGTATAGAACTCTTCCTCCTGCACTTGCCAAACAACACCATAGAATTGCAGTTCCCATTGCATCTTCTAGACATACATGGCATTCGTCACCCATCAGATCATATGTACATTGAGCAAGAGTATAGAGGGTTTGGAACTCGTTCACTTTAACTGATCTTGTTGCATAAGAACTATCACCCGCCTCTTGCACCACTTTAGCCAATGTATCTCCTAACAGGCAAGTGAAGAAGCTTTGCTGCTTGTGATTGGTGATGTTGAATGAGGTAAATCTAGGATATCTTTCCACCGCCTCCAAGAAATATTCATTAGAATAGCGAAGCATGCACTGTTCGTACCAAATTATAGCCTCTTTAGACGAAGGGCACGCTGAGGATATCCGTGCAGTTGCCTGTTGCAGACATTGTGGACATAGGGGTTGTGAAACGTCACTGCGGCACATGAAGAGTCCATAGGCAGCTTCGTCGGGGTTGTTTCTACTGCTGAAAGGGCTATAGAAATTGGTGACACGTGCAGCTTGAAAAGATAAGGAACGAAGGAGGATGTCCACGATCAATTCCTAGTATAGGTTGGCAGGGAATTTTTTGTTGCTTGAGCAATAGTGATAATTGTAGACAGGGTCATCTGAAATATGTGGAGCTGTAGTTGTAGAAGGAGAAAGTGGTGGTGTTGAAATTGAATGATTTGGGTGATAGAAAGGGTAGAGTTCAAACCTAACGCTACAACTAGAGGAATGAAATGTACATCCCAGCTTTCCTTCACAAGTTGTAGAAAGTTGATTAATAAGAGCACGTAGACACTTACTACAATCTCGAGGTGACAGATCCTGTGTGCACAGAGCTAGACAATAGAGTGTCTGAAACCCATAAATTTTTGCTTCCTCTGTGGCCTAGTACTTCTGGGCACCTGTGGGATTATTGGCAGCCTCATCTGCTGTTCTGTTCATTGTGACCAACAATGAACTTGAGAAGTTTGCTCGGTTAGTGTCAGAGATATTGGCTGTACTTTCACACCAAAGGGTGGTTGAAGTGTCCACGGCGGAGAAGAAATACCGGTTGGAATACCGAAGCATGCACCTGTCTCCCCAAACAATGGCCTCATTGGACAAGTAGCAATTGAAGGTTAATACTTGGGTTGCGTTTAGGATGCATTGTCCACAAAGCTGGGATGGGACATCGCCTCTGCACACGTATAGTCCATACACTGCGTCAGAGATGCTTGTGCCGGAGATTGTGGCATTGTTGAATTGCCTATTTGCGGTGGCATTGGATGACAAATAAGTGAGGAGAGTCTTGAGGTTCGATTGGAAGGTGCTGTTGGGAGCAGCTTTGTTACCTGGGCAAATGGGTTCTACACGACCAAAGTCCTGTGCTTCTATGGTTGCAAAAATCATGAGGAAGCTAACAAGAACATTGAGTGTAACGAGCTTGAGAGAAGCCATGAATGTAGCATTTCGTGATCTTGAGAGCGCACAACCATGGGTCTATGTTTGCCTTACAGTATGTAATTTTTGCAATTTCCTTGGTGGGAAAAACACCTTTAGCGGTGGTGCCTGCAATTCATGTGACTGATGATGATTAAAAAAGATATGTGCCGGTTCAAAGCCGAGCTCACCATAGGAGACTGGCAAGCTCCTTTATCTTCAAAAGCTTGTAGGTAGGCACTTGTGTTCATATACTTTCATGTTGATATGCAATTAGTTTTGTGTGTTTTAAATTGTGCAGTATATTTTACTCAGGCAAAAGCATGCTTTTTTGTTGTCAACAGACAAAATCATGCTCAAAGAATCGTGTTTTATTTTGACATCCTTAATTATATGAATTGTATTGACATTCACACTACATTATCGACTTGAATATGTCTCCCAGCTTTATGCAGACGATGTTTGGGGTCCCGTCTGCACCTTGTATAAGGCATGCATTTGGTTATACTTTTGAGGTTAAAATAAATACTTATCTTAAAAATTATTTTTCTTATATATATTTTTATACTTCTTAAATCTTAAAAAAGTTTTTAAATTTTATTTTGAGAAGTAAATATAAAATCGTTTCTGAAAAACCGCTGTTTTAGCGATCTATTTTTTTTAATCTCAAAAGGACTACAATCATAGTATATATATGCGTCTGCGTGCGCACGCGCGCCTTAGTTATACTTTTAAATTTATTAAACCCAAACAATTTAGCATGTGTGTCAAGAAAATAATTATAAAATAAAACAAAAAAATTTCAGAGGCTTTTTAAAAAATGAAGAGAAAAAAATCTGAGGCAATTTTTTTTTTGATAAAGATTATTTTATTAGTTTGATTTTAATACATTTGGATAATATGAAATTTTGTTATGTTTTTATCTAATCAAATCATTTAATTTGTATTGCCTTTCAAGTAGTTAGTGTTATAGTCAACTATATTTACTTATGTGACAATATATAATTGGATGATTGTATTAAAATTATACACTATCAATATATTAAAATTAAATCCACAATTTTTTTCCAAAATATTAGAAAAAACTAATTTTGAGAATTTTTTAAATGTTATTATTAGAGTTTAATTTTAATAATGTCAATGTAAAATACCACCGCCTAGTAAAATTTTACAAAAATAACAAATCCTACAAAAATAACAAATCCTAGTGGAGGATTATTATAATGAATAGTTTTTTTTGGATAAAATTATTACAATGAATACTTATTTTCTTTGATTTGTTATTTTGGTGAAATTCTATTGATTAAGAGTGTAAATTATTTTGCACTCTCAATTTATATAAATTTAATTCTTATTGTAAAACATACTAATTATATTTAACTACTTCAGTAAAAATTAAAAATTAAAATAGATTATAAATTTTTCATTTTCTTTTCTTTATCTAAACTTTACAATAACAAAAAATAATAATAATAATTAGGGTAACTTGATTCCTCTTCAAGTTACTGAGTACCGACCCCTTTTGTACTATGCCATGGGATTCTTCGGAACTTGGTCCCGGAGAGCAGACTACTCCTGCGGCATTTTCCAAATCCACCCTCCAACCTTTCTCAGCAGCCGCAAACAGTGCATGGTTGCAACTTGCTAATATATAGTCGAGGGATTTTTCAGTTTTGCCAAACCTTCATGCAGGTAGTGTTCATGGTGCTGACATACTTTCTGACCCCACAAATGTTCGACAAAATGTCTCTTTAAGATTCCCAGGTAGAATTTGCTTAGTTCCTTTTCAATTTCTGGAATTTTGAATTTAAGGTAGGTTTAAAAGATGCCCATGAATAGAATTGCTTAAATTAAAACATTGTTGTCCCAATTTTCTGAATTTTTCTATCATTAGTTGTGCATGAACTTGAGGATTGATTATAAATTTATAATTTCATTTCATTTTTATTTCCAAACTGCGACCGATTTATTCCCAATAGGTTTTCAAATGGTTATTCTGTGTTTCCATGATTATGACAATACAACATACTTAATATCGCACTCTTGAATTAACGAGGAAAAAATTTAGTCAGAGTAATTCCGTTGATGGAATCACTGTTGCTAACTGATTCCTTGCTGTTCCTGGTCGTCACGTTGTCCTCTGTTCTATTGCACTTAAAGTATGCCGGTTCACGAGGGGATGGCAAATTGAGCGAAGGGCTGTTGAGGTAGAAAACAATATTTGCCATTGTAGGTCTGTCATTTGGATCTTCTTGAACACATAACAAACCAATGTGGATGCATTTGATGACTTCTTCGTTGGAATATGAGCCTTCCATATTAGGATCCAATAGTTCTAGTGGCCTTTGTGCTGTCCATTTTGTCCAAGCCTACAACCTCCATTTGTTAGTGGATCAAGTCATTCTCTCAACTCTATTTTCTACGTTGACAAAAGAAAAAAAAACTCTTTATTTTCTACTCTGCAAAAGGGAAATCTAGGAAAAATCACACTCACATGTCTCCGGATGTCATTAATACACTCTGATTCAGAAGAACCACCTTTCCTCTTCCCATTAATAATCTCTAGAACCATGACACCAAAACCAAACACATCCGATTTCACAGAAAATTGTCCATACATTGCATACTCTGGAGACATGTACCCACTATACGTAAAACATGAGAGCTAATCAATTTAATGGTAATTATGACAATTGCTAGGTGAAGCAGGACATATGAGAAGGTGAATGAAGAAAACTAGGAATGACAACTTACTATGTCCCAACAATTCTGCATGTACTTTCTTTAGTTTGATCTGCAACAACAATTCTAGCCATGCCAAAATCTGAAATTTTTGGATTCATATCACTATCTAATAAAACATTACTAGGTTTTAGATCACGATGTATTATTTTGAGGCGAGAATCCTCATGTAAATATAGAATTCCTTTAGCAATTCCTGCGATGATTTTTTGACATTCAGGCCATGATAATAGTATTCGCTTTTGGGGATCTACAAAATAAGATTTTTGAATGGTCAATTGTTCAGTTCAAATCAGAATGGACTTATAAAATAAATCATTTATTTTTAATTGGTACATTTTAGAATCACCATACCTAATAGAAAGTAATCAAGGCTTTTGTTTGGCACGTACTCATAGATGAGTATCTTTTCTTCACCTTCCAAACAAAATCCTAGTAACCTTACTAGATTTCTATGTTGAAGCTTGGCTATAACAAGAACCTCATTTTTAAACTCTTCTACACCTTGCCTAGAGCTTCCAGTAAGCCTCTTCACAGCTATTTCTTGTCCATGTGAAAGAATGCCCTGAAATCATACATATATAGTTAATTTTTAATTTTTGTGTAAATAGACACCAGTTGCATATTCTCTTCTATCATGGTACTAACTGTTTGATATGTTTACCTTATAGACTTCTCCAAATCCACCTTTGCCTACCCTGTTCTCTGCAGCAAATCTATTTGTTGCAGCTTCAATTTTGGCTAATTCAAATCGCAGGGACTCCAAAGTGCTAATGTCATTCCCAACTACACCCAACAGAGTTGAATTATGTGAGTTCTTTGGCTGTAAAGGAAATGTTCCTTTAAAAGTTGCAAAAGAAGAAGTGTATTTTTGTCCACATACAGCTTTCTTTGAGAATATCATCGTGATTCTTTCTTTCTTCTCTACGTAGAAAGCAGCAGCAACCCAAAGATAAAAGCACGAGTGCCACAACAGTTGGAACAACGATTATAATTATTGTTGATTTCTTCTGTTTTCCTTTACCTGCATGAATATCAATACCTTGTATCATTTCAGCTTTTCCCCAAGAAAAGTCACATAATGATTATTGATTACACAGCTAAACATAGATTTCTCTTAACTGGTGGAACTTAATCTTTTGAACTATTAGGCTCTTGATGAAGAAAGCAAAGATGATAGAGCTCACATGACTGCAAGATAAATGATGAATATAGAGGATGTGTATGATCTCAATATCTCTTATATTATTTTTCCTCCCTCAATAAAAGAAAGGACACGGCAGTGGTTGTGATCAGAATCATCTCATGTGACCTTCCCGGACTTCCAGAACCACTCAAGCATCTTATCTTTCGTTGAGTAAGAAATGATTATGAAAGTAAAAAGGTAAAACTGAAAACGAGGGATGATCACAGGCATGTTATATTTGCAAAACCTGGTGGAGCTGAAGGGCGAGGAGTTTCGGACAATGGTGGTGGTGGCACCAAAGGAAGTATATTGTGTTCCTTGAGGAATGGATATAACTCGTATCTAACACCACAACTGGGATATAATATCGTTCCTCCAGATTTTCCTCTGCAGCAACCAGTTGGAATCTCGGCTATGGCATCGCTAAGACACCATCTGCAGTCCTCAGTGGAAAGGTATGGGAGGCACCAGGCCGAACCATACACCTTTTGTTCGGCTGTGATGTTCTCTGTCATTGCAGCCTCTTTAATAGAATCATCCGCTGCTCTATTTCTCATATCGTTCAGCATATCCCACAGGATAGTGTTGAAGCGTCCAACCTCACCCACATAGTCCTTCTCGTTCATGAAAGTAAGTTTAGGACTTTCCTCCATAGTGGAGAAAAAATTGCGATCAGAGTAGTGCACATAGCACTCACCAAACCAAATTATGGCCTCTTTTGCCATGGTGCACAGAGATAATATGAGTTTGGCTGCTTCTGTCAGGCACTGCCTGGACATTTCTGGGGAGATGTCTCTCTTACAAAGGAAGAGGCCATAGACGGTGCCCGCGTTGTTGTTGCTAACAACTGTAGTGTTGTAGGATCTGGTGTGGCTAGTGCCATTGGAAGAGAGCCAATCCAGGAGTGTCCTCACGTTGGAACGGTATGAGCTATTGGCAGCAAAAGTGCTGTTTCTGGTGCAGTTATAGTAAGCTTTAGGGTATTGATTGATAGCGGCTTGGACGAGGGGAGAGCAGTAAATGCGGGGGAAGAAGAAAATTGGAAGTAGAAGGAACAAATGGAAGGAACTCATACTTCGCAAGGGGAACGAGGTGGGTAGGCGGATGAATCCTCCTCATTTATAAAGTTAGAATTGAATAGTGATCAAAATGCAATATAGCGATGATGATGTTAACCCTACGCACTTGAGTACTTAATTGATTCATTCCCCATGATTTTGTCCTAATCTTAATAAACTTTTTTCTTGAAAAAATAATACATGCTATCGTGTCCACTTAATCATTTTATATTCAACAACACTTCCAAAAACCCATATGATTAATACTGAAGTGATAATATATATATATATATAACAAGTAAAAACCCACTTCGTTCACATACTGCAATTATGAAGCAGTCTTGGCTGCTTTTGTTTGAGATGTGAACACCTAAAATGTTACAATGGAGATCACACACGATACACATCCGGCTGTATTTTGAAACCCAACAAGCATTACGTTTAATGGAATATATATATTATTCCCTCAGAATAGAGTGCTCCTCTCTATTTGTTAGGCTTTTCTGAGCCTATTTACAAAAAAAAAAAAAGACAATAATAATAATGAATCTCACAATCATAGTTTAAGTACAAAGTCATAAAGGATATAAATCACTTGTGGTTGATGATTAAATATATTCTTAGAAAACTTGATTTTTAGTTTTTCAAATGTTTGTGCGATACTCTTTTTTTTCAGAATATTTGTCCACTTTCAAATAGCTTCATATTTCAAAATATTTATAAATTTGTATTTCAATGAAGCATTAATTTTTTTTTTCCAATACTGTTCCTAATTAATTCCACATCTTTAAAGCATTTCATTTAATATTAGTCTTGAATATTATACTATGTTAATTAATATGTAGGGATATATTAATTCATTTACTATATTTTACTCAATTACCACTATCATTTATCATCTTTCTTAATATCTATGTTTATCTTAAATTGACAGATATTTTAAAAGGGATACAGTATTAATCTAGTTCATAATTTTTTTTTAACATCAGATAAGCCCTTAAAACAAATTAAAATATGATATGACAACAGGCTGTAAAAGTTATTTGATATCAAATAGGTACATGAAAGGTTAAATGTAACATTATTTTAGCCTTTGTAAAGTTATTTAATTTATTTGACATCGAATATGTTTATGATAACTCATATCCTATACCGAAAAAGAAAAGTGTGGAATTAAATAGAAGTAAACCATCAAATTAATCTAAGACATTGACAATTAACTTAAATTTCGTCCCTAAAGTTTTTAAAACTCTCCTAAGGTCCTTAGTTGACAAAAGCCAATCAAATTAGCTTCTAAAACTAACTTAATCGATGTTTGTCAACATGAAGGACCAACTAGACTTAAGTTTTGTCTAGAGTGATGTCAATTTTCAGGATGTATCTATTTTAAAAACTTCAAGAAATGAGTGTGATGTTACATTTGATCTTTCAAAAGCCTGTTTGATCTCATAGAACATTCAACAATTAAATTGAGGGATTTTTTTCTTCATGAATTTGAAGTATTGGTATTATCTTCGCCAATTTCAAAAGCGATTCGCTTCCGAAGGAATTTCGCATTGTCTTGCATTGCAATTTGCAACAGATGCGCTGCTAGTAGTTTTTGCTACATCTAGAAGGAGTAAACAGTATCTGGTTCACTGGCAAGCAAGCCGTAAACAGTTAGAAGAGTAAGAACATCCAGAAAAGAGAAGATTCTTTTTTAATATATCTCGCGCAAGCAATTAATCAACCTGTAGAAAAATTTAATGTTTTTAACTAGAAAAATCTAATGCTGCCTTGCTAAGGTGTTGTTATCTGCGGGGATTAGACATGCTTCTATGATTCAGCTTCGTTGGAATCCTCCTTTGAATGGGTGGGGGAAGCTTTAACAGTTAACACCGATATCTAAGAAACATTGGCAAATTTCTGGGGTAATGTCTCTCATACAAAAGAAAAGGCCGTAGACAGTGTCCGCATTGCTTTTGGTAACAACCGTAGTATTGTTTGATCTAGGATGGCTAGTGCCATTGGAGGAGACCCAATCTAGGAGTGTTCTCGCGTGGGAACGATATGCGCTATTGGCAGCAAAAGTGCTGTTTCTGGTGCAGTGATAATAAGCTCTAGGACTTTGATTGATAGCGGCTTGGATGAGGGCCGGGAGAGCATTGAATGCGAAGGAACAAGAAATTTGGAAGCAGAAGGAACTCATACTTCGCAAAGGGGGCGAGAATCTCAGATAATGTGCAAACAAAGCATGAAGATGTGGGTTGACGGATGAATCTTCCTTCTTTATAAAGTTGAATAATGATCGAAACGATGCAATATAGCTATCATGCTATTGGTCTTTTGGAGTAGAGTTATGATAATGTTATCTCCCTATACGCACTTGATTTTGTCGTAACATCATCTTTTTTAATTAAAAAAAAAATTGCGTGCTATCATGTCCACTCAATCATTTTATATTCAACACCACCTTCAAAATCCACCCTATGAACAATATTGCAGCAACTATAATAAGCGAAAACCCACTCCATAAATATACTGCAAGTATGGAAGCAATCTTGGTTGCTTTTGTTTGTGATTCACACCTAGAATATGACAATTGAGATCATATATATTATCCGTTCACCTATAATATTCCCTCAAAATCTTAGTCGTGAGCGATGCTTATTCACTTCAGTAGAAAGGACAAAAGTCTTAAAAGGACGTAAATCACGTGAGGTTGATGAATATACTTCTCACCAAGGTTGCTAGGATCGAGATCTTACCTGGGATCGGACGGGGGATGCAAGATCGTGAAACGTGATCGTGAACACCTGATCGTAAGATCCTACCAGAGCTAATATATACACATATACTTCATATAACATGACATAAATAAGTAAAAATAATCACAACTAACATACTTAACTTCAATTTAAAATGCAAATAGTCCAATAGCCATAAGTCATACATTCATAATCCATAAATCATATAAATTAAAAACATTAAAGAAAGCAACCAAACTAATACAATCTCATCTAAAGCAAATCATTAATGTTATGGTCATCATATTCATCATCTGCTATCTGGTCCCCACCATCTTCATTGCCATCTCCCCGAAGAAGCTCATCAAAGTCATCCTCATCTAGAGGAGGAATCTCCAAATCATCCAAAGAGCCACCAACACCACTACCACCTTCTCCAACACCCAAGTTAATATCATCTGGGATATCCAAATCCTCTAAGTTTTCCAATACATCCTCATTTTCCACAATCCATTCCTCATCAGAGTCCAAATCATCAAGGTTGTAGTCAATAGGATTTCTTGATTGCTTCCTCTTAGACAATCTTGAATTGGTCATCACAAAAACAACATCATTCATAGTGTTTTGCTTCAAACGATTTCTTCTTTTTGTGTGAACCTAGACAAATATAATAGGAATCAACCCATAGCAATTGGCAACTAACTCTAATATTCTAAGAGTAAAATATAATACAAATCATAGTTATGGGTTAAAACTTAAAATATTTACTATTTCAAAGGCACTCCAATCTGCTCACATCCTGATGAACTACATGTCAAGCTCAAGACACTAATAGCAACTTTGAAGCCTGATGCTCATCCCCATATGAATCCCACCATTAGCCGTGTTTTTGGCATTTAGGGCACTTTGGCTACTTCCCCACCAAAATTTAGCTCGACTTTGAAATCTTCAAGTTGAGCATCAATCTTAG
Source organism: Dalbergia cultrata (assembly GCA_031216105.1). NCBI lineage: Eukaryota > Viridiplantae > Streptophyta > Magnoliopsida > Fabales > Fabaceae > Dalbergia > Dalbergia cultrata. The sequence continues at coordinate 6,205,416 of CM062346.1, forward strand.
TAATTTCAGCGATCCCCACAATTTTCCAAACAATCATATAGTCCTCTTAACTTCATAATCACTCTTAAATGTAGGACTATAATGTAATCAGTTAAGGTAGTAAGCCTGCAGCATGCAATGGTATATGGAGTCAGCTATCCATCGCATCAATGATCTCCCATAAAGGCATATAGCTATAGAATAAATAAAATTGAATTAACCACTAAAGTATTTAAACTAAATTATATTATGTAGGAATGACAAATAAAAATGTTTACCTCTTTTCAACACCTTGAAAGCCTTTGTATTTTCCTTAGCACGATCCATTTCCTCATAAATGTATCCCATTGTCGGCTTCTCATCCTAATCCACTAAACGCAAGACATGAATAAGAGGATAAGCACCCTCAGCAATGAACAATGTCTCTCCAAAATAATCTATCTAACAACAAATTTTTCAATAAACTTCCCATCCCTTGTCTTGGAACATTTACTTGATTTCCATTCATCCTCAAGTAAACATTCTTAACAATGCACTCTTTCTTCTCATTAAGGCTACCCAAAGTGAGGTAGGATGTGGCAAAACGTGTCATGCCCGGCCTCACCAAATCTTTCCCTTTGGTATGGTGTTGCAATAGGGAAATGAGAGAAGTCCTTGAATAAATGTAAGTGGTAATTTTTCTTCCCTTGGAAATTGTCTCTTTATGAAGCTCCAATTTTTTCTCAAAATCCTCCAACATTAAATCAATGCAATGAGCGCACATGGTGTCCAATAGAGCTTCTTCCTCTTTTCCATCAACATCCTGGCCCCGCAAAATTCAGCCTTGTAGTTTGCCGCATTATTCCGTCACAACTTGCACCACATTCTCTCACCCACCTCTCAACAACATCATCAATCATCTTAAATATTTTATCAGCCTGTTTTGCAAATATGTGAAGCATCAATGGACTTCAAGAAACAAAGTCCCCTTAGGACTATTCACAAGAAAATTTAATATAGTTCTCCTCCCTTTTATCCTGTGTCAACCATCTGGTCATAATTGTGCAACCCTGCTTTCTTCCAATAAGCTCTATGCTCCTCTAACATCTCCATGGTTGATTCTACCTTTTCTTCAAATATTTGACTCTTAGCTCAAGGTAAGAAGGTGGTTTGAATCCTAATCCATGCCGAGCAACCTTTCAAACATCCTCCCATATTCTTCTCCTTGCCACATTAAAGGCTATGGCATTGTTGTAGAAAAATGAAGCAATTTCTTCACATGCTTCCTCTCTTAAGTTCTTCTTAAATAGAGTGTTAATTGTGGCTTGACTACTAACTCCTCTTTTCTTGAATAGGCTTGCAGGGGAGTCTCTACTTCTTTTCCCTTCCTTCTCACCAATTGTAGAATCATCACTTTGTCCATCATTATTTTCTAGTAATGCTTCCTCATTACTCCTTGTTTTCATGATCAAATTTTTTTGTAAACCAACCACAATATCCTTACATTTGTTTTCTTACCTCATCACTAATGCACTGCATGCTCCACATCTTTTTGAGTTCCACCAAGTGATGTTTAAATCTATAAACCCCTCCCCTGTAATCTCCTTAAGGCAGTAATTACATTTAATTTTTCTAGTATTTCCATCAACAGAAATTCCATGTTTCCAGCCTATATCACTTCTACTTCCAGGTGCATTCTTACGAATTTTTTTCTCTCTAACTGGAGCATTCCCAGAAACACTCCCACTTTCGGGATACAGAATAGAACCAGAACCTCCATCGCTCTAAATTAGCATTATCAGATGACATCTTCCCCACCAAAACAATACCTAATTCAATCCAACACAAATACTCCCAATCAAAAACTCCAAAATTTGATACAATATGCTAAACCGGGAGCACTGAAACAAAGACCATTCGGGAAAAAAAGAAAAAACAAGGAAAAGAAAAGTGGAGGCTCACCAGAGAAAAGCCAAGGCGGGGGGAAGCAAAAGTTGAGAAGCAGAAAGCACCAAAGCAATAAGCAACAGAGAGAAGAGAGAAGAGAGAAGAGACAACAAAGGCAGAGAATCAGAGATCGAAGATGGAGGTCAAGGCAAATACGGCGCTGGCAAGGGCGCAGGGGCGCGCGAGGGCGCTGGCGAGGCGAGGGCGCTGGCGCTGGGCGGGCGCCAAGGAGGGCGCGGCCTTGTAGGCGCGCACGCGGGCGCGCGAGGCGCTGGCGCGGGCGCAGCCGCAAGCATGCTGAGGCCAGCGGCGGCGTGAGGCGGCAACGAGGCGCGGCGAGTTGCAGAGAGTCAGAGAGATCGAAGAGTGGGGGGGAGTGAGAACAGGAAGAAGACGCGGGAGTAAGGGTGTGTCACTGTCACATACCCAAGCATTTCTTAGGGCAAGGGAGTGACAGCCGGTTTGGGCCGATTTGGGCCGCTTTGGGCCGCTAGGCCACTCAGCCAGGAATCGCCTCAAGGCCGAGATCGGCCGATTCCAAATGATCCCACGATCTTCCACGGCATCTCACTACGAGACGAAGGAGCGAGCTGTAGCCGGGATCGGGATCGGAGATGGCTTGCAAGATCGTGGAATCGTGCGATCTCACGATTTATCTCGCGATCCTAGCAACCTTGCTTCTCACTGAAAGACTTGAGCGATTCTTGTTATGAAATATGAAGTACTGACTGATTAAGTGAATATTATCCTGGCCAATTCCCAACATGAATCACTCGTGAAAGAGTTCCGCATTATCTTACATTGCATGGTTATGCCTTTCTCTGTAGTTTTTTTGCTTCATCTAGAAGCTGTAAACACTGTCTGCTTCATTCACTACAAGCAACAGCGCAAGAACATAGAGAAAAGAAGAGGTTCTTCACTTGATCACTTATATGTGTACTTCTCTAATTAGCAAGAACCCTTTGGACAAGCTTGTATAAGAAGTGTAATTTTTTCATTATAAAAATTACGTGGCTACATGGGATTCTAAATCAGAAGACCATAGATGTTTTCGGGTTAAATGCAATATCAAGCGATCCAATATTCCATTGGTTAAACTTTTGGACTTAAGTTCACGAATCACTTTATTACTTGTCAAGATTTGTCTTGGAATTTTGCAATTGTTGTGGAGCAACTTTTATCTTTGTGGTCAGGGAGTAGCAACTAATTTAAAGAATTTGTGAAAAATATATTACGCTAAACAATCGGACATCCACAATGGTCTGCCCTTTGGTGTTCCTGCTTTTCGTTATTGCCATTATCAATTTTTTGTTTCGGTTACATGCCACTACCATTATTTATTTTAAGATATGTTGGATTTTGACCTTTAATTTGTTATGATATCATCAGAGTCAGGTACACCCCAAGTGTAATAAACACTTTACGGATGTGAGCGGAAGCGCGCCCAAATCAAAGAGACGGAAAAATGGGGTACGGTGAATAGTAATTTGCAGTGAGGCCCACGTCACTATTCACGTGAATAGTACTATGTAGTGGGACCCGCTTCACTATTTATGAATAGTACTCGTTACTATTCACACCAGATCAAGATAACTGCACACCAATATTTTAACATAGAAAACCCTCCTGTAATTTTGAGGGAAAAACCACGGGCCAAACTCCGAAAAATACTCCACTATATTTAAAGAGTAATTACAATATAGTGTATCCCCAATGAGACTCTCTTCTACTACAATTAGTAGTATTACAGAGATCTAGAGAATATACCCAAAAACCCCAGTGTATACTCACACTACACTCTTGGAATTTTCTTACACACACTCTCTATTTTTCTCTCACTACAAGAAGCCTACATCGCTTTTTCCTATACAACCTATAAATGCTTTCGCCTGATGCTAAAACCGTCTGTTTGAAGACTCTATTTATAGATGATTTTGGAAAGTTACTGTGCATATTATCGTATTTCGCTGATATACACAGATCACATTATCGCATATATGCACAGTAATCTCTTTTTGATTTTTCAACATTCGGTGGCCGCAAAATGCACGGCCACCGTGCCACTTTTTCTACATAATTTTCTTGAGGCTCACTAGTTCCACAATCCTAATTAACACGTGGGAAAGCAAATTGACAGAAGAGCGGAGAAATTTTTATTTGCTCACATGGATATGCTTCGTGCTAAATAATTAAATTAAGTGATATTGCTATTAAAAATAAATATTAAATCTGAACCTTAGCTGAAGTGTTGCATAATTAATGGAAATGAAGCATATTCTCGTTTAATCCCGTACAAGCAAAACCTACTTCAAAGGGGGTGCCATTGATGCGGATCATCATTATGTACGTATATGACTCTTCCCGTCAGTGCGAACAATATATTCGTCAAATCTTCTGAATTTAAGTGACTCTACTTCAAAAAAAGAAAAATTCGACTAAATCATTCCATCGATGCAGAAATGTATTATCATCGATGACACATGAGAAGTAGTTCGTATTGTCATGTGTCATGCCAAGTTACCAGTAGCGCTAACCCAGCACTTCATATAGGTTCTTAAACAGTTATATAATTCCCCATGTCTTGGAAAAACACATGAAGTTCATTATCAAAGAAAAAGGAAAACACATGAAGAGATATATTCGCTGGAGGAAAAACAACTTCATTAATGTTTGTACATAATATTTAGATGTCTATATTAACATGAATGTATTAATGAATGTAGATTCTTTTATCTGGTAAATAAATGTAGATTTTAACTATCTATATAAGCATTGAATATTAACTGATAATAGTTATATTCTTTTCATGAAGTTGATATGTCAATACTTTTCATGATGTTATCTGACATCACCATGTCTCATATATGGCCTAAGTATCACATAGTCTAGAAACATATAACCAGCGAATATAAAACCTTCATTAATGATTCAATCAAAATAAAGCAAGAGGAAAGGACAATTTGCAAAGGAAGATTCACACTTATCTATAATACTAGAGCAAGAGCACGGGAGTCGTGCCTTGACCCTGATGGAATGTCCGGTACCTAATCCACCTTAACTTTTCATTTATTAAAAAAAAATACTACAGCAAGATATCTAAATTTAGTGACCATCAATGAGCAATTAAAATAATCTAGATCGTTTATTCCTACATCAATGCTTTGTTATTTTAAACGTCGATTCATTGTTGATTTGAGAATTGTAATAATTTTCTGGTTCTCCGATCACCATCATTAAAACATCTATAATGAGGTCTCAATAAATAAATAAATATATATATATAAACATATTGCGGCAATCATACCAACCCACATTATTGTCTGCTTTTATTTGAGATTCCCACTTAGAGCAAGAGAGCAGAACTCAAATACATACTCCGCAAAGCTATATCTTTCTTTTTTATATGCATCCTCTCGACTTTAATATATTAGCGATGTAACAAGCTTTTTTTTCTTTGTTCACTGGATGCGGTTTTTTTTTTTGAAAAAAAAAATCACTGGAGGCATTTGTTTGTAACAACATTATTTTATTCTATAGTAAATTATGTCTAGTCTATAGGCCCATGTAGCGATGAATGTCCATAGCAAATAGAAACTACGGCAGACCAAAAAACAAAATAGAAACTACAGTATTATTTAATGGCATAAAATCAGTGACCAAGAAAGAGAGCAAACTGATAGCAGATCAAGAAGAGTGTGTATAAATCGTACTGTAATGAATTGACTTCAATGAATGTGATACGAGTACACGAGTTTATAGACCCCAGTTCTAAACACACAACTGAGGCAAACTGATAACTATGCTTAGCTAATCACAACAGGAAGGTAAGAAACTCTCACTCTGTTTTGACAATGAACAGTGCACTAAACTTTGGCATTACTCCCATCAGAAACGTTTAATTTAGTTGTTTCAGATGGCTATGGATGGCAGTCATGCCTACTCGTGTATGTTCACTGATATATCTTATACAAGCATTGCTCAGAAATACTAATAGACAATCATCAATAATCACACATGCTTTACCTAGGGAAGAATGTACTAATTGTCATTTCGTTGATAGACCCATTGGTGGAACGGGAATGTGATTTCTGGTAGCCGGTAAAGTCCACCTTTCTATTATTCTTTGAAAATACTGGCTCTTGAGGTAAAGGTAAATCGCCTGATGAAGAGCTGTTGAGGTATGACACGATTTCTGTCATTGTAGGTCTGTCATTTGGATCTTCCTGAACACATAACAAGCCTATCTGTATACTTCTCATTACTTCATTTTCAGAATAAGATTCTTTCCAAGTTGTATCCAACAATTCCATTGGTTTTTTTTCCTTCCATTTTGCCCACGCCTGCAAGAATTTGACAACCACCTTAGTTTGAACCAATGTCTCTGTCTTGGCTACCTAAAATAATGGCACATTTGACAAATGTACTAATAAAAGCGAATTATAATTACTCACATAAGCCCGGATGTCATCAGAAAAGCGTGGTTCAAAAGAAGTGTTCTTCGGTTTTCCGCTAATAATCTCGAGCACCATGACACCAAAACTGTACACATCCGATTTTACAGAAAATATCTCATCCATAGCATATTTCGGAGACATGTAACCACTGAATAAAAAACAAAGTCAATGTTAGACCAGTAGATAATAGAAATGAAAGTAAATATAATAAAATAAGACAAGAGACAATATAATAAATTAAAGCAGCCCAAAAAAGAACGTCTATACCAAAAATAGATGAACTTACTATGTCCCAACAATTCTTGTAGTATTTTCTTTAGTTTGATCTACAACTACTATTCTTACCATACCAAAATCTGATTTTTTGGATTCATGTCATTATCTAATAATATATTTCTTGGTTTAAGATCTCGATGGATAATTGTTAGGCGAGAATCCTCATGAAGATATAAAATTCCTCTAGCAATTCTTTTAATAATTCTGTATCTTTCAGGCCAAGTTATTGCCCTCCTCTTCTCCGGATCTGCTGAAAGAATTGGGTTTTCAATGATCAATTATTTTGTTTGTAGTGCGTAAATATGATTAAACTAACTTTAAATTGGGTATAGTTTCATAGGTTCTAACCAAATAAAATGTAATTAAGGCTCCTGTTAGGTAAATATTCATAGACAAGTATCTTTTCTTGTCCTTCCAAACAAAATCCCATCAACTTCACCAGATTTTTGTGTTGAAGCTTGGCTATAACAAGGACCTCATTTTTAAATTCTTCTGCACCTTGCCAGGAGTTTCCCAAGAGTCTCTTTACTGCTATTTCTTGCCCATCTAAAAGAATACCCTGCAGAACATAATAAACTTGCAATCATCTAGCTGCAGGAACTAATAATAGTAGGAAACAAGTACCTATTTTGTGGGCGATACATTTAGTATAGATGGAACTGATGAATATCACCTTGTAAACTTCTCCAAATCCACCTCTTCCTATCTTGTTTTCTTCAGAAAACTTGTTTGTAGCAGCTTCAATTTCGCTATATTCAAATCGCAAAGACTCCAAATTGGCCAGTAATTCACCTCCAACTGCATCAAACAAAATAAAATCCTGAATCCGTGAAACTAAGTAATAAATAATGAATTTTCGACCTTTGCAGAACAAGGTAAATAAAGAACTGGCTAATTTCTTTTGTTTGTTCACGTTACAGCTTTCTTTGAGAACAGCTGCCGCCTTAATCTTCCTTAGTCGTTGTCTACGTAGGAAACGGAAACAGGGGCGGCCACAGTACAACAGCAGCAACGAGACAACGTTCGCGACAACGACGGCAGCAAGTACCAGTGGCCCCTTTTTTCCTTTGCCTTCTGCGAAGAAACAGCACCTTAATGAACGTGAGTCATCTACTACGAGGAGCTAGCACGTGAAGAGAAATTTTTAGATGCTCCTTATATATATAACAAGAAAAATATCTTATTCCATTCAATCTATCATTAGACAAAATAAAATAAATCTAATAGTAGAACAGCTGAAGTGTAAAATGATGAATAAAATAAATCAATTCTTTTCTTTGTGTAAGAGCACCTACTAATTCCTCGCATATGAAATGGTTATAATTAAAATTGAAGGTTGATATATAGAGGATATTTCAAACCAGCAAGTGGAGGTGGAGGAGTTAGCACCAGAGCTGATGGCTGGTAAAATTGATAGAGTTCAAATCTAAGACCACAACTGGGAAAAAGAACCCTTCCTCCAACCTTCCCTTTACAACAACCGTTTGGAATTTCTGCCATGGCATCTCCAATACACCAACTGCAGTTGTCAGGGACCAAGTCCGGGGTGCACTTTGCCATCCCATATAAGGTCTGGTTAACTGTGATGTTCCCTGCCATGTACGCGAACCTTCTAGAACCCGAGGAAATGTTGGCAACTCGAGCTCGCAAATCGTTCATCATGTCCAACAGTTTACTGTTGAAGGAACCAACCTCGTCGCCAGCGTAGTTCAGGTGGTTCAGCACGAAAAGTCTTGGGCTCTCTTGTACGGTTGAGAAGAAATCCAAATAAGAGTAGCGTAGAAAGCAAAACTCCACAAATATCATGGCGTCCTTTGATGTGGCACACAGTGCTGTGATATGATTCACTGCTTCATCAATGCACTTTTGACAGGTCTTGGGTGATATGTCTCCGTCACACTGGAAGAGGCCATAGACAGAGTCTGAAATAATGCTATTTCCAGAAACCCTGGTGTAGTAGGACCCGGAACTTGCAGTGGCTTTGGAGGAAAGCAAAGATAAAAGAGTTTCAAGGTTTTTGTGATAGGCGCTGTAGGATTCAAAAGTGCTGTTACTTGTTGTGCAGTTATAACTATAATGGTAATCATCAGCGTAGGCTTTGGGGGAAGTACGCATGGAGAGGAAAAACCATGTGGGGGAAAGTAGCATGAAGAAGTGAAAGGAATGCATATGCTTCCTTGATCGCGAGGAAATCATAGACCTCAAACTTAATGCTCTCTTTGGCTCTTTCCAAGGTTTTAATAGTATAGTTATTTTGAGGAGATCGGAGGTTGTTCACAAGTAGAAATAGAAGAAATAGAGAAAAGATAATTATACTAATGAAGTGTGGGATATCATATCGACTCACATACCATCTATCATTGAATAAGATATACACTCTATTTGGATGGGATCCACATCCTATCTAATGGTGGTTGAGATATAAATCAGTATGGTGTTTCACACCCCATAAGTATAAATAACATTACTCATAAAAATAATATCACTAACACCCTCTTAATTTTGTGATAGTGTTCAAACTTAATTCTTATTTAATTTACTTAGCCGACCTTGGTTGATTTTCTTTAAGAAAGGAACTTTATTAGAAAGAATATTGCGCATTCATTAATTGACTTGGAAGTCTATTTATCATATTATCGTTTAAGGGAGGACCTATAGGGATGACATAATAAGGGTTAACAAGTCCTATTGAATATTGTAACCAGTCTTTGTTTAACTATTATTGGAAGAAGTTTAAGACATATGCTTGCTAGAATTCCAAAGAATACTTCCAAGGATATGATTGGAAATTTTAATGCATCTCATAATTAATAAATGGAAAAAGCTTACTAGCACGAAAGGGAATTTGTCAATTTCTTGCAAAGGAATTGATTAGCTCTCTGACTTCTGTTATCTCTCTCATCTATATGACTCAATATTGTATAATTGGCCACCTTCCATTTTTAATAGTTACCAAGGTTTGCACAAATTCATACATTTTTTTTTAATTGTTCCAGCCGTACAGCAAATGCATGAAAACTCTCGGCAAATACATGAAAACTCTTTAATATTACATTTGAAATTATATATATACTAGCAACTCTCGGCATGAAAACTCAATAGCTCAGGTTGAAGAATATAGCTAGATGCAATATACTCTATCCAAGATTTTCCTAAAATGCAAACTAGGTAAAATGCAATCACATTAACATGTAAAATGACAATCGCTTGCTTATTATATTTAAGTTGAGAAATTCACAAACTCAGGAAGTTAGCGTTGATCGTAAAAGTGTTCTAATTTACCCAAATGATGCTCTATATACATGTTATTTTAGATGTGTCAATGTTGTTGAAAAAAATGTCAATTGGTAGATATTAGACGTTATTTTGAGGAATTAACTAATCGGACTTCATTTTAAGGAACACTAAACTTTCATTTATTGAATTAGAAATCCAAGCGACAACTAATAATTTGCGATTTAAGTACATTTGAATTTAGTAGTTGGAAGATTTCTGCACATTCCAAAAAACGTATTGTTGAGAAGAACCAGTTTAGTTGCTAAAGACAATTACCTTGGTGTCTAAAGGGTATAAGAATAAAGAGTACTCAGAAAATGCTTGCAGATTACGTTGCCCTCTACACTCCATCTATTAACAACTATTATATGCATAGTAGTTGAAAGATTCTATTTTCTTCAATATGGCTGGAAATTTGAATGCAACTTGATCAAAATGAATTTTACTAAAGACCGATGATGTGTAATAGAAAGGCTTCGTATAGCTGTGAGTTGCTTACTTACCAACGTTTTGTCCTCTTAATTTGGACCTTTTTTATTCATACAGCGATCTAATATTTATTTCGTATTTAATTATGTTATTTATTTCATACTTTTTATAAAAATATTATTTCAACACTTAAAAATATATGTTCAATTAGAACACCCATTCTATCACCTTTAAACATGATAGTGATTCAAATTTTATCCACTTTTTAGATTTTAGAATATCGATACTCTACTTTTTATGTGCAGAGTCTTTTTTGTTATCTTGAATTGTCCTCTCACTCTGAATTGTTATGTACCAAAAATCTTTTATCTTTGAAAGAAAAAAATAAAATGAAAGAGAGAAAATCTAAAGGTTAATAAGGGAAGCAATTAAACTATTGGGTGATTTTTCTGATGATGTTATACCTGATTTAACAAAAGTAGTAAAGGAAAAAATTTGGTAGCCAAAGTCTCGGATATTTACTTATAGTCTAAAAAAATTTAACACAAACGTTCGTATTCCACCAATAAAACTTCTTATTAATTATTATTCCGTGATTTTTGGCCTATCTCTTTATTTTCTCTCCACATGCACTGCCATTGGTTTTTTATCGGTTTAAATTTACTATTGTACGTACCATTTGCACGAATTTGATTCAAGTCAAATAGCAAAGTTCCATGCATAATAGCACACTGCTAACTAACTTAATCAAACGACTATCACATGTAATTTTATAATGTTAAACTAAACAGGTGGGAATATAAGAGAAATCAAATAATTAATATTGAGATTTTGAATTGTGCATTTTTTATATTCTTATGAAACACGTTAATTTGTACATTCAAACTTGTCTAAAGTATTTATTCAGAATTTTAAAATTTTTATATAGTGTTAAAATTCAAGCGATGATTTTTTTTTTCGAATGAAAATTTCACCATGTGATAGTTAATTATGTGACGGTTTGCATCCAAAAACATTAATATAGTACAGTTATGTTAAGAGATTAAAAAAAAATGAGCCCACTTTAAAATCTTGAGAAACAAGAGGTGAAGGTAATACCTTAATGGAAAAAAAAAAAGAAAGAAAAAAAACTAAAGGTGACACATAACAACCATTAATGGCTAAACCTTGAGAAACAGTGTGAAAAGAATTGCCTTTTCGCTCAAATGAAAGGCTATTTAGGCTTTAAACCATGTAATTGGGCATCCATCAATTTCCTGCCGTTTCCCGCTGGTCATTTGATGTTTCTACTGTTAATTATTGTTATGATGATTGTTATTTAATTTCCAAATATGTTGGATAAGTTGCTGTTGGAAATTCAGGAGAGCTAGCAATTATTCAAAACAAGTCCCAAGATGAAACTCAGTAGAAAGAACATCTGATATGTGGAATTACAGCCGTGGTGTCGTAACATATTACTATCTTTGTCCACTTTTAAGTGTCTTATTAGGAATTAGTGAAAATTTGATATATTGAAAACTCAATATATCTGGACCCAAAAAGAAGAAGACACTTAAAAGTGGATAGAGGTAGTATATATTTATTCTTCTATCTTCTCCACCGCAAAATGGTGTTTAGCCTTGTCATTCTAAAAGAGCAAAGTGCTAATGGTGGATTAGTTTTAGACGTTCAGGAAGTTGGTAATTACAAATGGGGTGTTCCTTTATATTTGCATTAGCCTTGTTTTCTTTTAGTTTGTTTTGTTTTGAAAGTCGGTTCAAGCTCTTGGGTCTGACAACTATGATAACTATTGAATTTATAATAAAAGAAAAGAGTGTGTTTAGAATCACATAAAAATGGAAATGAAATTATTTACAAATCAAATCATTTGTTTGGAATTGAAAAAAAATAAGAAATAAATTTATTTGTAATTCTATCAAATTTCATTCTTTGGATTTTGATAGGATTTGAATGGAAATAAAATGATTTTAAAATTTACACACAAATTAAATTATTTCATTTCCTATTTTAATTATTCCAAGTACATTTAGTGTATTTTAGATAGAAATAAATTTCTAGGGTAATTCATTTTCAATTTCATTTAATCATTCCAAACAAAAAATTTAACTTAAAAATCAAATTATTTCAAATCAAATCAATTTATTTCCTGTTTCTAATGATTCTAAACACTACCTTAAGGCATCCTTCGAGAAGTAATTAGTGAAATAGTCTCTTATGTGTGATACCCGAGGTACACGTGTTAGTAGATTTTTATTTTCGTATAGCCTCAAAATCCTCAGGACCCACCCATGTTGCCTGATCTTGAATTTCACTAAATGTGGATCCTACATATTCTTTGAGGGCTATATGATAGAGCCACATTCTTGAGATCAAAAGCCCCAGTAATTATTCTCTAGAGAAAAATAAGTTAAGGAGTGATCTTTAATGAATTTTATGAAACCTTTAAATACTCTGTTTTTAGCCTACAAGTTTATAAAATCGTAAGAATTCTGGAATTTAAACTAGAACTCATAATTTGGATTTTGATTTATTGGGATTTCAATTTTTTTTATATTTTATTTGAATCCAAATGTGGAGTATTTTCTTATTTACATTTATGTTTTAAAGTTAATAGAAAGGACATTAACTTAAAATTAAAAAATATAAATAAGTGAGGGTTGGGATAACCCTTATACAAGATGAAAAAGAAAATGCAAAAGTTGGGATTACTATAACCACTATAACGATCACAGGGGGTGGTTTCATATGTTTCATTAGTTTGAGGACCGCTACAGCGGTCTAGGATCGCTATAGTGGTCATAAGTGCACAGTGTATATGCCTTAACCGCTATAGTGGTCCCCTTAGAGCGTGAACAATACCCAGAAATGACGTTGTTCCACTTTCAACCTTTCTTTTTTATAAAACCCATCCCCCCCCCCTCCCCCCACTTTTTCTTCCCCATTATATTTTCCTAAAACAGAACCCCTAAACCCTCATTTTCTCTTTTTTTTCTTCAATCTCATTCCAACCTAGCTTCCCTAAATCATCAAGGTGAGTATATTTTGTTATATTATGTCTCCATTTTCCCCATTCTTTCACATTCTTGGTATGGGTACTGTTATTTCTCTTATTGTTATTGAGTGAGGGTGCTCCTCCAATGTTGTTAGAGTTGTTTTAGGATAATATAAGAATATCCATAGATCATTGATGAGTTTTATAATTGTGATGACAAACATTATTGTCATCCCTCCACCCCTAAGCTCTATCGAAGATGGTTCTTCAATTTCTATCCTTTCAAATGAGTGGGTTTAATCTCACAACCTTAGTTTGGTCATTATATTATTATTTTCTAACAGTACAAAGTATTTAGAGAATTGAAAACAGATATTTGCCTGATATGATTTAAGTATATAACTATGCTTTAGTTAAGAATGGTTTATTTGAACTCATACATGAACCATATTTAGAACATGCATGGGACCATATTTGCTCTATAAAGGTTTTATATGATTTAATGTGAGTATTTGGATTATTTATGGTTGATGAAACAAATTGCCAGGCTTTATGTTTATTATGGAAACTGAGACAATATTTTATTATGACTTCAGTTTAATTTAAATTAGGGAATTACTGAGAGCAACAGAACTATAAGTTAACAACAGTTAATTCGTTAATCTTGGTACCAAGGCCTACGAGAGGCACTTTATCCACATCTTAGATCAGTCCAAGAGAGATGCGGTTCACGAGAAACCATTAAGATTACAGTTAGAGGTTCTTGTTCGCGAGGGATTAAGCACCCATTTTCAATTTATGGATAGTCTGTTGTTTTAGTAATTCTTGAGAAAACAAATAAGACTTCCATGTTTATTGCAAAATTTAGGAATTAATAACTATTATACAATTTATTTATAAGATTGCAGTATTATTTACATTTATTTCCTTCTTGTCTCATGTATGATTATGAGTGAAAATTCACTCACTGAGTTTTGTTATAAAATCCAACCCTCTTTTCTTCCTTTTCTCACAGATTCAAGTGTAGCTTAGGATCCTCCTCTTCCTCTCCCTTAGCAGTAGTCTATCTTAGTTGATGAGCTTCATGTTGTCGTGAAGTATTTTGGATTCTTTTGTAGAGTACTCCAGTGATATGACAGCCAAGATCCTGGACACATGCATAGATCTATGTTTATGTTTAGCATTTTGTACACCATGATTCTTTTGTATTAAAATGATTGAGCTTTCTTGGTATATTTTGTAAATAAGTAACTCAGTTTGAATTATATCATAGCTATAATTTTGGATTTTATTTAAGAGAAAATAACTATTTAGATTTATTATGAGTTCAATATGATATTTGATTTATGATTTAAAGTAGATTTTATGAATAAAATATGCATATAGTACGACGTAGCGATCACGAGGTTTATATGGGGACGAGAATTCCCATGTGTCGGGTACAATCCAAATCAGGTCGTGACACTATGCTCCTTAGATGAATGATTTTTTTGTCTTGACCTTTCAACCTCTTGAATGTATTTTGTTTTTTTCATTAAGGTTACACGTCCAGCTACGCGTCGGAACTTATTTAGCCTATTTGATGATGAGGGATGAGAATTGAGATTGATAAGTATAATTTTTTAGTAAATGTTTAAATTAATGTTTAAAATTGTTTGTGTGAGCCATTTTTATTATTGAGATTTAAAAATTAATTTTTCAGTGTTTGACATTACAAGGTGCGAATACCATTAATGTTTGATCCTATCTGTATTATTATTTCATTACATTTTTGCCGATGTGTCAAATTGATTGATATGTCAACAATAGAATGACATTATACTTGATACTCTGCCAATTAACTACATGGATATAATCATAATTAAAGGCTATCATATGAATTTAGCATATAAATAATATTGTTAATATATTTAATATATGTTAACAGTTTGACCTTACTATTCAACCATATCACATCTAAGACCAAGTAGAATGCCAACTTATCACCAATACATTATTTAACATGGCGCATTGGCAAAAATGTGATGGAAAAGTAATATGAAATGGAGTGAGAGATTAACTTAATTCACATTTTATAATATTCCAATTACCTTGAAAAGAAATACAAAAAACAAACACATAATTTGCCATGGTTAGTTTCACTGCCTACATCTATGACTTTATAAATATTTCACTGTCTATAACTTTTAAAAGGCTAAAATCTCAAATTATATCCTTACAAAATATTTCATCATATAGACAACTGTTAAAAACTACTCATACAATGAATGACTCCCATTCTTAGAGGATGATTAAATTCGACAACCAAATGTCATATTTATAATCCAATCCTCATACAGAACTCCAACTCTTTTCCAACATGAAACTTTGGATTAAATCCCAATAAATACTCCTCATAAGCCCAAGCCATGCCAAAAGCTAACTACATCTATCTCTTCAAACATATTTCTCTCAAAGTTTGTATCGTCACTGCACATGAAATACACTGCTTAGTCTTCACATTGCCAATAAGACTTTTGACACAAGTTATCCTCACTTGCACCCTCATTGCTCACGGAATAGGCCGCCTAACCTCCACGTCATTAGGAAGACTTCTGACTCAAGGAACATCCCAACATATGGATCCAAAAACTATGACCAAGCCCATTGGACCCCAACCATATGGCTCTTATACTACATGTTGGGCAGAAGAAGCAAAAGAAATATAAACAAATAAACACACAAATTTTAACATACTTTGATCTTTACTACCTATATCCACAATATCGCAAATCTTTTACCATCAGCAATTTTTGAATGGCTAAAGTTGAGCTCTTAAAAACTGCTCATACAATTGATCACACTCATTCTTAGAGGATGATTAAATCCAACAATCAAATGCCATATTTATATACAAAACTTCAACTCTCTTCCAATGTAGGATTTTGAATTAAATCCCAACATATTGCTTCCATAAAAGTCACACATAAAATGCATGGTGAATTGGTGATTTCATATTAATTTTCCAGAAATTTTTTTTATTGCTTTCTTTTTATTGTTTAACTACAATATTTTTATCTTAAAACAGTACTTATTTTTTGTTGGAATGCATGAACAGTACTACTTATGTACACATAAGTAACGCTACTGTAGTCTTTGGTATCTAAAAAGAAAAATGTTATTTATTTTCATATTATATAGGATATCATATTGATTCATATCATATCCACCATTTGATGGGGTATGAACCTTATTTAGATGGAATTTACACCCTATCCAATAGTAGATGAAATGTAAGTCGACATGAAGTCCCATACAAAATGAGTATGAATAATACAATTCATATAAAAATATTATTTTTCTATTTAAAAGTATTATCTTAGATAATTGGTCACATGTGATCTATCAGTCCTACTTTTTATTTGGTTTTAGTCAAAATATTTCTAAAACATCTTGATTTTAGTCTCTATCACGGGTGGTAGCTAGATGTTATGTGTGATTTTATCAAACAATTTTAAAAATATTGGAACGAAAGTAAATATACATAAAAAAAACATATTTAAACATTTTCTTTAGTCCGTATTTCCTTTTGTCCTTGAACCTATACATTTTTTACCATCTTAACAGATGCCAAAGTAAATGCATTTTTGAAGTCTAAAATAATATATCTTCATTTCTCACCATCTTAATAAATCCCAATACAAAAGTGTGAAAATTTCTGAAAACTACACCCAGAACAAAGCAATACAAACGTAAAGCAGCTGCAACAATGCATTATTTTTTTAAAAAAAAAATGGACATAGGAGAAAGGTGGATTGAAAAAGAAGAAGAAGATAAATACAAATATGAAGTAAATCAATTTCCCTTTACATATTACCTAGTGATATTTCACAACCCCCATGTGTTTGTGCACGTGCAATGCAGCACCCTCAACCTCACGAGAAGTAAACGGGGCACCTCTTGTCCTGGTAAAGGGGCAAGATGGACCCATCGGGTCCCACGCCAACATCACAGTTCGCGTGCACCGTGTGGCGCTTGCTTTCCCACGTGGATATCTTGAACCGAATCACGGACGTCAATTCCAAGCGGAACACCACGCTACCATGAGACCTATCGCTCTGGAACTCCGTCCAACGCTGGTTGTTGACGTCCAACGTGGCTCCACTGAGAACGCCGTTAACCACCGTCGTGTTCTTGGGCTCCTGATAAAACGGAAAAAGCAAAGGCGTGTACCCGATTTTCTGGTCCCGGTAATAAACCGCACCGTCCATGGATTCGTAGTCAACCCCGATGTTCTGGTTGGCGTTTCGGGCGGTTACGTTGAACGTGATCTGGGCATTTTCGAACCCGGATTCTTGGGCCAGGCCCGGAACAGAGAACTCGTGGACATAGAACCTGGGCCTATGGGGGCGCAGGCTGAGCCACAGGATGAAGGTGATGAGGCCCAAAAGGAAGAGGAGGCCCAAGAACGTGGCGCAGATGATCTTGGAGACCCTGGTGGTGAGGCTGTCACGGACTCGCTGCACGTAGTACCGGGCCGTGTGGTGGCGCTTCATGGGCTTCGGGTTCGGACCCGGGACATGGTGAATGGGTAAGTGATCATTGCTGCGCATTTTGGCGTGTGTTGTTGGAACTTAATTCTGTGAGATACGAGGCGATGATGAATTGTGTTGTTGAGTTCTGAGAGATGAAGGCTTATTAGTGGTTGTGGTGGTGGTTTTGTAGTGAGGTTGCATAGAGGAGAAGGAAAAAGGAATGAAGAAAACTTTGAGTGTGATGAATGGATGAAGAAAAGAATAAGCTTTCTGCCTTGCATATTGCATTGCATGTCCTAGCTAGTAAGAAAAGAAAACGCTCCTTTTTGCTATTCTATTGTTTTTGCCTTGTGAATCACGTTTGCGCGGAATTATTGTGTGTTACTAATGGTGTAGTAGTAGTTTTAATTGCACCAGCTGAACGATGTATAACTCCGTTTACGTACCTTTTTGGTAACAGCTATGTTTAACAACTCTGTCAACAGGCTAGGTAGCAGTGAGGACGAGATTTTTCGCATTGTAGAGTCAAAAGTGTATTAAACAATTTATTATTTTTATCAGAATGTGTGGGAATCAGGGTGCAAACCGCAAAGGTTTTATCCTTTAGAAGTATGTTAGTCGGTAAAAAGGCTTTTGGAAACAAGTCCAGTATTCAGCAGGAACAGACAGCTTTGTTTTCTTAACTTTAGTAGGGGCGTGATGTTTGCTTTCAATTTGTAAGTTTTAATTTTTATTTTTAATTTTTAAGGATTTGTGAAGAAAAAATAAAAAATTCTAAAAGTTATAAATTTTTTAATTTTTAATTTTTCTTTTACAAATTCTAAAAAATCGAAAATTGAAAGTAAATAATCCCTGAATTTCACCGAAAAGAGTGATACTCAAACGTTGGTTGAGATAAGTATTATGCGCACATAAAAAAAAAAAAAAAAGAAGCAGTTTTTGTAGGTAGTTCTAACGACTTTTGGATCGAGAATGTATCAGCAGCGGTTTATCTATAGCAAACGTTTAAAGAAGAAATTAAAAGCAAGGTTTTTCATCTTTTTCATACATGTTACTCATCCCTCTCAGAATATTTATTTACTTTATAATAAAGTTATTTTTTAAAATATTTATCAATTTCATATTTTAATAAAGTAGTTTTTTTTTAATTTCAATAATACCTTGAATAATTAATAACCATTACTATATCATTTTATTTCTATCATTTAATATGCTCCATAATTAATTATCATTAGATATATTAATCCATATACTATTAATTCGCATAAAAATATTCTACTATCATATTATTTATCATATTTTTTAATATTTATATTTATTCAAATTGGATAGATATTTTACGATGAAATAAACATATATTAAAAAGACAAGGGCATTTATTTGTGCAGACGGGAATAAGGTCTAAAGGTTTCGTATAGTGTTGTGTAAAGTATAAATACGAACAGTGGTTAACGAGATCAAGGCATGCCTTTGAGGGACCCATATACCTATTACATGAATATTATTTTATGCTTCTTAATTATGCGCATAAAATAATTTACAAATCTAAGTCTAGAACTACATATTTTTCACTGTGATTTGGAAGTCTAGATTACCTTAGAATACTCATCAAAAATAAATTTGAATTAATCAAGATAATTAAAAATTAAATAATTAAGAAAAATGGCATATTGCAATTGTAGAATAAAACCATGAATGAGAATAACGAAAGTTTGACAAATATATAATTATAACAACAATTAACTAAATGAAATTATAATTCTAAAATAGTGTTATATCATAAAATGATAGATTTGATAAAAAGAGATAAGGACATCTTACTAACAAGGAGTTGGTCAAAGACTCAAAGGGGAAGAGACTCCAATCCTTTAAGTGTGTAATATTGGCTTCCATCTTATGATTCATGTGTATGCAAAATCATTGATAAGAGGATCTTTGTTTAGGTACGTACCTTATCCCGAGGGGCCATCCTGTCTCCTGTTGCGTGAGAGAATTATCTTAGAAAACAAAAAGTATTAGGAGGAATGTTTATCTAGGCATCTAATCATATTTCAAGATATTAGTATCTCCACTGTGTATGAAAAAAATATCGATGGGATGAATATCCATTTAGGAACTTGACCGTATCCCAATAAATTAATCTCTCTTTATCAGGTGAGAAAATACTTGAGAAACCAATGAAATTGAGATAAAAATATTTCAAAATACACTTGCTGGCAAAAGATTAGATTGGTTGATCAAAAAATATACTTATAAATTTTTCTTTTTACATGATACTTATAAAATACAACTACCATCTATGATAACCAGTTTATATAATAAGTTCAAATTCTTTTAAAATTGGTTTTAATTTGGTGGTAGCAGACACAAGCATAAGTTACGCCACATATATATCACTTATTTTCATCTCAGTATTTCCTATTAAGATATGCAGCTTCAACAGAGAAACAATGTTATTCTAATCCCCAATTCTATTATCATTGAATATAATGACTTAGTGGGGATAGTAGAGGTCACCATCATATTCGATAGTAGTGAAGTGAATGTTTCAATATGATATTTACTTTTAGGTGTTAGAATAATATTTTTATCCAACGGAGAATTAATGGCCACAATCCCTTGTACCGCCACAAGCATCTCATGTTAAATGGTCGTTATTATGAATTGAGAATCACCGGTGTTTTTTTGTTGTTTCGGCCGTGAGGATAGATGTAGTTATGTGTACTTGAACATGGGCCTAGTTACGTTGTTATTTTATTTTTGTCAGAGGGCCAAGGGCCTAGTTACCTTTGTGATCATGTGTTGTAGTATCATGTAGGGTCAAATAGCTTTCGACCAAAAAAAAAGTTAAGACCCATAATGATTGGAAACTAATTTCGTATTTATTATTATAAGGTGAGAATTCTATTTTCACAATTAATCATTTACTATGCAGTATATTTACCAAAAAAATCCTATACTATGCAATATGCACTTTCCTCATATAAGATCTTTGTCATTGAGAGATTAAAACACAAAAAATCCTAAATTGATTAAAGATTGTTATTTACAAAACTTATTATATTCTAACTTATAAGATCTATTGATCTGTGTGTTTGATTATTGAGAAATTCTTATAATGATTACCAGTAGAAATGAAAATAATGTGGGCAGAAGAAAAAGTGAACACACATATCCATGTAAGATTTAATTACTCAAATATGTTTTTTTCACTTTTAAAATAAATCATTCCTCTCACTTAAGTCATTTCTCTATATATGTCCTTATGGCTGGTTTTCATTTTGTAATTAAAATCAAATGATCCCTTTTAATTTGACACATAGGCTCCTTTGTTTATAGCTTCAAAATCAGCTTTGTCTGTTTATGTCGCTTGAAAACAACTACTACTGTTACCAATCTTTTTCATTTTTCTTTTTTTTGACCAGAATACTCCATCTATTTGCATACAACGCGCATGTATAAACTTGATGAAATTCATCACCGATATTGGCACGCATTATTTCAGTTTATAACAAACACCGATCTAAGTAACAGACTTATAACAAACTTAACAGCTTCCACTTCCGCTTCAATTAGAATAACTAACTTCCACTTTCAGCTTTAGTATTTATCACACTAGTCCTTTGAAAAATGTGATGCACGAGATGATAATAAAAAATATTTTATTGACCATTACTAAAAATAAATAATCATTTATGTAAGTATATCTTATAGAAAATTAAGTATATAAATTTATTTTAAAAATAAGTTAATGGGATAAAAATATATATTTTGTGTTCTATCATAATTACAAATATAGGATTAATTAGTTTCTCTTCAATATTTTTTGAAAAATTTAGGATAAATTGATCCTTATCAATTTATAAAACAGTTATAATTATATTACTCAATAAGAAAAATAAGTGTATCAAAATATTGAGAGGAAACTAAATCTATAATTTATAATGTATAATACTAATATTTAACATGCATTATATGGAAAACTTTCTATATGTCATTCACAGAGAAAAGTATGTCCTACCATTTTTATAATCTTAATAATTAAATTAAGTTTTTAAATTTAATTTACCTAATAATTATTAATTAATTTTTTCAAGCATACTATCATATCTCTCTTCCATTAACACAATAAAAATACCTTACAAAATATCTCATTCAAAATTATTTAATATGAAAATAATAACTAATGATATAAATAAAATAATAATTAAACATATTATTAAATTATTAAAATTTTATATGTATAATTATTATAGTATGAGCTAATGATAACAAAACTATTATAATTACGCTACCACAAAAGGAAGACCATTATATATGCGTTGAAACTACGTCTATTTGGAATAATTTATTGTTATCTATATGTTTTCAAATTTATTCCTTAAGTTTGAAAATTGAACAGATTAGTCACATCAAGCTGGAAAATTTGAAGCTGGTGCAACGACTTTAAATTGTTAGTCTTCCTAGCAATTTCTTACCAAGTATATGTCAATCAAGTGTGAAACTTTCAAGTGATATCATTTTCAATTGAGCCAATTTTTTCAAAATTATGTATAGTTTTAAATGTAGAATTTTTGTCCTTTTATTTTCTTTGGAGGTTTAAATACAGAAGATTATGAGCAACATTTTTTTATATTGTTGACATGACTCCTAAATGTAGAAAAAGAAATTTAAAATTGTGGACACTTTTATTTGGCATGAATATTGATTGTTCTCTTTTATGTATTCGAACTCATTTCTTAAGTTAGAAAATTATGTAAATCAGTCACATTGAATTAGAAAATTGAAATTATATAAATTAGTCACATCGAATTGGAAAACTCATGCTGGATTAGTCTGTATAGTAATTTATCGTCAATGATTTATCAATCAAGTTGTGAGACTTCCCCAAACTCAATCCATGAAAAAAATATTATCGAACAAAATGGTTTCCTTAAGAATAAAAATATATATTTTGTGTTCCGTCATAATTAAAAATATAGGATAAATTAATCTATCAACAATAATTTTGAAGAATTTTATGACAAATTGATCCTTATCGATTTATAAAATAATTGTAATTATATTACTCAATAAAAAAAATAAGTGTATCAAAATATTGAGGGGGAGGTTGGCCGAACCAATTTGGCATAATTTATTCCCATATTATTTATGAATTTATTTTCCTATTTATGGTCAATTGACTTATTACATAGAAAGTTTTTCATGTGTCATTCATAGATAAAATTATGTCCTATCATTTTCATAATCTTAATAATTAAAGTAAGTTTTTAAATTTATTTATCTTATAATTATTAATTAAATTTTTTCAATCATACATTCATATCTCTCTTCCATTAACACAATAAAAATACCATATAAAATATTTCATTCAAAATTATTTAATATGAAAATAATGACAAATGATATAAATAAAATAATAGTTGAGCGTATTATTAAATTATTAAGATTTATATGTATAAAACCACGAGGTGTGACATGGTGACAACTCACTTTGTCTCTTAAACATGTGGTCGAGAGTTTGATACTCACTCATGAGAATGGAGCACATTTCGTGACCAGCCATTTACCTCTTTGTGAGAGCTCCCGTGGCAAAGGGATTAGCCACTACTATCGGCAGTGGATACCCTAATTTTGATTTTATATATATTTTGATTATATATATATATATATATTTATTTATTTATAATTATTACGGTATTAGTTAATGCTAACAAAACTATTATAATTAGCTACCATAAAACAAAGACTATTATAATTAACGATAATTTTATTGACCATGTGTAACTATTATATAATTATAAAAAAATTATTATATAAAAAAGATTATAATAAATCTTATAGTTTTTTAAAATGCACACTAAATTACAAATTTTAAGTATTAATATATATAGTTAAGATTTAATTTTAATATGATGTCACACATCATCAAATGATATTAAGAATACCTTGTAATTTAAAAAAAATAAAAAATCATATACTATATATATTTTATTTCTTTTTCAATACTATTAATCTATTGCAGAAGAAAACATCTATGAAATAAAATACTGCATGTCTTCATCTTTATATCACGTCTAACCTAACAAAACGCAGTGAATGAAGGATAATTGCACTTTATGAAGTGATAACTCTATTGAAAAATGTAATGATGATGATTTATAATTTTTGGCATCATTTATTGTTATCTTTATGTTTTATAACTCATTCCTTAAATTTGAAAATTGAATGTATTAGTCACATCAAACTGAAAAATATGAAGCTAGTGCATAGACTTTGAATTGCTAGGACTAGCAATTTCTCACTAATTATACGTCAATTAAGTGTGAAACTTCCAAATAACATCATTTTCAATGAAGTTTATTTTTTTCAAAATTATATATAGTTTTAAATATAGAATTTTTGTCCGTTGTTTTTCTTTGGAGGTTTAAATGCAGAAGATTATGAGCAGCATTTTTTTACGTTGTTGACATGGCTCCTAAGTGTAGAAAAAGAAATTTAAAATCATGGATATTTTATTTGGTGTGAATATTGATTGTTCTCTTTTATGTATTCTAACCCATTTCTCTAGTTAGAAAATTATGTAAATTTGTCACATCCAATTGGAAAATTAATGCTAGATTTGTCTTTATAGTAATTTCTCATCAATGATTTATCAATCAAGTGGTGAGACTTCTCCCAACCTAATCTATGAAAAAATTAACATCGAATCAAATGGTTCCTTATGAATAAAAACATATATATTTTGTGTTCCGTCATAATTTAAAATATAGGATAAATTAGTATGTCTTCAATATTTTTAAAGAATTTTAGGATAAATTGATCCTTATCGATATATAAAATAGTTGTAATTATATCACCAAATCAGAAAAATAAGTGTATCAAAATATTGAGGAGGAACTAAATTTATAATCTATAATCTATATTTATAATACTAATATTTAAGATTTACTACATGAAAAGTTTTTCATGTGTCATTCATAGATAAAATTATGCCCTATCATTTTCATAATTTTGCTAATTAAAGTAAGTTTTTAAATTTAATTTACCTTATAATTATTAATATATTTTTTCAAGCATACATTCATATCTCTTTTCCATTAACACAATAAAAATATCCTGCAAAACATCTCAATCAAAATAATTTAATATGAAAATATTAAAAAATGATATAAACAAATAATAATTGAATGTATTATTTTATCATTAAAATTTTATATGTATACTTATTATTGTATTAGTTAATGACACCAAAATTGTCATAATTATGCAACCACAAAAAGAAGACTGTTATAATCAATGATTATTTTATTGACCATATGTAACTATTATATACTTATATAAAAAATTATTATAATATGTTTTCTAAGTTGATAATGAACTAAAACTACAATGCATATGCGATGTTAAAAAAACTACATAAATCTATTACCCAATTAGAAAACATATTATAATATCTTTTTATATCATTATATAATAGTTATACATGGTAAATAAAATTACCATTAATTATAATTGTCTTCTTTTTAAGGTAATGTAATTATAATGGTTTTGTTATCATTAGTTAATTCTATAATAATTGTACATATAAAAGTTTATGATATAATAATACAATCAATTATTATTTTGTTTATATCATTTGTTATTATTTTCATATTAAATAATTATGAATGTGATATTTTGTAGGGTATTTTTATTGTGTTAATGGAAGAGAGATATGAAAGTGTGATTGAAAAATATTAATTAATAATTATAAATTAAATTAAATTTAAAAACTTAATTTAATTATTAAAATTATGAAAATGGTGGGGTATAATTTGCTCTATGAATAACACATGGAAAACTTTGCATATGTGATGAGTTTTAAATATTGGTATTATAGATTTTCATAATCTTAATAACTAAAGTAAGTTTTTAAATTTAATTTACCTTATAATTATTAATATATTTTTTCCAAGCATACATTCATATCTCTTTTCCATTAACATAATAAAAATACCCTACAAAATATCTCATTGGAAATTATATAATATGAAAATAATAACAAAAGATATAAACAAATGATAATTGAATGTATTATTATATCATTAAAATTTTATATGTATAATTATTATTATATTAGTTAATGACAACAAAACTGTTATAATTATGCTACCACAAAAAGAAGACTGTTATAATTAATGATAATTTTATTGACCATGTATAGCTAATATATAATTATATAAAAAGTTATTATAATATGTTTTCTAAGTTGATAATGAACTAAAACTACAACGCATATGTGATGTTAAAAAAAACTAAATAAATCTATTACCTAGTTAGAAAATATATTATAATAGTTTTTTATATAATTATATAATAGTTATACATGGTCAATAAAATTATCGTTAATTATAATTGTCTTCTTTTTATGATAATGTAATTCTAATAGTCTTGTTATCATTGGTTAATTCTATCCTAATTATACATATAAAAGTTTAATGATATAATGATACGTTCAATTATCATTTTGTTGATATCATTTGTTATTATTTTCATATTAAGTAATTATGAATGAAATATTTTGTAGGATATTTTTATTGTGTTAATAAAAGAGAGATATGAAGGTATGATTGAAAAATATTAATTACTAATTATAAAGTAAATTAAATTTAAAAACTTAATTTAATTATTAAGATTATGAAAATGGTGGGGCACAATTTGCTTTATGAATGACACATGGAAAATTTTCTACGTAATGAGTCTTAAATATTAGTATTATATATTATAGTTGTGAGTTATTACCATAGTATTAAAAACCAGACCGAACCGGTCGGTTCGACTAGAAAACCAGTGAACCTGCCACCTGACTGGTTCGATTCTACCTTTGGATCAGTTTTGCAATTGAACTGGTGCGAACCAGTCAAAAACGAGGTCAACCAGCCAATTTTTATCGAATCGGTAGTGAACCACTTGGTCAGTTCAACAGTGCACCAACATGAGGGAATTTTCGCAAAAATTCCCATGCAAGGTTCGAACCCCCTTTTCCTCAAGGAGAGGAGCAAACACCTTACCACTATGCTAGTGATGCTTCTTATTACATGTGTTGCATTTAATATATATATATTATACATGAAGTGGCCACCATGTGAAATGTTTAAAATTCCCAAAAATTGCATCAAGTGGGAATCAAACTTGAGTTGTGATGCTAGTGGAAGCATGCAACAACCACTAAGTCAATCTTGTTGTTGTATATATATATATATATTATTTAATGACATTAGATTATATTTTTATATAATAATTTAATAAATTCCGATTCGATCAGTGATCCATCGGTTAAATTAGTAATCTAGTGATCCGATGCCTCGACTGAGTCGATTACTGGTCCGAGTTTTAAAACTATGGTTATTACTTCTTATTACTACTCCGACACTCTCAGTTTGGAACAGCATTTGCGGAAGGCACTAGGCAGGAAGGAATACACTCATGTGAAGATATTAGCCGCCGCTTGATCGCATCACCGACTTGCTCTTAACATTCAAACGACCATGACCGTAATTGTACGTTAATCGCAGATACGTGGTTGAATAGCTCTTTTTTTTCTCACTTAATTACTTAATATCGCAGAAGATATGTAAGTGGTTAATTATGACACAACTGCATGCATGTGTTAATTTGTAGTTACATATAATGGTTACATTGGAGATGCTAACTAGAATAATAAAGAGATTCTTAGATGTTCCTAAAAATAATTTATTTCATTTCATATCATTTATTACTTAGCATGTCAGGTATTATATTAAAAATATAAGAAAATTGAGAAATAATAATAACATATAAAAATTGATACATTGAATAATGAATACTATAAAACAATTAATTTTGATTCCTCAGAGAAAATTCAATTTTTTGAGAGCAATATGACACGGCAATCAATTATAGGAATCTGGGATAATTTGCGTCGATAATTAGAATGAATGACCTGATCCATCTTCAAAGGTTAGATGGAAGTATTCTGTGCCACTATTTCATCCCAAAATCACAAAAAGAAGCAAAACAAAACTCCTATATTTATGGTTCTACCGTCCCTTGTAGATATCATTGCATAAGAATACAAAATATCTTAACTTCTACATATTGTTGGTATGTGCATTGCAGTACTACATACAAACACATTCTTTTCAATCCAGTATTAATGAGCTTGTCACCAGGCATGCAAATTGACCACATGCTATATATATTTTCTCTGTCTGAATGTAGCAGAAGTTTGTCACAAATGTAGACTTCTTGTCCTATATTTCGTTTGCACTCAACCCGTGTGGGTTTGAATTTTTAGCATCACCTTCTCCCCCATGCCCCGGGGTCCAAAACCAAAAACAAAGAAAAGGAAAAAAAAAAAAAAGGAAGATCATTTTATTGAGGATAAGCAACGAGTGGTTGGCTCAAACTTCTATGAAGATTGGTGTGCCCGATGAAGATTCTATTCTCTTTGTGTAGCTAGCATGTTCTCTAGCGAGCTTGGCTGGCTGTTATTACGGCTAATGCAGACAGGGAGATAAAAAAATATGGTCAAAATAACAAAAGGAGAGAGGATTGCGAGTGGCAGCTTAAGCATCGTAATTAATGAGACATTATTTATTTAATTAATTAATTCCCGCATGCGTACCTTACACAAAAACTCTCCACTATTATAAATCTTAATTGACCTTCATTCCCTGTAGGCAAATGTCTCATATCCTCATTCACTAAGATATGCTGGTGCGCACATGCTTTTGATCACCCAAAAAAAAAACCTGTCTGATCTCTATTAATTTGAAAGACAGTGCGAGGTCCTCAAATCTAATAATTCTCGGTCCTTTTGCTTTCAACCTTCACACAAATAATTATAAGAGGACGAATATTGCTATCTTGCATTTTCTTTTTTGTCTATTTGCCTCGATTGTATTCAATTCATATGTAGTTAAAATCCACCAATGTTCATTGTGGTGCAATGTAGACCATTGCTTATGAGACATCGACATCTCAAATGTTCAACAAAAGAGATAATTTAATCAATAGAAGAAACTACACTCTCGTTACTGGTACTAAACACCACACAAAAATCTTGATTATGCAAATTAGCCAAGAGTTAGGCCCTTACTTTATCAACCAAAAGGCAAGTCTGGTATACAGATAGTGCCTTCCATTTAATCTAATCATTAGGCATTCTTTTGTTAGGATGACAATTACATGTGTCACGAGTTGTGTTATTTAATTTAAATTTATTTCACATGACATAAATATCATGCTGACTTGTTCATCATTCAATATTTCAATGGTCATAAAATGATCAGGAAATGTTAAAAACAAAAATTATCATTTTAACGATAGATGATGGATGAGTGGTGTCCCAAACGAAATTAGTATACCTGACATTTCTATATGGGTTGCTATCATTGCGGCAGCCAACTTCTTGTTCTGCCCGTTCTGCTTCTGGTTGCTGGTCCTTCTGTTTATATAACAGCGCGGCTGGAGGAGGTTCTATAGTTTTCTCTTTCTTTATCAGGATCAATGAATATGAAAATTAACAGCAGAAAGGGATATATGATGTCGCAAGGCAAAAATAGGGATGAGTATGACTCCTATTATAACTTTTTGGGTGGGACTTGAACCGACCAAATCGCGGAGCAAGATAATTTGTGACCTTTTAGCCGACCTTATTGTTCAAGAAATAACAATTGGAAAAGTGGTACTCCTAACTACTGCTGTATGTGGAGCTCACATGGAAAGCTTAAGGCAAATTAAAGAAAATTATATGTATGGAGGAAATTGAGGATCAAACATGCACCAAGGCGAGTGGATTATCAATATGTAACCCATAATTCTCATGCATGAGTATTGTAAATACTTAATATACTACTTTTCCATTATAGTAATATAGGTGTGCCCATGCATCACCCATCAAAAGGGTTTATTAATTGAAGTTACAAATCAGTGAACTAAACAATGCAGACTAAAATATTCTCTTTCACCGAGTTGGGAGGTGTTTGATATATAAAATAATTTAAAACCAGAGAAAAAGAAGTCTGTGTTGTTTAATTAGAAGCAGCAAAAGGGGGAGAAAGTTTCTGGCCGCAGACACAAGGCGGTGGAGGATAAAAGTATCTTCAGCTCCACAAAAGATGATTGCTATTAAAATTTAAACAAAACTCCCCCAAATTGTTCATTATTCTTAAATTATATATTCGATAAATTGATTCTTCTGAAAAAATGGACAATTTGATGCTTTTAGAAAAATATACACATAGAAGACTTTATTCAAAGATTTAAATTAGCAGAAACTTTTTTTGGATTTTTTTTTCAGAGGGACCTAGTATTCAATACAAAATTCAAAAAGGACTAATAATTTGAGGGCTTTGTTTAAAATTTAAAAAAACCTACTTGCTATTTTTCTATGAAAGATGCCACACAACCAAAAATGTGCAAGAATTTTGTATATAGAATTATGTATTATAATTGTTAGTCTCTAAATAGTATGTATAAGATTTTATTTCATCCAAAATTTACCAATTTCTGAAAATAATGAGTATACAATGCCACTTTAATCACACCACCACACCCAAAATATAGTTTTTTATTTTAAACTCAATGAAATCTTTGAATCGGGTAAGCTGTGAATATATATATATATATATATTGGATGAATTAAGGGTATTCACTGTCAGAAACAATGACTAATCCTTTCGAAGTGTAGAACCCACAGGTCTTACCTCTGACTATAAAACTTTCTCCATATACACTACCAGGAATCGAACTCTTGACTAGATACTTAAGAAACCCCACTAGGTTGACCTCATATTATATATATATATATATATTCTGTTTTATGCAAGCATTTTACACAAAGTTATATCTTTAAATAAAGTAAGAAAAAGTAAAATTATAGTAAGATATATTTATTTTCAATATATCAAAATTGTACGATTTTTTAAGATTAACTATTAATATGGAATGAAGGGGTATCCAACAATTAGATATAATTGTATAATGATTAACACTTACCTGAAAGTAAGTAATGATTATTTCCCTAACATAAAAGACAATTATACGAGTGATTAGCTTCGGGTTTAACATTCTGTTGTTGGACTGACGACCCACCACCACAATACATTGATTTTCCCACAAAGTAGTTTAGACTTTGCTTAAGGGACATAACAGCCAAATGAAACCGTACCGTCATATCATATTCCATCACGTGTCCCGTAACTAAGTCTCCTCTTTGTTAGTATTCAAAACTGAGCCTTGGTTTTTCTCCATCGATCATTGCAAGTTGCAATATGAATCAAAAAATTTCGTGATTAAGGGACAACTTATGAAAGTGCCACATGTATATGGCCGGCTTCATTGCCGGGACCAATCTTCCAACTTTCGACACTAGTTGTTTCCTTTTCAACAGATATATACTGCATCTAAATTATTTCTATCTAATGCTTTACTGCGTCGCCTTCAGGTTAATTAATTTGCACCTTCAATTATTTTTTTCTTTGGAAGGTTGCATATCTTGAAAAATTAACTCACAACATCAAATTATAATATAGCTAGCTGGAACCAAATGCAAGTATATAAGACCAAAGAAAACAAATTTCGAAAAGATTTTAGTTTTTGTAATCAATATCACTAATTAGGAATTGCATACTTGAGAAATTGGAGGTTCAAAAGCATAACTTAGTTAATTTATCTCTGATTAACTTTTCTATGGAACCTGTAGCTCTTTTTTCCCTCTCGCCCTTGTGCTTCTCAGCATTTTTAATTGCATTGGTTGGCGTAATAGCACTTGTACTATTTTTTTGTTTTTTTCTATTGACATAGCACTTGTACTATTGAATCACGAGAATACCGAACACACATGCTGCTATAGAATGGACTAATTAAATACACTGAATTGAAGCTAAATAAATGTATGTATATTATATTCACACGTGCTGTTCTAAAAGTGGTGCCTACCGTCATCATCTGTGGGTGCTTTTTCCTTCATACAAAAGTAACTAATTAACAAATTTATTTGTGACTAACATAGAGACAAGTAAAGCACATGAAGCCAGCCATGTAAGATGGGAAGGAGTTCAAGCCAGTTCATCCACTAAGCTAGCTAGCTAGCTCAATGAGTCAATGTCATGCACGCACCAAACCTTCGCAGCATGTGCCTTTCATTTTCTCTGCTCTGCTAGCTTTAAAAATGAAAAATAGCGTGTTTCATTCCCCTACCCTAAATTCCCCTCATTATATAACAGTGACTCAATTTATAAGATGGTGAGGGGTGGGTCTGTAGTCTCTGAAAAGCACGGGGCATTAGTTCACAGTGTTCACGCTTCACACAGATTCTGCTTTCTGTCAGCATATCAAGGTGTTATATATTATATATACCAGCAAAAAGTGGGTGAAACTCATCAGGTACTTGAATGCGTATAATGTATACATATAGTGCGGCCTGAGTAAACTTATAACGATTGCTTTTTTATGTCTTGATTGGCTAAAGAGATAGACAAAGACAATTCTAAATTCTTCATTTCGATTACTTTTATCTTCTCAGAAGCGACTCTAGATAAGGGTATAATAGAATTTTCCTTTAACAAAAAGAATTCTAAGCCTTGAATAAGTATGAGATGATTATATAACCAATCAGTTTAAAAGGAAGTTTTTACATATAATTATGTAGTTGCATGATAGGTAAGGAGAGAACAAAGGAAATAAAAGGAAAGGAAATTAATTTTTTTCTAGAGATAGAAAAAAAATTATGGATAAATTTTCTTTCATTTTCTCTCAAAATATTTTTTCTTTCTTTTGAAATTGGGATGAAATGAACGAAAAATGATAGAATTAAAAATATTGAATCTCATATCGATGTGAAATATAAATATGATAGTCTTTGAAAATTTAGGCAATTTTTCTTCGGTGAGCAAGTTTTTTTGGTGGAGTTAAACCCACAATTTTATGAAGAAGGTTATGAATTTATCCTCATTTTTATAATTTCCAAGAACTCTCACACTTTAAAATATCTAAATCCAAGAATTATAAATTCTAAATAAACAAATAAATGCAATTTTCCCTTCATTTACTGTACAACTTCTCTAAACAAAATTAATAAAAGTGTCCCTTTCAATTTCCTTATATATTTCTATTTATTCAGTTTAGCTCCATTAAAAGGCCAATTATTGTATTGCTACCATGTGAGATCTAACCATAACAGCCATTAATTTTTGAGCTACGCTTAGAGACACAAGTTATCTTAAACTTACACCAAACATCGCAACTAACCTATATGAGAACGAAAGCTATTGCTTAATGCAAAAGTCTCACCGATAATTGGAAACCGGACTGATGTGGGCTTATTATGATTGTTGTGTGGAAGGTGGTGGCCTCCACTATGATAAGATTAATTTCTCCTTAAAGATATCACAATATTGTTTCCGTATTTCTATTTTCTTTAGCTTTCGGTGTTGATTGGCAGGACTCGAACACTATCAACGTATAAATAGTAAAAAGAAGAATATGTTAATCGTTAAACCATTTTTCTTTTTGAGTAATTAACTGATTTGTTTATAGTTTTCTTAAAACATAACATCATAGCAGATGTTATGATCAATTTCCATGGTTTATAAAGAATTGCTACGACATCCATGAAGATCTCTAAAATCCGAAAATATTAATTGATGGTTAATCTTATTATAAATGTTTAAAAATATATATCATTTATAAAGTAAAAAAGCGGATTAGATCGGATATATATGATTGCGAATTTCAACTGCAAGATTGTGTGGATAGTTTTTGGACTCTCAAAAGTTAATTATTTGGTGAGGGAAAAACTCTACGTCTACTCCTCAGGATATATATATTTTCTTGCCGGCTTTGCTAATGCTATGTTACAATGTGTACAACAAATTTACCTACCATGAAAAGGCATCACAACCACCCGGATTTAAGAAACAAAAACTAAGAAAATTGAAACAGTATCCATTTATTTTCTATTTTGAATGTACAATTGTCTGGAGGGATTGGATAATGGATATGAGCAACAGAATGTGAAACGTAAACTGATGAATGATTGATACACATTTCTTGGCCGCTGGTTAATCATGCTCAAAATCGAAATGGATTTTATTTTTTTCAGCTGTCACGTCGCCCAATAATATATAGGGAAATGCTATCTTGACACCTAAAAGTGGGTGTCTGAAAGACACCCACTTTATAACCATTAGATGTGATGAATGTTAAGAATAAGTGGGGACATCTATCACATCCAATGATTATAAAGTGGGTATCTATTTCAGACACCCAAACACCCACTTTTAGGTGTTAAAATAGTTTTTCTCTAGTATATATATTGTGGGCAAACCTGACCAGATGTGATTACATTATTCTCAGAAGGAACAATTAGAGACATAAGACGTAATTCTCGATGTTCCCCACTACATTATGAATTTAAGTTTCTGGCACCAATGAAATGTGTCCCCACTTCAAACCGCAAATACTTCAGCTGCTAGAGTCAACGAAGATATCAACAACATCGCCTCAAATCATACGTAGGTTCCGTTTACTTCATCAACTCTTTTTTGAAGAAAGACGTTGTTTAATTAATGAATGTATAAAAACTTTTAAATAATAACATAATTTAAGAAAATTAAAGTATATAATTTTTTAAATAAATAAAATAAGAATTTTACGAATCAATACCCAACTAAGGAGATAGAAATAGAAAATTTTAATTATTTCAATATATTAAAATATCCCATACAAAATTTACTCTTTTCATTAAAATTTACTATTTTTAGTTTCCGTAGCCAGGGTTCTAACAAAACCCACAAAATCATGTACCCAGAAAAAAAAAAAATCCATGTACCAAATTGAGGGGGTAAAAAAAAAACCCCACGAAATAAACCTACGTATAACACAAGCACAATGTCAGCCTTGGCGGCCTACACGAGATTACGAGTAGCAAAGTTTAATTACATATATATGGAAATTGAAACGGTCAAGTTTTAACTATTTTGACTACAATCATGAATTTTAATAGTTAAGTTTACTTTTGAAATCTCGTTAATATTTCATTTGTTAAATTAAAATAGGAGACTTTTAATTAATTAATAAAAAATCTAGTTCAAGAATTAGTTTATTATTATTTACCAATAGCAGAATTCCATTAACTGAACTAAATTTGTGGCCATAATTCAAACTAAAAACTGACATACAAAACAATGGATGGAGTCCATTACTTTCTTTAATTTAAATTAAAATCCTGATTTGAGAAATTTTAAATAAGTTGTTTTGAAAAAATATCGAAATATAATAAGAATTTAATTTTTATTCATTAACCATACAAAATAATTTTGTGCTGTCGGCTAATAAAATTTTGTTAAATATAACAATTTAGCTAGTTAGTAATTACTTCCTATGATTTATTACTTTAGTAAGATACTATTGACATTATAAAATTATTTTATATGATAAATATATAAAAATTAAATTCGTATAAAAAAGTACTGATTAACACACAGGAGAATTAATTTCTCTAAATATACAAGGTAGATATTAAAGTGTACCCTCAAGATCCGTTTCTTTTGAATAATAATAACAATAGGAATAATAATTTCAATCGCCAGAACAACAACAAGATTCAATTGTATTCTGTAAAATTTACCATGTGATAATATATGTCAATGGTTAAATTCACTTAATTATACTCCTAAAGTTTTCCTAATCCACCCGTCTATGATTGCAGATATATACTTATCTGCAACGCGTCATAATAAAGTGCATAAGAAATATGTACTTATCTGCAACTCTAAAAAATATATATAACAAACCAAAAAAGCAAATATTTTATAAAGGCAAAAGAAAAGGGGAATTCCGAAAGAGTTAATGCTCATTTTAGTCCCTAACTTTTCACTCATGAGTCATTTTAGTCCCTGACTTTTAAAACGAGTCAAATTAGTCCCCAACATTATAAAATGTGAGTCAAATTAGTCCCTTATTCCACTTTTATTTAACATTTTATCAATTAGATGATGATATGTAACATTAAGTAACATATTATCATACCATGTGTCATCTAAAGTATAATAGAGTTTAAAATAGTTTATTTTGGTATCTAAAATTGTACAAAATGAGTCAATTTATGATGTATAATGAATATTTAAATGACTTATTTTGTATAATTTTAAATATCAAAATAAATCATTTTAAAATATATTCTACTTTAGATGACATATAATATATCAACGTATCACTTAATGTTATCAATCATAATTTAATTGATAGAAAATTAACTATAATTGGGTTAAGGGACTAAAATGACTCACATTTTGTAATGTTAGGGACTAATTTGACCCATTTTAAAAGTTAGGGACTAAAATGACTCAATAATGAAAAGTAAAGGACTAAAATGAGCATTAACTCATTCCGAAATTATACCCATTTTGCTGTTAGCCCCATTTCTCCTGCTACTAATCTTATGTTGTATGTATCTTTGTTTATAGAGCAAGCCCCACATGATGATGCCTTTCTCGCTCTCCGTCTGAGCTTAAGCTCTCTGTCTTTTCCTCTTGCACTCTTTCTCCGCCCATTCTCCATCATCATTTCCTCTTTTTTAATTTTTATCTTCCTTACAACAAAAACTAACACCTCCTAATCAGACAAAAAACTGAGTAGTTATAAGTCGGTTCATCTCTTCCATATCTACTATTATTATTTTCACCAGAAAACTAACTACTTCCATATATATAACTGGTTTTTTCTGTGTCCTTTGCAACCCTTTTGCTTATTTTCATTGACACCACCTGTGAAAGACAAAAAAAGACCCGTTTTTCAAGACGAGGAAGAAGAAGAGGACTTCAGCAACTGTAAGTTTTTGTCTCTGAATTTTTTCTTGTTTTTGTTTCTATGTTTTCCCAGCTAATCAGGTAACTGTCAAAAGTAAGAAAGAAGAAAGAAGAAGGAAGAAGAAATTTCTGGGTTCTGTTATGGTTCACGGGTCTATGTTCTATTTAGTATTTGTTTATTCAACTCACTCGTATATGATGTTGAGCATCGTTTGACTTATGGGGTTTATGCCATGTTCATTTTCATGTTCAATCAGGTGTTGTGTATATCTATAGCCTGAGCTGTGCCCCATTCAACACGCAACTATTGACACTGAAACCTGAACATACACACTCATTCCTTTTCATTTTCTTCGCCACTCCTCTTTTTTCTTATCCAAGAAAGCAATAGAAACATGGCAGAAATTCCAAAGTTGGTAAGAATTATTTCCTTTCAGAGTTTTTTTTCTCTCTCTCTCTCTCTCTGTCTCTTATAACTGTTCCATCGAAGTCTTGGTCTTTGTTCGGTTGCTTCAATTTCAATCATTTTAGTTAGGCCTTTCACAGGTTCGCTTCATATATTACAAAGCATAATCCTTGGCTCTGTGCTGTTGGTTGTTGGGTTTGGTTTTTGCAGGATTCGAGTTCTTCTTCCTGCGAGGCTGTGGAAACAGAACAGAAGAACATGGGCACCCAGAGAATCTCTGTTTCAGACCACATGAACGCATATCAGTACACACCCGATAAAGCTGATAGCTTTGTGATTGATATGAATTCCTTATCTTCCGGCACCATCAACAAAGATAGCACCAATGTTAATTCCAGAATCATGGTAAGATTTTTAAAAAAAATAAAAATAAATAAATTAAGTGTTAATTCTTGATAGTTGCTGCCTTTTGATATTTTTGGGTTTTGGCCCTTCTTACAAGTAACACACGGTTTGTTTGCTTTTAGTTTTCTAGAATTTTTGAAGAAAAAATAAAAAATTTTGAAAACTAAAATTTGTAATTTTTAAAATTTTTAATTTTTTTATTATAAATTTTAAAATAATGAAAGACTGAAAAATGAAAACTGAAAATTAAAAAATAAAACCAAACATATTTTAGTGTTCTATTACGTTGTTTTCAATTTAGTAGGTATAGTAAAAAATTAAATTGAAATCTTATAAAAAAGGGTTTTTGATAACAATACATTAATTTTTAAAGATGAGACGCTAAATTAACCTGAAAGTTAGACCTTCATGAACGGTGGCATTATTGTCAATTGAAATGAGAGGATAAAAATAGACTTTCTCAACTTCGATTGAACCTTTGCGGCCATTGGAATCGAATGTCTTCTTCAAACATTATTATTATTCCTACCTCTCACTTCTTTCTCCTTTAGCTATAATATTTTAAATTAATGAAACGTTGAAATAAGAGCACTCTATTAAACTTAACCATTCTAACTTTGTGTATCTCTTACGTAACAACATAGTTGCCTTGTTCGGTTGTTCTTTTGGCTTTAGTACTTGATATTTTTTTTCCCCTTTGATTTTATTTATTTATTTATCTTAAACAACATAGTTGCAGAGGAGCCTTTCCAGGAAAGGATCTCAGCGTGGGGGGGACAAGAAGGTGAATGGCAATGTCTCACTTCATGAAAGGGACACTGTCCCAACTACATGCTCACCAAAAGGTACCATTGCCCTTGCAACTGAAAAAAAAAAGGGAAAAAAAAAACACTCGAACTCATTCATTGTTATTAGTCTAAGATATAATAAAGTTTGTTTTGTTTTACTTAGGAATTTGATCTTCTTTGAGTATTTTATATAACATGGTAGTTTGCAGGTAAATATATTCAACTTGTATACAGATGATCATGTATAGAACACATAGGAGAGGATCCAAATTTGTTTATTTCTTTCTTATGAAGAGAAGTTTGATATTAATTATCAACAATGCATTTGTGTTTCCATTATTTGACCCTTATGAAACATAGTTCCTTGATATGTATGGGGACAGAATTCAATTGGTGTAATAAAATATTTCATCACAACCTGTACTAACGTCAGGCTAAGGTGGGTGTCACCTGCTTGTTAGACCTCACATTGCTGGATAGTGATCTCTTCTATTATTATAATTCTCATTATCAGATCCAACGTATTTCGTGTATTGGTTTTGGAATGACATTCATACATGATTGTAATCACACTGAGATTATGCAACTTGAAAATTAGGGAGCCAGTGGAATTTGTTTGGCCTGGTCTTTGGTTGTTGAAGATTAGTTAGGGTGATAACTGAGAACAAAGAAACCTACTACGTAAACATGTACAAGGCAAATTTATTAGCTTTTTGAAATAGGATTCTGGGTCAACCATATACAAGGCGAATTTATTAGGCAAATTGAATTACCAGTTGAGTACAAGTACAGAAGATGAGATAACAATGATATAGTAATAGGTTGTTGGCACCCCATACTTGGGGCCACAGACACTGTCATTATCATCAATCTGGTCTAGTTTGTGAGCAAGTAAATTCTTATTTTCATATTGGATGTGTATTTCTTTATCACTGCAGCTGCTGTGGTAGGGTCTAGCACGCTTGAAAAGTCAGCAACAGTAGGGTCCACGCATCAATCCGCAAGCCCGCAGATCCCTCATCAGATTACCATCACGGCCAGTAATATCTGCAGCACCCCCACCGAGAGCAAATGTGGCGCTCGGAGAACTAGTTTCAGACGACCTTCTTCATGGCTCCTTGACCCTAAAAGGGTTCTTCTTATCTTTGCCACCTTGTAAGATTCAGCTCTCATTATTTGGCCCCTTCCATTACTTGGCTTCTGCTTTTAACTTGTCTTCGCCCCTCACTAATGTTATGTGCTTTGACTTCTGTTATGAAACAGGTCAAGCATGGGAACGATATTGCTGATATACTTCACTCTCACTATCAGCAGGCAAAATGTAGATGAATATGTGGGTGATTTGCAGCAGTGACTCGTGCTACATACTTAAGAAACACAACGGATGATGGGGCGATAACTCTTGGAGTAAAATCTCAGTTAGAACTTAGAATCCCAGAATTGGAGCATAACTCAAACAAGAAGTTTGAAGAAGATAATCAAAATTGCAGAAGTTGCAAAAGCTACTATATTTCCACCAACTTGACGTCCGGATCAGTTATCTCTTTTGGATCTACAAGAGGCAAATACGATGGCATACTGCACTACTTCAGAAGGGGAAGGAATATTTCTTTTATACCAATTGAAGACAACCAATACAAAGCACAGTGAAGAGATTGCTCTTTAGTTTTTTTGGAGTGTTATTTTAGGGCATAGTGGAGAATTGGAGGATAAGAAAGTCTCGCTTTTTGCACTTCCTACTCCTTAATGCTTATCTTCCTCCCATGTATCCATATGTAATGTTTTGCTCTTACATGAAATCCTAATAGCAAGTGAACCCTTTTAATGTATGCAACTTTCTTGTGAGCTAAGAGAAAAGGGAAGGAGAAAGCAAATCAAGACCCGTAAGAGTTACATACAAGCTACAAAAGTATTTGCAGACCCAGTAAGCACAAAAGACATCCGTGCTCCAAGACTTTTCCTTTCTGAAAGGAACTGTACGGTCCATGAGTGCTTTTTCCAATTCCAGGAACAAAGAATATTTATGCCTTTGACAGCCTTTCGGAATAAAGCAAGCATGGAAGATTTAGGTTAAATTGGCAAATTTCGTATGCATGTGTACTTCGGTCAAAACAACAAGAAGCATGTGATTGTTAGATCCTTTTCCTTAACAACCAATCTTAACATTACTAGTGATGTTTGCGACCTGCCGAAGTTAAACAGCCATGTGAGTTTTATCAAGACAACCTCAAACTAATAACTTAAGCATGAATTTTGTCCTCAACCATAAAAAGAGATCTAGTTCAATCCTGGGGTGAAAAGCAGACACATAATCTAAGGTTGCAGCAAAACTGTCAGTCCATAACTCACAGTTAGGTGAACAAATTACCAGCAACGCAACCTCCAAAATTTGTGACTGTGGTTTAACTACTTAGTGGGTAAGAAAACAGAGAAACCTATCACCATCCTCCTGCTCATGTCTTTTGCGCCTATGGGTATAATGTTAGGTATAGCAGCATGTTTTCATAAATATGTTAAAGCTTATAGGATGCTTGAAATCTAAGATATAACATTTTCAGTACGTCATGTATATTTTCAGTTTGGTAAGAAAATAGACCAGTCACATATCAATATACAATTCAGTCATTATAACTGCGACGTGAAAAGATAATTAGGGCCAATTAGAAGAGCAATTAGGAAGGCTTCAATGGACAAATTTTCTCTACCTGAAAGTTTGTTGATGTTTCGTTAGTTTGGAGGAAACATAGCTTCTTTTCCCTTGAAGGAAAGAAAAATCTATTTTTACTTATTTCACGGAAATGAGAGGGCCATGTTAAATCTTCACTCATTAATTTCATCTCTTTCTTACATCACCAACTTTTTTCCCAACTCAATCAAGGGTTAAGATTAAAACATGACCCTCTCATGTTAAAAAATAACACGAGAGGATCCCCTTCCCTTATTCACTATACTCGATGAGATTTTTCACAAAAGAGAAGTCTCGAGCATTCACCGAATATATTGATTGTAGGTCTGCAATTGACAAGTAGGTTAACCAGAGCAAAACACCTTTTTCTGCATCAGGGCCTACTAAGATACAGTTCAACTTTTATCGTGGTAGATTAACAAGCTTCTTTCCTAAAATCCAAGCACTTATGGTACAAGTTTTGAAAATTGATGGTAACATTTAACCACGTAACATAGATTGATATGACATCTAAAAATGGATACCTGTTAGCTAAAATCTAGCCCCACGAGTAGTTGTACAGGAAAGTAAGCCGTCTGATTATGATTATGATTATGATTATGATTAGGCACTAGTAAGTGGACTATAGTATCGTAATAGTATACAATTTTGTTGCTTTGGAGTTGGTAGTTCGACCTGAGAAAAACCAAGAAAAATGTCGCGTCTAATAGCGTTTTGAGATCCTTGGCATTGTGGACTTCTGCTTCCTGTCATGGTACAGCCTCAATACAACAGCTGCAGTTTCTTCAATTGCTTTTCCAGTCACATCTGCAATTAGAAAATCATTTAGATATTCCATTACCATTAGCTAGCATAAAGCCGAGTCTGCATTTTTTAATAGATAATGATGTTAAAAACAAAAGTGGCAGAAATATGAACTTTATCAGAGTAGAATCAAACTAGTTACCAATAACTGGCCAGGAAGGATTCTGAGCAAAGAGCTTTCCAGCAAATTCAAGCTCCTCTCTTACATAATCCATCTCGGAGTAATTAGTCCTTGATTCTGAACTGAGCCCCATAGTTTTAGCCCTTGCCCTCCTAATGTTCAGAAGGACAACAGGATTTATAGTCAAGCCAAAGACCTTCTTCTGATCCACCTGAGACAGAGTCCTTGGCATATCCACACCCATCACAATGGGAACATTGGCCACCTTGTACCCCTTCTGAGCCAAATAAATAGACAGCGGCGTCTTCCCTGTCCTCGAAACCCCTGTCAAGACAATGTCAGCCTTGTCCAGATTCTGAGGGGAAGCCCCATCATCCTGCTTGATGGTGAACTCAACAGCTTCAATCCTGCGAAAGTAGTCATCAGAGAGTGGGAAGCTTCTCCCAAAGGCGCCACGTGGCAGGCCAGAGGGAGACACACCCAAATGAGAAGCAATGGCCTCAGTTATGGGACCCAAGACATCAGTGGAAGGCACGCCCCATAACTTGCAAGCCTGGTTAGCAGATGAAGCCATTGAAGGGTCAGCCAACGTGTACACAAGCAAAGCACCTTCCTTTGCTGCTTGCTTTATTATCTCTAACAACTTCTCAGCATCGTCAATCTGAAATCAACAATCAATCGCAGGATAAATAAATCACTATAAATTACATGATAAGCAACTAAAAAGCAAAAATTAGGGTTACTTTTTCTGACCCCAGAAAACAAATGGGTATTGACGGGGCAGCCATGGTCGACTAAGCAGTAATCGAATTGGCCCAAAGCGGCGCTAACGCAGTGTTCGGCGGTCCAGCCGGTTCCGTCGGAGACTATGTAGATGGTCTTGGTGGCCGTGGTGTATGCGCCGCCGTCGACGGTGATGGCGTCGTTTGGGTCGAGAGGGGGTGAGAGTGGGGGTGGTGATGGTGCAGCCGGGTTGGGGTCGAGCTTCTGGGTTCGTGGAATTGGCCGGTCCAATTTTCGACCGGAGCGGACGGACCGGGCCCTCGACCACCGGTTCAGCTGTGGGCTGACCTTCGGCCTGCGACCCGGTGGATCTGAAACTGCTTTTGGTTCGGGTTGGTTGTGGCGGGTGCATGCTCTGATTGGAGGGACGGCATGGATGTTTGGACATAACTGCGAAATTGGCATAGCTGAGTTAGCTCCCTGCTTCGGAATTTCCTTCTTTATTGAAAAAAAAAAAGAAGGAGAAGAAATATATTTTACTTTTTCCTTGGGCTGGGACTCCAAGGGATGACCTGAAGGTTGAGGGATTGGCTGATATAATTAATTCATACGAAAAATATCATGTTTATGCATTTATTAACGTGATTTTTCAGTAGTAACAAACTTGTAGCTGTATCTCTATGAAATCCTTCTTAACATTTATCCTCTAACTCTTTATCACAGGAGCATTGTTCAATTCAGATCGCTTTGTTAATTGTTATTATGTAAACCATACGAACTAGGATGGAAGGTACTTGTTGGGGATGATCCCATTCCTTTTTCTTTTTTTTTTTTGTCTCCCAAGGTTATCCAACATCGACAACAGTGACTAATCCCTTCGCCAGTTTCTGCGGGCACCTTAAGGGTGAGATAGCTGACTTGAGGAAGTTTTTCCATTCCCAAAGACAAGGATCGAACCCCTGGCCTTTAATTAAGGGTGAACGAGCCCCTACCGCTCGATCACACCCCAGGTTTGGATGATTCCATTCTTTTGATAACCAATTTTATTTGAGATGCTAAAGTTTGAGCAGAGTGGCTACTGTTTTAAGAGAATATCTTTTTTTTTTTTTTGGTAAACAAGAGAATATCTAATTAGGATAAATAACGTAGAGTGGGATATTATTGTAAGTGGACTTAATAGATTACGGCCGAATGTCACAATTCCCAAATATCCACACCTACAAATACAACGGAACTCATAAAATATCTCTGACCCAAG
This sequence comes from Dalbergia cultrata, assembly GCA_031216105.1. Taxonomy (NCBI): domain Eukaryota; kingdom Viridiplantae; phylum Streptophyta; class Magnoliopsida; order Fabales; family Fabaceae; genus Dalbergia; species Dalbergia cultrata. The sequence continues at coordinate 6,249,289 of CM062346.1, forward strand.
CAAAAAGCACTAGTGCCATACCTTTTTGGGGCGTTATGCATTCCCTCGATCGTTACAATAATCTTTTTGGCCGTAAGGAAATAAAAAATTTGTGAGCAACGAACAAGCATAAGGCCCAAAATCTAAGATGAGATTATTTTGGTCTTCCTTTCGGCCCAATTCAATGACAAAATACCTTTGGCGCGACACAAATGACGCTCAAAGTCTGAATTGGAAAAAGCGCTGCCCAACCTAGAAGTTCATGACCAAGAAGAAAACCAAAACTAGTTGAAGCTGGAAATTGGACTGCAGGACTCTAATGAAAACTATGCTGCGCCTTCAAGAATGAGAAAATTGGGCAGTCCTATTTTAGTGCCCGACTTCTGAACATCATCACGAACTTGTTGCCTGTATTCCCGGTAGCTAAATTTCCTGTAAATCGAGGGCTCCCTGCAACTCTCTACAATCGTGTCATTAAAAGGGCAAAAGAAATACGCCGCAGAGAACCTCTCCAATTCTGGGTTGGTCACAACTCGATGCACAACACTCTTGTAAACACCATTGCTCCAAGCCTGCACATACACACATATTAAATAACAACTGTATAGCAGCGGTCTAAATTAAGTTGACAAATTCTGAAGTCCAAAATAAAACCTATGGCAGTACAATTAGTTGACACTTTATGACAACAATGATTAGTACCTGCAATAAGTCACCAATGTTGATTATAAGAGCATCAGGGTTTGGGTTAACTGCAATCCATCTCCCATCTTTAAGCAATTGCAAGCCTCTAACTTGATCTTGGTGTAAGATAGTGAGGAAGTCACTATCACTATGTGGCACCAGTCCATGAACCTCTGAAGCCATGGGATAGGGTGGATATCGATTCAGTCTAAGATAACAGGTGGTGGGTTTACAATTCTCCTGAAAGAAAGTCGACTTATGACCCATTTGCTCAGCAAGGATATCTGCTATGGTTTGTGCCAGACTATAAGCAATGGAAGCGAACTGTTCCATTGTGGAGCTGCAAACGTATATGAACCTACATAAATTAGTATGAGCTAGCTGCAGGACTAAATCTGATAGGCTAATTCACTTTTATTTGAAGATTAGAGGCAACAAATTTTTGTTCAGATTCTGCTACCAGCAGGTCTGGGTGGTGTAGTTGGTTATCACGCTAGTCTCACACACTAGAGGTCCCCGGTTCAAACCCGGGCTCAGACAAAGTTGACTCTTAGCTTTAAATATCTACTTTTAAAATCCTTTTACGGACCTCCACAATTCAAACATATCTCCAAGTCTTTTGTTTGAGCTGAGTTTTGTTTTTTATACATCTACACATGAGCTTATAAAGATATAACTGGAAATCTGTGGCTATATTTGGTTTACTAGAAAATAATGAAATTGAGTGGACTAAAATAGAATGATATCAAATTTCATTGTTTGAATGATTTGAAATAAGAAGGAAATGAAATTGACTGGAAACATTGTATTCCACTAAATACTATTAGGATATTATTGAGAGTTTTGTAGAGGGTGGAAGAGAAGGGTCATCAATAATACTATAGTGGATGATGAGAGAAGAGTGGAAAAGAAATGTGAGAAGTAGAGTGGATAATGAAAGACACTATAGTGTTTGGGATTTAAGAAAGGAAATGGAGTGGCACAAGCAGGATCACTCTCATATCCCTGATTTGAGAGTCATAATATTCACTTTTGCAAATATTTAAAATGGGTTTTTGACATCCTTCCATAGCCATCCCTCTCCCTCTCCATATACCTCTTCCAAATAAATTTTTAAAGAGTCGTCCTTGTCATCCCTGTCCTTCCCTTTGTCATTGTTGCTAGCTACCAAACACACATTGGAATGGAATAGATATGACTAAGAACATCTCACTGAAAAACCTAAGGGCTAGTAATTTACTTTTTACTTATGTTTTCTGTTTTTTAGCTTATTTTTTATTTTTATAAGTTTGTGAAGAAAGTAGTAAAAGCACTAGAAATGAAAATGAGAAATAGAATTTTTTTTTACTATTTTTCACATAATATTTAAAAAATGAAAAATATTCCGTAAACAAAAAAAATGAACAAACATATAAATTGAAATAAAATAAATGGCTTCTATTTTCATTTCCCTTCTTATTTTTATTTATAAAAACATCACATTATTCCCAATATGTTCCTTCTTCTTAGAATTTTAATTTGTAAAGAAAATAATAAAAATATTAAATGAAAAACATGATTTTCTTATTTTCACTATTTCTTTCATAGAATTTTAAAACATATAAAATAGATTAAGAATAAGGTGTTAACTTTTGTAACTAAAACTAAAAGTAAAAAATAAAACTAAAAAAAAGAGTTTAATTTCTTTATAATATTAATGTAAAACAAATTTTCATTGGCATTCAATCAGGTGCTATCATATAATTAACTTTCACACATTCATCACTATTTAAAAATAAAAGAATAACTTTTACTTACATAGTAGCAATTAATTGGATATTTTTACATTGATATATATAGCAATAAACTCAAAATGAAAACCAAAGTCAAATATTTCCTTACTATTTTGTCCCTTCATATTGTACTTTCAAAATAATGAGATGAAAATTTCTCTACATTCAATACTATCATGGAACGTTTACGTCCATTCTATGTTACAATATATACCATTCCATTATATTTCTTCCCATTTCATTTACCCAAATATATCCAAATAAAGTTTTATCTTGGTTATAAGTTTTTTTTTTTTCTCTTTTTCTCTCCATTCACATAAACGATATATGAAAAAGCAAATGCTAGAGAAAAAGATTTTGTTTTCTTATAAGTAATTATAAATTAAGAGTAATTTTATTTGAATACATCACTCTTTGAATATCGTATAAGTAGACACATCTCTGTCCATAGTGAATGGAAGTGTGCCTATGCAGTATTCAAGAAATCATTGTTCAAATGACATTTCTCATAATCATATAAATGAATATAGATATTTGTCAAAACAAAATTTAAAAATAGAAATCAAGTAAAGAGCCTCTGTTTTTGTTTATTTTATTTTTCTTTTTATTACAAAACATCACATCATTTTAAATGTGTCTTGTTCTCAAGATTAATTTCGTCAAAAAATAGTAAAAATATGAAATGACGATAAGAAAATATGTCCTTCTTGTTTGTCGTGTTTTCTTCATGGAATTCTAAAAACATAAAACAGATTGAAAATAAGATATTCTTTTTGAATTTGTAACCAAAACTGAAAATAAAAATGAAAAATGAAATCTAAAACCAAACTTACCGTTACTATTATCCTTTTCCATTGTATTTTCCCAATTTCCTAATAATAATGGTCTACATTCCATATGTACTTTAATATCTAAATATTATCATGGAACTTTTGTCACTATATACCATTTGATCGTATTTCCTTCCATTTCACAAACCATAATATATCCAAATATAGCCTAAAATTTTAAAGTTTTATCTTTGTTCTAAGTGTTAATTTTAATTCTCTCATTATTTTACCTCCATCCACATAAAGGATATATATGTGACAAACCTTACAATAGTAAAACTAGCACAAAAGTTGCTGTAAATTAATCATAACAAACACAGGCATTTAATTTGTTTATGTAATCACACACGCATGCATATGCGTATCATAATAAGTTTGTCCTTCAATTTTTTTTATCGATTTAATTAGTCTTTTATAATATAAAATAACTACTGTTTGAACATCAAAGGACTAAATTGATGTGGAAAATTATCATTAGAGAGGTACCATCATATGACACATCAAACATTTTAAAGACTGGTTTAAGTGTTATTTTGTATACATTATAACCTAATTCGGCATGTTTGTTGTACATACATATATAGCACAGGAATAAATCTTTATCATATTGAACACTCAAACATACCCTTCTTTACCCAAAAAATGAACGAAACACATGCTTATGAAGCAATATATATAATTGAATACTAAGAAGATATGGAATAAAAGCATGCATACCCAATGTTTAAAATTAAAGAACACAAATATGACGAAATGAAATATAGAAGCATCATTTCAGAAAGTGATTACGTAAGTGTGTTGGGTCCCCTGGAACCAAGTATATCAGTCAATGGAATATGAAACGCTTCTGACCAAGAAAACTGTCTAGTGCACGTTGCAGCAGGGTTACCCCAGCGGTAGCTACCGGCGGAGAAGTTGTTCTCTTTAGTCTTCTCATCAAAGGGCTGCTTGAACACCTTCTCCTGTTCAACCCTCAACTTGTTCAAAACCTCATCGGGAATCCCATGATTCACAACCTGAAAGAAACCCCACTCCTTAGAAGCACTAGCGATCTCACTCTTGCACTCATCCCTCTTCACCTCGTCACTCTCTTCTTCTAGAACGCTCACATCGATCACTGGTAGCTCACACTCCTCAACCAGAAGCTCGTTATCGAAGTCAAAACCCTTCTCTATGTGCCTGTTATGTGTCTTATCCATGAGGGCTTTGTATGCCTCATGGAAGGGTGGGTTGGAGACCGAGTCCATGCTTGGCCTACTGGCTGAAAGAAGAGAGCTAGGTGTGAGGAACAATGTTAGAGCAAATTGATCTAATTAGGGTTTTCTCTTTCTTTCTTTAAAGAATGGGGACGAAGAGAGATAAAACGACCAGGTTTTATTGCCTTGTTTTTTCCTATTCATTTTTCGTGTTTCACTGAAACATTTAAGTCTTTGGAGACAAAGGTAGTTGCGTTCCATGTCTTTTAGTAGAGACAAGATTACTTTCGATTTCTTATCATCCTATGCCATGTTTCTTTTCACACCCTACGCTGAATTTTAACTCAAGAAATAATTGAAACTCGTGTCGTACAGCATCTACTATTAACATGAAAGCGGGCAAATATCAAGATGCTCATGTGCTAACCTTAAATCCAAAATCCAAATGGGATTTATCATCAGTTTAATGACTTTTATAAATTAAAGTTATTATTGCTTTTATGAATCAAAAAATTTATTACTGATTTTGAATTGCGAATGCACTGCATATGTCAAATTGATATTGTATTTGATATTTAATTTTATTGTGACATTTAAATAATATTGTTCTTTTAACATTGAGAAAAAAGTCTTAGGTGTTTAAGAAAAAATCACCACTTAACATCTCAATAATCTTGTTAAAGAAACATAGAATTTTTCATTAATATATCACTTTTTTGACTTTCTAGTAAGCTTTTTCAAAAAGAGATAAATTTATAGCGAATCACTTTCCATAAATTTATAATGATTATTTTAACCATCCTCCTCGAGTGATTCTATAACCTCATAAAACTCTTCCTAAACATCCTCCCATATTTAACTTATAATTACTAATAAATAAGATATATATATATATATATAAAATTAATACTTTGAAAACTTAAAAGTAATCAATTCTAATAATAATCAATTATTAAATACCTTTAATCTAATATTATTCTCTAACCCACTATATAAATCATTTAATTCTAAATGTGACATACACACCAGGAAAGAGATTCAGTCTCAAATTTGATTTAATGCTACACATCCACAAATATATATATATATATATATATATACATAATATTTTTTTTATAGAAATCTTAATAATTATTATTTAATGAAATAAAATAGTATGACCCTCATCTAAAGTATAATAATTATGTCACATCATTTTAGATATAAAATTCTAGATAAATTTTTAGTTGTGTAATATTTTCATCTTATCTGACAAAGTTGAAGAAGGATCCATGATTTGTTTGCGAAATCATACCTATATATCCTATTCAAAGGAAATGTGAGAGATAAAAAACAGTATGAGAGATTAACAAGAAAGAGTGAGAAGAAAAACTTTCCATATCTCACCAACAATAATTTTTTTTTTGATAATATCTCACGAACAATAATTATGTCAATGTTCTTGAGACAACTAAATACTTATGAGTAACATTACATGTCCAAAAATATGTTTACATAATCCTTGACAGAATTCATGTTAATTGTAAATTGTTACGTAAAATAAAGTAATATAACTAATTTATCTAAAGAATAAGTATTATGGCACATCATTTTATATATAAAATATTTATAAAACTTCTTCCTGGCTAGCATTTTGCAACGCGATTTTCATCATTTAATGGGTTAAGCTTAACCCTTTATAGAAATTAAGTTCATACTTATAAAGATCAAATTGTACTTATTCAGTCAATTGATTATAAGCATGGCTAAACTAACTCTAATAACAATGATCACAAAATTAGGTAAATAATTTTCTCAAATATTTTCAACATCAAATTAATTTGATTTTCATGGATAAGCTAAAAGTAGTAATTCAACACATTGAATTTCTTCTAACTATATCAATGCATTGCAATTTGATTCAACTTAAAATTAATTCCCAATCCAAAAGAACAGAAAAGGAACGTATCAGCTGGATATTAGCTATTCTTAATAAATAAAAAAAATCGCAGAGCCAAAATATAATCAACAATGTTATTTAACAATGTTATTTGAATTCTACAAATTAAAATTCAAAACATCCAACACTCACGAGACAAAAACAGACGAGAAGACTCACTGCTTCATTTTTTTTTTTCATTTTCTCCTCAAATATTTCTCTCCAATTCGCCTATTTTTTTCTCTTGGATTTCTAAAGTTTCAAAGAAAAAAAATTGTTCGAATATATTTATTGAAATATAATGTATGAATCCAAAGGTGGCTCCATCTAGGGTCACATCAACTTCAAAAAATTGACATCAAATTTCCAGATTGGCCAAGGCTGAGAAATTGAGGCAGCGGATGCAGGTCTGTTGCTCACATGAAAGTGGACGCGATACTTGTTAGTGTAGCATCATAGGAACAATATCCTTTGACCCAATTCATAATAATGGTGAAAAAATATTATTTTAATATTTAAAAATAGATATTTAATAGGACAGTAATTTAATTACTTTTGAACGTAATAAAAGGATAAAGAAAGTTGAAGTTATTATCATATTTAATAATGATGGAGTGAGTGTTTAATTTTCTACTTTTGAGTGGTGAAATAGTATCATTATAGTGATGATCAGGTTTGTTGTCTTTTTTATTTTCCTCTAGTTTCACGTACGTCATAATACGACTGTTTCTCTATATTCATCACCTCGACCACATTGGCTGAGCTTGTCATATTTTTCAAGCTGTCGGCATGCAATTAGGCTATAGTAGCTTGTGCACCTTAAACCTCAAAAAGTAAATGTTGAAAAGTTAGGCAAACCAAGATGGCAATGTCTGGTGTTTTTCAAGACCACTGTAATAGGATTATTAGATTGTATCAGCACCTGCTAAATCTGCACCACAAGAATCAACACCTAATTAGGCTAGGATTGTATCATTCGTAAGTAATACTGCAGGATTCGGTAGTTGGTATATAGATATAGTGATGGTGCCACGAGGATGGTGTAATATAATTGGACCTCCCCTCACCTCCCCTTATCACAAACACATGGGTCGAATCAAACCAAAAAGGCTTTCTTCGGAGACTATGTATGTGTACATAGAGTTAATACTCATTTTAGTCCCTGACTTTTCTTTCGTAGTCGTTTAGTCACGACTTTTAAAATGAGTCAAATCAGTCCCCAACATTACAAAATGTGAATCAAATTAGTCCCTTATTCCACTTTTATTTAACATTTTATCAATTAGATTATGATATGTAACATTAAGTTATATATTATCGTACTATGTGTCATCTAAAGTAGAATGAAGTTTAAAATAATTTATTTTGGTATCTGAAATTGTACAAAATGAGTCAATTTAAAATGTATAATGAATATTTAAATGACTTATTTTGTATAATTTTAAACATCAAAATAAGTCATTTTAAAATATATTCTACTTTAGATGATATATGGTATGTCAAGGTATCACTTAATGTTATTAATCATCATTTGATTAATAGAAAATTAACTACAATTGGGTTAAAGGACTAAAATGACTCACATTTTATAATGTTAGGGACTAATTTGACTCATTTTAAAAGTCAGGGACTAAAATGATTCAATAATAAAAAATGAGAGACTAAAATGAACATTAATATATGGACGTGCGTGTTTTATCCCCCATTTGATCAGTGATCAGCCCCACCACCTAATACAGGGATTACATTCAACAGAGAGAGAGAGAGAGAGCTAGAGACCACGTGATGAGCAACGCTTCCCAGTAGGGCATGGGCCACGGATGTCTAGCTGCTCGCTCAAGTAATTAATCTACAGCTAGCTAACTAGTATCTTACCTACCGCACATTTGTGAACGAGGTTCTCCTCATTCATTCCAAGTACTACGCGAACCAGACATATATAGCTCTTTGGCAATACTCGCCACATGCCTAAATGAAATTATCCAAACACAGGTTTGGACCACGCGGATAATTCATCGGTATGCCATAGACGTTGATTAATCAAGAAAACAAAGTCTGCATCATTGAATGAGTATCGTTTGGAGTTTTGCACATGTTGTGTCACAAGACAGGGTCGACTGATACACACTCAAATCACTCATACACCAAGGCCCATAGACACAAACTCTGCATACTGATGCAAAGAAGCCCATGAAAGCAGATACAGCTCTGGCAAGGTATTACTATTCAGGCACGTGATTCATTGCCGCCTGGTGGACTGTTATTTTTTTCTGTTATTAGAAGTTATATATGACAGTTAGAGTTGATTGTTATTTCGTTTATATAGACTTGTGTGTAAACCTCACACTTGTATGTAGTTATTCATTCTGAAGGATTATTCAATTCAGTTAGAGGTATCTGTTTTGCTATTCATATTTCTTCTGATTCCCATTATGTAATGGAGTTTATCGTCTTTTTCTTTGCCCAAAGTTTCTAGTTTTTGTTATGTTGGAACACAAGTCTACCAATAGGTAATCGGTAAATTTAAGTAATAGTCACCTTTTTTTTTCTTGATTTATTTACTAATGTAAAATTTTTAATTTGTTTTTTCTTAATTTATTTATTTTTAACTTTTGCCAATAAAATGACAAAATTGAATTTCTTTTTAAAGTCCGAAACCTTATCTTGATAAGCCTCTTAGGCTCTTATACTGATTTTTTTTTTTTTGGGTCCTTGCCTCACTAGAGCATCCGGAGTCCAATCCATTAGATCCATACCTATGCTCTCTACCAAAGCATTGCATGCTAACCCAGCTTAGTAAGAGCAACCAACCAACCAAAGTACCCAACTATAATTGGATCTGACTTTCTCTACCCACTTGCTATATTTGGAGCATCGGAAGAACCTGCAGTGAAGGGAAAATCTGAGAAATCACAACATGTCATGTTGTTCTGAAAAGTGGAAACCAAGGGTAGTGAATGCAGACTGCATAGATCCATTCCCCACCAAGCAAAACATTTGTGTACATAAGTTTAGAATTATGGTTAAAAGTTTGATTTCACAAACTTTACCTTACAATCATTCACTCATTAGTTTTTCTCATATATTAAGTTATATTGTATCCCTTCTCATTTAATTTTATTTAATTACTCATAAAACATGAAAATATAACTCAAGCTGATCGGTTTTTTTTTTCCTTGGTTTTGACTCAAATTATCATATTAAGATTTAAGAAGAGAAAAGGGGGGAAGTAATTTAATATCAGAAAATACAATGAAAATAATCGATGCTAGTTAAAATAAATTGGGATGAACATAAAACATCTGTAGCAATTGCAAATTAAAAATAAACGAAAAATGAACAGACTAGAGAACCAAGTGAAACGCCATCGTTCGGAGAATAGAAATAAAAGAGAAACGTCATCGTTGGCGTTCTACTTCGATTCGGACTCACCCCCGAATGAGATGCGTTTGATGTGGTGAGAGAGAGAAGAGTCATTTTCTGTTTCGAGTTTTGGTCAACAACAGAGAGCAGGAAACTGAAAACCACCGAGTTCCGGCGAAATGAATCGGCCACCGGCACCGATCCGGTGGCGCGCAACCGCAATCCCATTCCTTGTGGCGGTTCTCGTCCTCGCCATCATCTCTCCTTCGCTCGCAATCTACTGCGACGAAGATGATTGCTACGATCTGCTTGGGTCAGCTACCATTCATTCCCAATTCATCCCTAATATATGCAATTTTTTTTTACTTCTAGCTCTCATTTTTGTTTTTATTTATTTGCAGGGTATCTCAGAGTGCCAATGCTTCCGAAATTAAGAAAGCTTACTATAAGCTCTCCTTGAAATAGTTCGTGCTTCTGTTTCTCTTCATTTTGTTTTCTTTTTTTTTTTGTGTTAAAGTTCTCCTTAATTTTTTTTTTTTGGTTTAATTGTAAGCTTCGTTTTCTAATTTAATTTTTGTTTTTCTGATGGTTTCAGTCACCCTGATAAAAACCCTGATCCAGAATCGCGGAAGCTGTTTGTTAAAATTGCCAATGCTTACGAGGTGCCTTGGTTATTGTTGTGATTAAGCTTTTGTTTTGGTTCTCCTGAGAAATTGCATGTGAATGATGGAAACATAACGGTTATGCTGTCTCCCTATGCAGATTTTGAAGGATGAGGCCACGCGAGAACAATACGATTATGCAATTGCGCATCCAGAGGAGGTAACTAGATTTTTTCATCGATGAGTTTGATATTATCCTTCTCAAATTAGAATCGACTTTCAATTGTTCGCCCCTTTGGCATTAATGTCTACTGAAGTAGTACTGAATATTGATCCTATTGATTGGTTCCAGGTGTTTTATAATACTGCTCGTTACTATCGTGCATATTATGGTCACAAGACGGTGAGATTTCTTTGGTTTTCAATGCTGAGTAGTAATGAATTTTGGTTAAAAGTAATGCAAACTGTTGACTGATTGATTATCTTGTACACTTGAATCTGATTTTTATTGTATTTGTACATTTTACCTGCCAGGATCCCCGTGCTGTGTTGGTCGGTCTTCTTCTTATTCTTTCAGGTTTCCAGTATCTAAATCAATCCACAAGGTATAATCAGGTACTGTGATGTATAAATTATATTTGATTTATGACTTGACTTTTCTGATGTGAAACTATGCCATGGTCATGCTAACCAAAGATACAACTTTACTTCCAAAAACAGTATGCACTGTGCATTTTAGCATTAATGTGAATTATCATTTATCCGACTCTGTGTTCAAAAATGCCAGCTAAAGGCTGAAGACCTGTACTGGTGTTCTTGAATACTGCATTCTGCCTCGTTTTGCCAAGCATTCAATTTTTTACGAACCTTTGATCTGGATTCACAGGCTTAGAACTAAAAAATCTGTTTGTCGACCATTCCCTGGCAGATTCTAGGTTTGAAATTGAGGGTTGCTGCAACCCAAGTTTGGTGGTGATTTTTTTTTTTTGTGTATTGTTCATGTCCGATGACTCCAAGTGTCATTTCCTGCCAAATTTAATGTAATCTATAGTCCTCCTTTGATGGTAAAGATTTGAAATAGGTGAAGGATATGTTCAGTACTTCATTATGTAGTAGTTGTTGATGGCAAAAATGATTGTCAAAGATTAAAACATACAGATATATTGCACTGACTTCACTGTGTTTAGGCTGTAGCCATGGTCAAGAAGACACCTGCATATAAAAATAGATTAAAAGCACTGGAACTTGAACGCAGTGGGGGAATCACAAACAAGAAGAAGAATCAGAAGAATATGGACAAGTATCTTATCATCTGATTCTGTACAGTTCTATATAATTTTCTATCCCTTGTCATGTTCATTTTGGTTGTCCTCCTTGCAAACTCATTTTATCCTCTGTTGAATCAGTTTATCATTTGTTCATAAAAGTAGTTTTATCGACTACTTTTGACACACAATGACCCAGTGTGAGGAATCTTGATATGCAGGAAAATGGAGGAAGACCTCAGCAAGGAGCTTGAGCTGCAGATAACAGGAGCTGAAAAGCCCTCTGTATGGAAACTTGTTGGTGTCCGCTTTGTTCTTTTACCTTATACTTTAGGCAAGGTTAGTACCCATGTCTTTTATCTAGGAACTGCAATTTGAAACAAGACATACTCTGAAGCTCTCTTTGCTATACTTTAATTTGAAGTTTACGTAAATGAAATTCTTCCCCCAAGTAGTGCTGAACCTTGAAAATTAATATTGCTTTATGTGCAAGTACTAATTTGTTCCGCCCTTCATCCAGCTGCTGTTGTGGAACGGCTATTGGTTTTGGAGATACAAGGTGAAAAAGTACCCTTATTCTTGGGAAGATGCTGCATATCTGACACAAAGGTCCCTTGGTATTCCTCACGATAGATGGATAAGTATAGGTGACTACAATCTATCTGCTGTGAACTTTCTTCTGGGCACTATGGATTGTGTTCCAGAAGCAAAATCATCTCGCTTTTTTGTTCTCGTCACTTGTTCTGGATTCTACATTCGTAGCCTAAGCTATTAAGCATATCTCTTAAATAGTTTTTAACGTATTGAATTGTACTGATTTGTTGCCTGTTATTAATAGATGAGGCGACAAAGGAAGATCTTGTGCTAAGACGCTTATGGGAGAAATCAAATCTGGAGGGCTATGTGGCAGAGATGCGAAAAGAATCGAAGCGTAGAAGATAGATGCTTTGGTTGCTTCAGCTGCTGGTTTTAAAGAAACAACGTTTGTTTTGATTCTGAAATTGAACTGTCAGTACATCATGGTATTATCAGGGCAGGGGGCAGGAAGCTAGATTAGAATTACTCATGTCAACCACGAAATTGTGGATTCATAAACAAAATATACGAAGTTTACAATTGGTTGCTGTGTCAGTCTTTGTACACACTAATCACAACAGACAAATGGTTGGCCATTGCTTTATTTTTTCAACGAATTGGGTATCTATCCGCTCCTCGTTTCACCATTGTAATGTCATATTTCGTGCTATTTTCATACTCTCTAGGATACCAATTGTGTTTGACAAATATTATATCTAGATTTGGACATGTGATTAACATTAATTTTTCTTATGTTCATGATAAACAATTACATTAATTACAAAATTTAATTTTCGGATCTTATTACTTCTACAATTCCTTTTGTTTAGAGTTCACCAATAATTTTTATTTTTTAATATAAATTTTCAGTCACCTTCCTTTTACTCGATAAAAATAAGAAAAGAAAATAATTATAGTGATGGGTGGTGTCTTTTTTCTTTCTAAATATATTTATTTGTTTTGTTCATTAATTTTACACAAAATCTTTTTAAGAACATAGCAACAAATGAATTTTTTGAGTCAATATATATATTTTTACCCAATCAAAAAATAGAAGCGGAAGAAAAGCAGAGAGATGATGGTTTTATTTTTTAATAATTTTTTACTAAAACCTTTCAAGGGCCTCTCACTCAAGTGAATTGATTCATTATAATTATATTGTTGAATAATGAATTTATTTTTTATCTTATAAGATTTTTTTATTTAAAAAAGAAGTTATGTGGAGAAATCTAAGTCCTCAAAATCTAGAATAGTAAAAAGTATGACCTTTTTCTAAGAGAGCTTTCCATGTTTTAAACCTGACTTTTCAGGTTAAGGTTACATTAAGACTCAACCTATTTTCATTAAGCTAACTCCTATTGAGTTTTATCTTATACGATGCTAATTATTTATGTACAAACATAAAAATCATAACAAAAATAAATATAATTAATTTAAATACGATTGTTATAACTTAAGTTATTATCATACATATTCTATACAAAAACTATTTTGCAAAGTTTTATTTTTAAAATTTTTGTGGGATTCAAAATAAAATTAAAAGGTAATGTGTAAGAGGAAGAAGTCAACATTTTCCCTTTCCTGGGAGGAGGGTGTTAAATTCTTATGAAATAATTTGTAACTTGTCACAACCCGCTTAGGGAACGTGACCGGCACGTGAGGGATTGGATCGCCACGGAAGCCTCTGATAACATGACTGGCTCAAATGTATATGTAGTAAAAATATATTCCAAATATCTCAAATATTGCTAAATTCCATAATCCTGAAAATGTTCCAAAACTTAAATCTTGAATATAAAACTGCTTAATAACCATAATTTGAGCCGAAACCAAACATAACTAAATAAAATAGTTATTATCAATAAAAATAAATAAAACATATTGTGCATGTCCGAGATCCTGCTTACACAACTACTGGAGCATTACTAAACTAATATAATCTACAATAAGCTTCACTCCGAAGCAAAGCTCACCAAAGATGCTGGAACACTATTGAAGTGGATCCTGTGATGCAACTGAGTCTGTAGCTGTATCTGAGGGGGAGGAAAAGAGAGAGGGGTGAGTTCATCAAAACTCAGTGAGCAGATAGCCACCCACAGCTCACATGGGACAAAAAAAAAATTACATAGCAATAATACATACAACATGGATATGCAAATAATTATATACTAATAATCTTGTAGATGTTCAAAACAAGCCTCATATTAACTAAGTAAAATCCAACTTAAACGAAATTAACTTAAAACTGAATTCATATTCAATACGCATTCACTTGCATCGTAAACATTTACTCATAGGTTTGTCCTCTTAAGGACCGTATCCTGTGGTATATCTGAATCATAAATAACAATACTCTAAACATGATAAATACATAAGAATGATAATAGTTGTCTGTAAGTAACTTTGTTCTCTATGGGCACCTCACTAGGTCCTAAATTTCTCTAGTCTTTGAAAAGCCTGCTTTCATAGCCGCTTGGCATACCGCCTCCATAGCAGCCAGGTATGCCAAGGTTAAAGTCTTATAGGATTGCCTCCATGGCCGCTTGATATACTGCCTCCTTGGCAGCTAGATATACCAAGGTTAAAATCTCATAAGACTGCCTCCATGGCCGCTTGGTACACCGCCTCCTTGGCAGCCAGGTGTACCAAGGTTAACGACATCTCCAAGACATGCTATAATTCTATTATACTAATATCAACATACATAAACCAACTAAATCAATAATAAATTCAAACACAGTAACTTATTCTTGTATTTTACTTGCTACTAATGAAATAAATATTTCATCATTAAATATTTCATCATAAAAACTGTTCCACTTGCAATAATAATAGCAATACTAATAATAATAACAAGGATTTGACTATGAATTTTTAATTATTATTTGTCCATTTTATTATTGCTAAAAAAATATTGGAGTCTCTCATTCTATATAAATAAATTAATTTTAGGAACTGACAAAAGATAAATACTACCTATAAAACTGAAACTAATCTTGCTATACTGAACACTCATTATACTTTAATAATTAATTCATAATTTAATTGTAGAAGTTGTAAAGGCTATTGATTAATTTCTTATTAATTTATTGAGTTATGTCATGAATAATTATTAAATAAAATTTAACTATTATTTAGACATTCTTGTTATTCTGGATGTCAATCATATATATATATATATTAATCTATTTATATAATCAGCAATTAACTATTCTCCGTCAACTAGTTAAATCTTATCATGCTAAACATTATTATTTCATATTTTAATTGGGCATTATATTAGTTGTTTAACTGAGTTCTAATATCAAGTAGGGCTCTATATTTATAATTAAAAATTTACATAGCATCAATGATGTCCTTGCTATTCTAACTACTATCCATATGGTAACTATCAAATAGTTATGAATTGTTTTATCTTCTTAACTGTTTCATAATAGCTAACTGGGTCATATTATGCTAAATATATAATAATAATATTTTCTAATATTCGTATAAATTATCCTATAAAGTCTTGCGTGTTGTTCATATATGATAATTAATTAATATTTTTAACATTGAAGTCATGATAACTGTCAACCTAATTTCTGATAAGATTCATATCATGCCATATAAAATCATATATATTCCTGAAATATAATATAACTTGAACTGACGACACATTCTGACAATTATGCAACAAACAATAGTCTCATGAGTTTTTCATAATATGATTTTCATGATAATAGCGATAATAATCAATTATTAAATACTTTTAATAGCTAAAATATAGCCATGAGCAACTACCCACTCACTGTTGGTAATTGGGAGTGTACTTTTACTAGCAACTTGACTATGGGGAGTAGGATTAACACTAATAATTGCCAAACAATATAATGAAAATATAACCAATTTAATTTAATCGCCCAAACTGAGTTTGGGATGATAAGGAGGAAAAAGTTGTGAGAAAAAACTATGCCTAACAGTACTCAAACTCATAGATTAGACAAAGGAAGGAAAGAATTGGCTAAATTCCATGAAGATAGTTTACCGGAAGAGATTGATCAAAGAAAATTGAGAGAAATCACATTTTTCTCTCTAGGGAAAAATCCTTGGCAGCTAGGGTTCTTAGAAAAAAATATTTGAAAGTATTATGATGTGCCAAATATATACTAACAGTAGAGGCTAAAAACAAACTCGAAGCAACACGCCAAACGGAGAGAGATTTCGCGTGAGTTCTCGTTTATATAATAATAATAATAATAATAATAATAATAATAATAATAGTAGTAATACTAATAGTAGTTCACATATCAATAAATCTTATATTTGGGATATCACATAACTATATATTTTCTTAGAGCTAACTATGATCTTTACTATAATACTATACAAAATGAGAAGAAAAATCTTTTTTTTTTTAATAAATACTCATTAAAATCATTGAAGTATCTCTCACTAAAGTTAGTTATGGCCATAAATTTATATTTTTTCTATATCATAAATTTTATTTACTGCAAATGTGAATGTTTAGAAATGTAAGTTGAATGCTATCATAAATTGATCAATGTATGATTTCATGCACAATATAATTCATGGATAATTTATTTTACTATAAAAATTATTTATTTATCATACATATAATTTAAAATTGTATATCGATATACTTCAATTATCCAAGGAATTACACTAATCAAAATATAGTTTATCTTAAAAGCTCTATATTCAACCTTTTTTCTTTTTGCATTATAGGGACGCAAGAATATAATTAGTGTAATACATACTATTTCTTTTAAAACAAAAAGGATGGTGTCTTTTTTTAAGTAATTATCTCTTTCACAGTAGTTCAATTTATTACTTTTAAATAAAAATACTTATTTCTAATTCACTTTTTATCCTCATTTTCAAACAACAAATAATTATTTCAAAACTGATTATTTTAAAATCAATTATTTTATTGGGCCATGCCACTTGTTAAATGGTTTTAAATGTAATCTATACATAAAGTATCCATGAAAAAATTATTTACTTTATTTTCATCCTCCAACCAAATACACCCATATAATTGGGCACATACATAGCACAAAGGGTGGTGGTTGGGCATTTTTTTACTAAATAAAATTGCTTGTAAGGCAATATAGAGAGAAAGACTTGAGTCTAAAACAATGAGCTTCTTCAAGATTTCTCAGGTGTCATTGGAAGCAGTGGCGAATCCAGCCGAAAGTGGTCCCATCATTCAGAGACGAAGCCACAAAACTATGTTTATCCATGATATGCCACCGTCAAGAATCCCGAGGAGCATAATAGAGGTACTAACTCCACCGTGAATCACGCTTAAAGTGAAGGCACCGTTCTGATGCTAAAAAAGGTCATTCATGGACCAAAAGAACAACTCTATATTTACCAATATTAATCTCTAAATAAAACAAACTCAAAATTGACATCTATGAATCGATGCAAGTTGGGTAAATTATGATTAATCTTCCACCCAATTGGCATGCATACAAAAAGGAAACTATTGCATACCACCAAAAATTGTAGCGTAACCAATTTTGAAGCATTTAAGAATTGAAGAATAATCAGGAGTTTTACAAAAGTGTTGCTTTTTATGTGATAACCCTGACCATATCAATAAATATTGCGAATATTGTAAAAGGCAAAAATTTGGAAACAACTCAGGAACAACAAATATGGTTGAAGACAGAATTGATAAAATTGTTGTTATGATTTCTGGATTGAATTTAGCTACTTCCATAAGTAGTGTTGGTTGGTGGCTTGATTATGGTGCAACCATTCAAGTTTGTCCTGAAAAATACTCATTCAAGAATTATGAAGCAACAAATGCAAATCATGGAAGTTCATATGGGAAAGGTTGTTGGTAAAGGTCGTATTGAACTACAATTCACTTTTGGAAATAAGTTAGTGCTTCGAATTGTATTTTATGTTCCTAATATTAGAAAGAATTTAATATCTGTAAATTTATTCTGTAAAAAGGGTTGAAAATCATATTAGAAACGGACAAAGTTGTAATCTTCAGAAATGGATGATAACTCCATCAATTGGAGTTATCTTGATTTTAATTGGGTTTTATTTGCATATTTAGTCCATAATTTACCAAGTTAAAACACTTCCAAATCAAAAAAAAAATAATTGACTTGTCTTGTTTGAATTATCTCTTAGAATTTTAAGTCATAATTCATAAATTTATTGAGAGAATTTGCAATTTATAATTTAGGTCCTCATTTGGTAAACTGTCATTGATTCTCTTTGTAGCCTTAAGCTTAAAGGTGTGTCATGGAAGCCAAACGAATTGAAAAATGCTTAAGGCATGGAAATCTAGTAGATTAAAACTTGAAGAATTTTTTTTCTTGTCACTGAGCATCGGAGCACCTGAGCTCCTGCCGTAAGTTCAAGTTGTTTCCGTCAGAGAGCACCTAAGCACCCAACCTAGCGCTTGGGCACTAGCGCATATTTTTGTAACCTTTTTGTCGCTATTCAGCTTCGAAATAAAGCATTTAAGAGTTCGTGACCAAAACCTTTAACGCTTGTCATGATTTTTCTTTCTGTCATTAATTCTCTATTTCTTGTTTATGTTCCTTATATAGTTTTCTGTCATTTGATTGAATTAATGAATCAAAACATTTATCCTTCATTTCACAATAATTGTCAAAAATCAAATAATATAATATTAAAGAAGGAAAAAAATTAATAAATGTAAAAAATTATAAGTTGACAAAACTATCATTCTATGGTCATTATTATTCAACTTAATAAATGTATTGGTTAATTAATTAACATATTAATAATAAAGGTATAAATGAAAAAAATAATAATGCTACTTAAATATTATGAATGGATAAATAATCTAAAACATAACAAAATAAAAATTAATATTTATTAGGAAACAGATGGAGTATCATGTATCATATATAGATGATCATGATTAAAAGTTATTAAAATGTCACATGACCATTTCAAAAAGTCACATAACTTTATATTTTAATCCTAATAAGTAATGCAAGATCCAATAACCCAAATTCGCTCCTCTCACTTTTATATAAAATCACTTATCTTGATCATTTCCATATATATAAATATATAAGAGAAAAAATTTTAATTTCATCAAAATAAAATTAATGAGATCTGGAGTGGATTCACTCCATAATTCTTCATATATTGATTAACAATTACAATTTCTAACATATTTATATTATTTTTCCCTAGCTAAATCGAAATCCAAACATGACTACATTTTGTCCTTTTTTTATATTTTTTTATTTGGGGTTCAGAACTACATTTTGGTTGTTGAACTCGGGGTATAATTTCCAGGTCTACGTTGTGGTACACAATAATACAGCAACAACAAAATTCATGGCGCACATCGTAGCACTTAGAATGCAACCGAAATTTGTATAAAGTGGCCTTTCCACTTTAGAAACAAGCTCCAAACCATCATCTATTGATAGGCTACCCACCTAAATTTGTGCACCATGATTTGCCTTCCAATTTAGGATGTATTTGCAACCCCAAGCCCCTAAATATGTGCTCATGATTTGCATCCTGCCAAAGAAATAAATTTACCAGACGTGATACCAAACACACCATCAATCAACGGAAATGTGGAATAGCCGGTAAAAGAAAAGATCGGAAAGAGCCGAAGAAGGGAACAAACATAGGGTCTTAAAACTTTCATTTTTCTTTTTTCTTGACATTTAAACCCATGCAGAGCCTAGGTACTGTAATTTGACTATTAGCAGGGTATAATATGTACTAGTCCAGCTTGATACGTTGAGTATAAGTTGGCCCATTAATATTCTGTATACTTTGAAATTACAGTAGAGCACATTGGCCTTGGAGATTTTTTCAAATTGCAGTTGAACATTTGAGATTCATGATTTTGGTTTAGACAAGGATCCAATTTTGTTATTCCTGAGCCCACCCACGTTATAGTTTGGTCCAACCCACTTGGTTCACCCATTAAATAAACTAAATTGCATCTGTATTACCCGCAGTTTAATAGAGAATTGCAAGTGGTGCATCTTAAATCCCATGGCCAGCGTTAATTATGCAATTTTTTTTCCAATAAAGCTATAAAAAATGAAGATAAAGATTGCAATCCTCCATGCAATAAAGCTATAAAAAATTATGTTGATGAGTTAAATTGTATATTTTTTGCTAACAATTTATCAAAATCTAAAAAATAAAAAAAATTCAATTATAATCATTAAAGATTAAAAAAGGTAATGATAGCCCATGAGTATCAAAAGAAAAATCTAGATTTAAAGTTTATAATTATATGAATTATTTAAAGGGTGGTTAAGGAATCAAGAATGGAAGATACTGCATTAGAAAAATAAGTTTTTAAGTTTTCAATGTATGAGACCTATTCAAAACTTTTGAAACTTGTTATTTTTTATTCTTTAATCATTACCTTTACTGGTATGTGAAACCCTAATTTAAATTTTTAAAAATTAATCTTAAGATACATACTTGCCTCTTTTAAAGAGTTGCCATTACAAGAAATATTTACATGCTTCTAAATACATTTAATGCATGTTCTATGAGTATATATAACTCTTCATTTTGGATTTGAATACTCTAAAGTAAGTGTTTCATTTTAGAGAATAAAGTAAACAATTTCGTCCTTAGATCAATAGCATCAAGAGAATCTCATTTATAATTTTATTGATTTAAAAATAAAATCTTCTTATTTTACTCTCTAAAATGATATCCTCACTTTAGCAGATCCTTGCTCCCTCATTTTTAAATGGATTCCATGCATACAAAACATGAAGATTTTATGTATAAATTTCCATTTTTGATCCTTTAATAAGTGCCCTAAGGACACTAATTTAGATAAATTATTTGTTTGTTCATATAACTTATAAACATTTAAACATTATAAATAAATATAGAATTTTGTCAACAATTACTCTAAAAGTACTAGCTAAGGATACTAAAGAGTAAGTGTTAGAGTTTTGTGATAGATCTCTTATTTGAATAATATAAAAGTGGCACTTTTATATGTAAAAATTTCCTTGTTTAATTTCTTAACCAATACTTTGAAGATGCTGATTAGATAAAACCATAAAAATAAGTGGTTATAAATATTTTTAAAATATGTATTATATGAACTCTAGGAACATGCAATAATTTCTCCTTTCATTACATTATTTTCTATTTTTTCAAGGAAAAAATGGATCTTTTATTCTCATCCATCCCCACTTCTAAATTTATTGATTCAAAAATAAATTTTTATTATTTTACTCTCTAAAGTAAAATTCTCATTTTAATGGATCCTTATCCAAAGCACCCACACATGGCCTCCAAGTTGCAGTTGGAAAAAAAAATGCTAGCAAATTTCCCCTAATTAGTCGTTTGACCTGTACATTGCATGAGGTGATAATAAAAGATAGTTTATTAACTATTAAAAAAATAAATAATAATTTATTTAAATATATCTTATAGAAAATTGAATATATAAATTTATTTTGAAAATAAGTTAAAAATTAAATAAATGGAAAAATTATAAATGTGTTATTTTATTTTATATCTTATTTCGAATATCATATTTAGAAGGCTAAAAAAATTTCAGTAGATGACCTATAGCTAATAATAAACATCCTATTTTATGAATATTTTACAAATTTCGAAAGTTAAAATTGTTGAAAAATAAAAGAGAATAAGTAGATAATTTAATTATATCATAAGTCATTTATAAAAATGGCAATGAGTATATATGACAAACGGGACATGTCTCATGCCCCCGCCCCAATTTGAAATTTTGCCTTGATCCCCACTCTCATTTCCGTCTCGGGTTCCATTCCCCATTTTTTGTAGGGATTTGAATCCCTA
The DNA here is from genome assembly GCA_031216105.1 of Dalbergia cultrata. NCBI lineage: Eukaryota > Viridiplantae > Streptophyta > Magnoliopsida > Fabales > Fabaceae > Dalbergia > Dalbergia cultrata. The sequence continues at coordinate 6,271,305 of CM062346.1, forward strand.
TAGGTATTCATAGTTTGTTAAAAAAATTCAAAAGAAGAAAAATTAAAAACATTTTGGAATTTAAAATATAAATATCTATAGTAGCAAATACTACTAATGTAACATAATCCAAATTAAAATTAAAATACATACATAATACAAATCTAATAAAGATAACTGAAAAAATGAGAGTGTGTTATCCCCGTCCCTGCTTTATTTAATAAATGGGAACTTCTCCCTTGTCAGTCATCCCCAAGAAGACAAAATATATCTTTATTCTCATCCCATTATTACGGGTAATCCATGTATGTATCCACTTTTATTTATTTATTTTTGTCATCCCTAGTCATTTACAATATTTTAGTAAATTAAATTATTTAATTTATAAAAATATCAAAATATATTTTCTAATTAATAAAAAATTAATGAATATATTTAATTTATGTGATTTTAATTACAAATTATTTCCTTATACATCCTTTTAGTAAATTAAATATCAATTTTAAAATGTATATATATATAATAATTAATATGTTATAATTAGTAAAACATCATATATAATTCTAATTTATGTCATCTCAATTATTAAAGTAGTAAAATTATGGAATTGATTTTTTAAAAATATAAATAATTAGTATCATTATCAAAGAAGTGTAAATTATGGAATTGATAAACTAAAATGTTTAAGTCTCAAAATATATATATATATATATATATATATATATATATATATATATATATATATATATATATATATATATATATATATATATATTCAAAAGCTTCAGATTTGGAGTTAGAAACTTTTCTCCCAACCCCATCCTCAGTTAGAATTTTTTTCTCATCCCATCCTCATCTCCATCATGGGTCCCCAATTCTCATTTCTTGTGAAGATTTGAATCCCTACCTGTATTCATGAATTTATTAAAAAAGAATTTTAAAAATGGTAACGGAAAAGAATAATAATACTATTAGTATATATATATATATATATATATATATATATATGTTATTGATTGATATGAATATCGGTATCAATTAAATGTTATAATATTAGGCTTATAAAAAAAAGGTGATAATATTATTTATTATTAATTTTTGCTATGTTTCTATTTTTTTTTGGTGTGTGCGTGTAATATTAACTTTTATAAATTAGAAAATAAAATTTTACATTTAAATAGTTAGGTGGGGATTTGGAAAACAAAATCAACAATCTATCAATAATTATATTTTCTAAGTAAAATAATATATTAATAATGATTATATGTTAAAAAAGCAAACACAAATAAATATGGATTGTATATACATACAAAAATAATATTTTAAATTTTATCAATTAATTAAAAGTTTTAGCGTGAGAAAAGAAAAGGGACAATAAATGCATATATTGGAAGAAAAATCAATTAATAGCTATACATATATCAATTTATTCGATTAATATCAAAATTAAAAAGAATAATAGTTAATAATTAAATTGTGGAATGTTAATGCACAATGAAAATTTTAAATAAAAAATATAAATTTGTTCCAAAATATTATTCATTCTCCATAATTAGTGTTTGTAAATGGAATTGAAATTATAATTCAATGGTTATGTATATATTGAATTCATCAATCTTTAAGCCTTACAAAATAATGAAGAAAAAATAAATTAAAAAAGGTGGAATAGTATAAACAAATTCCAACGAAGATTAGCTTATGCATTTTGTCTAATATTGCTATTGGAATCATCATCTAACTTGGTTGTGCACTAAACTAACTCAGGAAAGTGTTGTTTACAACACAACAACAATTCTCTCTCATATAAATGTTCTGCCAAACAAATGAGCAAAACAAACTCAAAGGTAAGAATAGAAGTAAAATCAAACACAATCTTCAATCATTTTTAATTCTTAATCTTTACTACCTTAAGTTTACTTAAATAACCAGTTGGGACAGTCCATCAATAGCATCTCCTTTACTTAATTGTAGGTTCAAATTCTAAAATGAAAAAATTATAAAATCATTAATACCATTTATACAATAATAAAATTAATTTCAAATTCAATAAAATATTTGTTAACAGTGATAACAAAAAAAACTTAAAGGTAAAATATAAAAAAAAAAACTAGTTGTTTGAGACATGCAATGTACAGAATAATAACAAAAAATAGTTTATTGGCCATTATTGAAAATAAATCATAATTCATTTAAATATATCTTATAGAAAATTGAGTGTATAAATTTATTTTGAAAATAAGTTAACAGTGAAATAATTAAATAAATGAACAAAATATAAATGAGTATAAATATAAAATCAATCATTCTATTTTATATCCTATTTTGAATATCGTATTTATAAAGTTAAGAAAATCTCAATAGATGACCTTTAACTAATAATAAAAAAACCTATTTTATGAAAAATTTGAATGTTTTGATAATTGAAATTGATGAATAATGAAATAAAAAAAGTGAAAATATTTACAATGTCATATACCATTAATATAAATGACAATGGATATCCATGAGAAAGGGAATATGCCTCCCATACCTTGTCCCCATTTAGAATTTTGTCCTTCATTCTCATCAGTATCTTTGTCACAGGTCCTTATTCCCTATTTTTCATGAGAATTTGAATCTCTATGAGGTATTTACGAATTTATTAAAATAACTCCAAAAAAATTGAAAAGTATTTTAATATTCGAAGCATAAATATGCATTATATTAATTCCTTTTCGGAATATTTGTCCACTTTTAGATAACATTATATTTCAAAATATTTGTCAATTTCACATTTTAATAAAAATATCTGTCAATTTCACATTATATTTCAAAACATCAAGGTGAATTTAAAATTTAAAATTTTGTAATTAATATGGAAAAGCATGTTTTTAATGGAAAAAATAAAAAAATTATTATAAAGAAAATTGAAAAATATGTGTATCACATGAATATCCAATTTTAATGTTAAATAATTTAGATTGACATATTTTGATCAGTTATATCATTTAAATTAAGAATTATAATGATTTGAAATCCAATATTTGATGTGAAATATTTATGTTATATCAATGAAATATATGTGAAGGTAATTTTTATAACAAAATAATTAATAATAAAGGTTATAAAAATTGTAGGGCATAAATTGCTCTATGAGTGGCACTTGTAAAACTTTCTCTAGAATGAGTCCGAAATATTAGTATTATAGATTATAGATACGTAAATATGCAAATTTAAAATTTAAAATGGAAAAAAAAGTGGTCATTTGAAAAGGAAATAAAAGATGTATTTAGGAAACATAAATCAAGAAAAATCAGCGATAAATATCCGTATCAATTGTGATTTGATTTTAAATAAGAATAAAAATATATATAGACATGCAATAAAGTTTACTGGGTTGATTGTAGTAATCGGAAGCAAGTATGATAAATATTATGTTTGAAAAGTTAAGGGTAAAATATAAAAAAAAAAAACTAGTTATTTGAGACGTGCAATACACGGAATGATAACGAAAAATAGTTTATTGACCATTATTGAAAATAAATCATAATTCATTTAAATACATCTTATAGAAAATTGAGTGTATACATTTATTTTGAAAATAAGTTAACAATGAAATAATTAAATAAATGAATAAAATATAAATAAGTATAAATATGAAATCAGTCATTCTATTTTATATTTTATTTTGAATATCATATTTATAAGGTTAAGAAAATCTCAATAGATGGCCTTTAACTAATAATAAAAAACGTATTTTATGAAAATTTTGAATGTTTCGATAGTTGAAATTGATGAATAATGAAATAAAATAAGTGAAAATATTTACAATATCATATACCATTAATATATATGACAATGGGTATCAATGAGAAAGGGAATATGCCACCCATATCTTGTCCCTATTTAGAATTTTGTCCCTCATTCTCATCATTATCTCTGTCACGGGTCCTTATTCCCTATTTCTCACGAGAATTTGAATCTCTATGAGGTATTTGTGAATTTATTAAAATAACTCCCAAAAAATTGAAAAGTATTTTAATATTCAAAATATAAATATGAATTATATTAATTCATTTTCAGAATATTTGTCCACTTTTAGATAACATTATTTCAAAATATCTGTCAATTTCATATTTTAATAAAAGTATTATTTTTTTCTTTGAATACCACCCCTAATTAATTTCATATTTCCAAAATATTCTATTTAATATCAGTGTGCTATATTAATTAATATGTAAAGATACATTTGTGTACATTCACTATATTTTTTTCAATTACGAATATTATTTATTATCCTTCTTAATATTTGTATTTGATCAAAATTGATAGATATTTTAAAAGAAAGGGAGTAAGAAATAGTACTAATGTAATATAATCTAAATTAAAAAAAGAAAATACATACATAATGTAAATTTAATAAAGATAATTAAAAAGACAAATGTGTGCTAAGATTTTCTTTTATATGTATATATATATATATAAATAGTTCATATAAATGAGAAATTATCATATCTTCATGGAACAGAGACCACATTCATTGTCCTTATCCCGTTTAGCAACTGGTGATTCCACTTCCGTCTTCGTAAAAATTAAATGTGTTCTCATTCTCGTCCTAATTTCACATAATCCCCATGGGCACATACTTTGACGATTTTTTTAATCATCCTACTCATTTACATAATTTTAGTAAATTAGAATATTTAATTTATGAAAATAAAAATATATTTTCTAATTAATAAAAAATAATGAATAACTTTAATTTATAGGATTCTAATTATACTTCATTTCCTTCTGTATTATTTTAGTAAATATTTCCAAATAAATGTTTTTCAGGTTCCTCCATAACCATATACAAAATAAAAACCTCATTTATCAGTTATTATTGAATCTATTATATTATCATAAATTATCTCCTAAATTTTATTGATTGAAAATAAGTACCTTTTAAGATCATCAAATAATTAAAAAAATGCAATATTTACCTTGAAATTTTGGAAATATAATATTAAAATTATTGATAAAAAAAATTTAAATTACAATTTAAAACCTACGCTAATTCTTTAATATACTTCTCCAGTTATATAAGATTTCATCTTTTTAAGTTTCCAAATATACTCTCATACAAATTATGGCATGTTCATTGTATTTGTCACTAATAATGTAACAAAGAGTTTTCTTAACTAATTTTCAAGTGCTAGCTCAACAATTTCCTTTATATCTTCAATAAATTTATTATTCAGAAAATGTATGATAAATTTTTGATAAATTCTATTCACATATTAAGCTTCCAAAATGACCAAAAAAAATGTTTTTCAACAACCTTAGGCATATGAATTTATGATGTTTTTAAGGATAATTTGAAAACACTTAAAATCAGGTTAGTTTAATAAATAAGGCTTAATTTTATATTAAATAAGGAAATTATAATTTCATAAACTGTTTGGTCTCTGTCATTTTGAATTTAAGCCCTATTATAAATGTATTAAAATATATATTTGACTTTATGAATATTAAAAATTTATTTTTTATCTTAATAAATATTTTTAAAATTATCTTTTGATTTTTATAAATGTCATTATGTAAAAGCGATAAAGAACTATGAGACCATAAATATAATACTGAAAAAAGGCTATAACAAAAAAAATCTAAAACCAAAATAACCAATAAAGATAGTTAAAGAATTATAAGATATAAATGATAAACAATCATAGTGTATACTTTTATATAACGAGTCATTTACCTTATTTAGTATACCAAGGTTGAATTTCTAGTCAATATTATAAATTAACAAATATATTAATTTAGATATAATGGATCATATTACCGTGTATGTGTGTGTGTGTATATATATATATATGTTATCATTTTATCAATAGGTACAAAAATTATGTAGTAATTTATCAATATTATATATTGATTAATTAATTGATAATTAGGAGTATACAAGTAAAGTAACATAACTTATCTGATTTAAAATTTGTTCAAACACTTATATTTTAAAAAATAAGTTATATAATTTTAAATTACTTTTGATTATTTATTTATTTTATTTATCACTAATTATTTTAAATAACTTCAATATATAAGGTTATCAAAATAATACACAACATTTTTTACTATGTAAATTTTAGCATAAGTTACATAAATATTAAAAATGATTGTTATAAATATTAAAATTATATAAATAATGATATCAAACTAATGATATATAATAATTATTATTATAATTTATTTAAAAATATTAATTATTAAAGTTATAAAATTTGTGGATTCAAAATTAATCTTGAAGCTACATTGAGAAAATTAAAAGGAGTGTTGAATATTGGTATTATAGATAAGTTTTAAATATATTTAATTTTTACAGTGCAGTGTTGTTCTTAAATACTAATGATTGTCAATGATATTATAATAATATGTCATCATTGCAATTTTATTTTTTAAAAAATAATTAAGGATTAACTTCTTAAAAACTGTGGACCCTATATTATTTTCATTGCAACACCTAAAATTTTTTTACTCATAGGAGTCTGAAATATTAGTATTATGGATATAGATTATAGATTATTTATAGATTATAAATTATAGATTTGATTTACTGCAAATATATAGAGATTTTAATTTTAATTCAAAAAGCAATCTGATTGGGAATTTTTTTTTTTTGTGTTACTGAAGAAGTAAGCCCATTTTTTTTGGTCAAACAAGCAAAACCTGGAAAATTCCACTTGCTTTGTGGCGGCCAAAATGATGACGTGGCGAGCCGGTCAAATAAGCAAAACCGAGAAAATTCCACTTCCATCGTGGCGGGCCCAGATGATGACGTGGTGAGCCCAATGACACAGAAAACATAGATAACGCCATCGTAACGATAACGCAAGGGTGAATAGCAGTAGTAGGTGGGTTTTTGACTCCATCACGAAGCCGCCAGCAACCATTATTCCAAATTGCGATTGTCAGTTTCCGAGAAGCGCTCCCCCGAAACGCAGCTTATTCCAAACTTCACTGTGTCACAAAATGACGCGTCATTCTAACACGCGTTAACAGATGATTGGCCAAATCATCACCACCTTCGCTATAAATTAGCCCCAAACCCACGCCTTTCTTCGCAGTTCGATTTCTATTGTTTAGAGCAAATCTGATATCTCTCTCTTTCTTTCTCGCCATCGCTTAATACTTCTCAAGGTATGTGCAATTCCTCCTCTTTTTTTCTTCCTCGATTAGTTCTTTCTTAGCCTAGTGTTGAGAATTTCGATTATTCTTCTTAGATCGGTCTTCTTCTTCAATCGACGTAGGTTCGGTATTTGAGATCTATGTGTGGTTCAACAGATAGGCTCTTGATTGTTCGTTCCTTGTTCTTTAATCAATGTAGGTTTGATTGTCGAGATCTATGTTTTGTTCCTTGTTCTTTAATTAATTAACGTAGGTGTGTTTGTTGAGATCTATGTTTTGTTCAATCAATAGGTTCTAATTCTTGAAAGATCTGATCTTTTTAATATTTTCTGATGTTAATCTGGATTGATCGATGAGTTTTCTCTAGGTTAGGCTGTGAAGAGTGTTTTTCTTTTCTTTTCTTTTCAAATGATTACCGTGGCTGTTTGAGATTGAAGTTACAAGATCTTGATTGTTATACGGAACCTGAATTATTGTTAGATCTTATCTTTTCAATAGCTTTTTTTGTTGACCTAGATAGATTCATCGATGCTTGTATATTTTTTGTGAGGTGTGGTTCATAAATCACAGATACAAATTAGGATATTCCTGTGGAAATTCTTTTCGATCCGTTTTTGAAAACTGTTCGATTAAATCAATATTTGTCCAACTTCGTTATGTTTATTTACCTTTTATTTGTCATGAAATTTTCCTAATATCTCTTCGTTGTATCTGAGTAAATCTTATTCGATTTTGATTTGTGTATACAGATGCAAATCTTCGTAAAGACCCTCACCGGAAAGACCATCACTCTCGAGGTCGAGAGTTCAGACACCATCGACAATGTGAAGGCCAAGATCCAGGACAAGGAGGGAATCCCCCCTGATCAGCAGCGTCTCATCTTCGCTGGAAAGCAGCTTGAGGACGGCCGCACCCTCGCCGACTACAATATCCAAAAGGAGTCGACCCTCCACCTCGTCTTGCGTCTTCGCGGTGGCATGCAGATCTTCGTGAAGACCCTCACCGGCAAGACCATCACTCTCGAGGTCGAGAGCTCTGACACCATCGACAACGTTAAGGCCAAGATCCAGGACAAGGAGGGAATCCCACCGGACCAGCAGAGGCTCATCTTCGCTGGCAAGCAGCTCGAGGATGGCCGCACCCTCGCTGACTACAACATTCAAAAGGAGTCCACCCTCCACCTTGTCTTGCGTCTTCGCGGTGGCATGCAAATCTTCGTGAAGACCCTCACCGGCAAGACCATCACTCTTGAGGTCGAGAGCTCTGACACCATTGACAACGTTAAGGCCAAGATCCAGGACAAGGAGGGCATTCCCCCAGACCAGCAGAGGTTGATCTTTGCCGGCAAGCAGCTTGAAGATGGCCGCACCCTCGCTGACTACAACATTCAAAAGGAGTCGACCCTCCACCTTGTCTTGCGTCTGCGTGGTGGCATGCAGATCTTCGTTAAGACCCTCACAGGAAAAACCATCACCCTTGAGGTTGAGAGCTCTGACACAATTGACAATGTCAAGGCCAAGATCCAGGACAAGGAGGGCATTCCCCCAGACCAGCAGAGGTTGATCTTTGCTGGCAAGCAGCTTGAAGATGGTCGCACATTGGCTGATTACAATATCCAGAAGGAATCCACCCTCCACCTTGTCTTGCGTCTTCGTGGTGGTATGCAGATTTTCGTGAAGACCCTTACTGGGAAGACTATCACCCTTGAGGTGGAGAGCTCAGATACTATTGACAACGTAAAGGCCAAGATCCAGGATAAGGAGGGCATTCCCCCGGACCAGCAGAGGTTGATTTTCGCTGGTAAGCAGCTTGAGGATGGGAGGACCCTTGCTGATTACAACATTCAGAAGGAGTCCACCCTTCATCTTGTGCTCCGTCTCAGGGGAGGGATGCAGATTTTTGTTAAGACCTTGACTGGGAAGACCATTACCCTGGAGGTGGAGAGCTCTGATACCATTGACAATGTGAAAGCCAAAATTCAGGACAAGGAAGGTATTCCACCAGACCAGCAGAGGTTGATCTTTGCAGGGAAGCAGTTGGAGGATGGAAGGACTCTTGCTGACTACAATATTCAGAAGGAGTCCACCCTTCACCTTGTGCTGCGTCTTCGTGGTGGATTCTAAGTTTGTTGAGCCTTTGTCTGTGTGTTGTTATTGGATGTTTTAAAAATGTCTGAACTTGTGGGATGTGTACTGGGTCCTTGTTGACCCTTTAAAATAAATTTAGTTCGTAATGGTTCTTATGATTTTGTGAATAATTCAGTACTCAATATGTGCTTCTCTTAATATCAAATTATGTGGTATTTTAGTATCAAGTGATGTATGCATGTGTGTGATGCTTATTTTAATGTGAACATTGTGTTGTTACATTTTTATGTTGGGATATTGGGGTGGTTGAAGGGGGTTGATCTGAATCTGATTCAATGATGAGGGGAATGGAGACTTGATGCGGCTCTTGGTTTAGTTTAGGAGGGAATAGCTAAGTGTTGCCTGGACTTTTTGGATGGAAAACTTTAGTCCTAGCCACACCTAAATTTGTCTATTTCACTGTTAGTATCCACGACGATAGAACACTACACTTTGTTTGTAGATCAGATGACTGGTCAGTGCATGCCATAATCCTTCTGTTCTTGCCTAGGTTATGTCAAACCCCATCTAGATTCAACTCTAACCACCAGTATAATGATTTGTTGGTGTTATAGATTTCGGTTTGTTTGTATATATGGTCCTCTCTTTCATTGCCTGAATGATTTCATCTGAAGCATAGAAGGAAGATCACAAGCAAATTAAGCAGATTCTGTCGTGTTCATTTTATGCGCTTCGCAGGGAAGAATGCCGTAGTGGCGATCTTGTCTCGCCGCCTTAACGAAAAGGCTAGCAGCAAGAGGTTGCTATGCTGAGAAAGAGTTGATAACCAAGACACACACAACTGAATTTCAGCAATTTTTCTTCGTTATTTAGCGTTCTTTTCGTTACTAAAATCCTGCAGGTGACGAAAGTTGGATTTTAGAACAAAAAGTTTTAACGCAATAGCTCAAGAATAACATCTAATATAAAGTCACTGGTAGAGTGCTGACACAGACCAAAGAACCCATATAAAACACCAGGAAACCACAGAAGCTGGCTTTGACCACTAACCAGGCACAAAATCTTATCCGGTTTGGTTAGTACGGATTACACTGGAAGTGTAGGGATGCGAAATTCTTGTATGAGAATTATCTCTCGTTTGTGCTTGAGTACTATGTTCGTCCATAAGTTCTACAATAATACAAATACCCAAAAAAAGAAAAAAAGAGAAGGATTTCTTGAATCCTATTAAGGTCAAATTTTTTTAACTTTTTAAGGAGCTAAATTGCACATTGTTAAATTTTTAGGAAGGTAAATTGCACATCAAGTTTAAGGGGTAACCTGTCTTTTTCCAATAATTAATTTCTGGAGGGTGATTTGGTAGGCCTTGCTTATGCAAGGCTTCAATAACTTGACTTTTTAATGCATTGTATTTCTCATCAAACGAGTAGTCCTCTTTCGAAAATCCTAGCTGCTCCGCACGATACTAGAAATTTCACTGCTATTGTTCCAAACAAGCATGAAACATATGCTTGTGTATCTATCTGGGTCAAATTAGATTTGTAATTATTAAAATCATTATCGGAGACTCAAAATGATTTCTTATACATTGTTCCATTAGTTATGGGTTTAAGTCTCGTTCTTTTTTTTCGGTCGAAGAAAAGTCTCACGTTCGACAATCATGAATAAAACAACGCCGTGTTGGAAAAATTTTACTTTGATGGTGACCTGACCTGGCTTGAGTCAAATTAATGGGACTACGGGAGTCTAACAAACTTTAGATATCATAATTTGAGAAACAAAACGAATTTTCAAATTAGAACAGAAATAAATAATGGACTATTTTTTGTGTGTGTGTGAATATATATATTATATTGGTCAAATGCATAAAAATATACTAAATATATGAAATGGAAGAGACGGAGTTGCAGTCCTGGTCAGCTTGGGGCCGGGCCGGGCCGGATTAAAATCTATTTAGAAGGGTGCCAGTTGAATTTGACCAGAGCATACCCCTACTCCTTTCCTGCCTCATGCCATGCATAGCACCATTCTATTTCAAGATGTTGAACAATATTTCCGTTATAAGAAAATGATATTGCAGTTCTTCAATGGTATATATAACTGAAGAATCTCGTTTTTTCGTTAATCCTCTGAATCGTAGATACAGGTCTTAGTCGCAGTTTATATTGCAAAAGGGCCACTATCCCTTGGGGAAGACGAGCGGCAAGACTGAGTTGAGAAAGAACCAGGCACAACCAACCAATTAAGAAAAAAGGGGCTACGAAATGTATCTCACACACCTTGATAAGTGTGTCAAGGTATCAAAATCCCTTGCAGAATCTTTCCTACATTCCATCCAAGAGTTGTATGATCTATATGTGCTTTGAACCGTTAATAAAAAATAAAATGTGCTGCTTTGAACCTATTTCTTCTACCAGGTCATGTAGACCTTCTAATGCAATTAGTTACATATTATCCTTTATGATACAAAGACTCATCAAAGCATCCTTCTTTGAGAGGCACACATTGTTAACACATCAAATTAGGCCCCTAATTATCAATAGGTTCTAATCCGCTATCCTTTTATATACGATTATATGAAGAAAGGTATTCGGCACTAACAGCATCATAAAAGATCCACAGAACAGGAATTGAACACCATAGGCATATGTTTTAGGACAGATAAAACATTTTATAGGTAAATTACTAAAGGCGAATAATTGAAATAGCACTCACTTTATTTGTTCTTTATAGCTTCAGTTAAACTGTTAGCAATACAAACAACTAGACAATTAGATAGACAGACAATGCTGTTATGCCTAAAAATAGGTGCCAGCATGCAGGAGACAAACAGCATCCACTACACATTGCTTTGCTTGTAAAACTTGGTGTCAAGAACTTGCTTGCCACACATAGCACAAACCCCTGCAACACAACACAAATCAGGATTTAAGTAAAATGTACTTCTATAGCAGAACACATTTTAACTAGTGTCCTAAAATGTAAAATGTAATATGGTCGCAATTGCAGAACACTAAGCAACATGAAATACAGGAGTAGCACCTTTAGTGTAAGCACAGGTGTGGCAGTACTTGGCATCCTGGTGCACTTGCTGCTTGCAAATCATGCATTTAGTGTTTCCGTAAGGGGTCCATCTGCAAATAATTTAAAAATAAGTTCACAGCATATTCATGACCAGAACAAGATGCTGGAACAAATAACAAAACCACAAATGGAGAAAAGGGCACATGGAACTCAACAAATGAGAAGAAGCAACAGATTATTGGATAAAAACTTGTTGATGCTATACTTTTTGAGAATCATTTTATAAGACCAAGACTAAATGCAAACACATATACAAAAAGGAATGGCATGGCTCTAATTCAAGTGTACTTGCCAAGGTACATGGAACTGGCTCTGTTCCAGAATGTCACTCATTAATCATTATAGACCTAAACCTAGATAGATTTTGGGCAGCTATTAAGCCATGCAAAATCAAGAACCATGGTCAAAGTTATCATGTCTTGGTATGACTAGAGAACTAGTTACTTCATGTGCAACAAGAAATGGAATACATGACTAAAAAAGTCTATATGTTCTAGCAGTTTTGAAGTTTGAACAGCTTCGCTATGATAAAGAACATTTTCCAAGAGCCACATCAATAAAATCATTGATACTAACAATTCAGATATCCAGCTTTAAATGTATAAATAGGACCAATGACCAATAAAATATGTTTAAAATAAAACTAACTTAGAGGGGAAATTGAGGAGAGAAGGGTAAAGTTATGATGGGAGAGATATTGATACTCATAACCCAAAAGGAGGCATTAAAAGAAATCATTGTAACAAACAATATAACCATGTTGGAAATCAAAAGCTTTATCATAAAAAAAATTTACAAACAGAATTAAATTCCTAGTGATAATAAACAAGCAAACAATTCAGTTGTTGTAGGACTTAGAATGAAGCAGCTACTGCTTGGAAGCATTATGGATTCTTCATGATTTGAAACATACTTCCAACACGACTATATACATAAAAACACATTGCCAGAAAAGAAAATGAGGTAAGCTTATATTCAAATCATCAAACCAGGCATGAGGCAAGTGGTGGCACAAGTGCGCAGGGATGGTACGAATATCTCCAAAACATAGTACAGATATGCAAACAAATTCACAAGGTGACCTCGGACAGACACCAAAACCTATTCTTCTGAGAGAGAATCTCATATTAACAGGTTCAATTCTGCCAACACCTTAGTCTTAGTCTCTTAGATGATCCTTCCCCCTCTAGGAAGTACTAGTTCAACACAAATGAAATATAATAGCACATGTAGCATTGGGATTCCAAGGTGGAAATAAGGACACCTTGAAATTGATTTTTAGTAGTGTAAATAGATTTTCACTCCAAAATTTCCACCTCAAATTTGAGCTATAACAAGCAAGTGAAAACTTGGTTTGCATTCCAAAAAATTCAATAGGAAGCTAAAAAGCTTAGTTTTTAGCATATTATCAGCTTCTCATGCCCAAATTTAAAATTGAAAAATACTTCAAATATATTATAAATAAATAAAATTTATAGTTTGAGGTTAAAATTGGGAACCTGTTCTTCTTGGAGAGGAGCTTGTTCTCATTGATCTTGCGGCCACCTCCCTCCGTAGTATTGCTGGCACCTTCCTTCCACTTGTCTGGCACAATCACCTTTGATAATTTCTTCTCACCTGCAACCCCCAATAAAAATTAGGGGGAAAAAATGATTTTTGAAGGGGAGAGAAAGTGTGAGAATAAGGATTGCATAGACGGACGAGAAACTCACACTTCTCACAGACCATTGCAGTTGTTAAGAGCTCTGGCTCCTGATTTGATCACGATTTTTCCCCTTTTTTCCCCCCCAATTCGATAAAACCCAAATTACGATCCCTAATCAGAATGGAACCCTATTCTGTCCCTTTTCGCCTTAATCGTGTCGTTTGACATCGTGAGCCTGTAGTCTTCGTTATAGCTCCCCAAAACGACAGACTCAGCGTGCTACAACTTATGATTTATGAACCTTCTGAACCGCCTGGATTGACAAAACTACCCTTCCAGTGTAAACCGACAATTTCACAAAATGATAAAAATTATTACTCATTTTCCTTTCATATTAAAAAAATCATTATTGGTTGATGGATAAAAGTAGGAGAAATATTTTTCATAGATAAATTTTATGTGTAAAACTATTTATAAAACTTATTCATAAAAATTTTTCTTTATTTTTACTCTTTAGCTAAATGCATCCTTATTTTTTGGTACATTAACAATAATGAGATTTAAACTTATAAACTCATAAATTATTCAAATTTCTCGCTATTAGCTCACGGATAGTACATAAAAACATACCAACAAATTTCTAGAATTTAATATTTCCGTAATTGATATAAATAAAGATTTCTTAACTAAACTCTAATTTATCAACACTCAACAGTTTGATCAAAAGTTGAAAAAAAAATTAGGAATGTGGAAGACAAAATAAGAAAAATCTGGTTGACTAGTGAGCTTATATTTGAATCACACCGTAGGTTTCATTTTTTCTTTAGTTTAATTTTGATATATTAATCATGTAAAATAATTTTACACTCATCCAATAAAATCCTCATAATTATATGATTTTTCAATTAATAGGTGTAATATTCAATCAATTTTATTAATGTAATAATATATGATTAAATGACTCACTTCATAGAAATTAAACTTTTGTTTTCTTCCTTAACATTATTTACATTAGAAATTATATTATTATGTTTTTTAAAATCATAATAATAACAACACTATCATGCAATAGCTAGTATGTGCTTTCTTCTCTTCGTTACTCAAAAAAGTAATAATTTCTAGGGTGCCCTGAAATTGTTGTATTAAATCAACTTTATTATCAATAAGCTAACTTGAACTATAATAACATTTTCTATTATTTACAGGGACAAACAGAAAAATTATAGTACTGTGTTCAATATTGTTCAAGATTCTATAAGATATAATTATTCAAAGTTCACAAATAAATATAATGTATAATGCCATCATAATGCAAGATATAGTTCAAGATTCCTACGGAGTGATATTAATAAAGATTGCTACCATCAGAATTGGCTATAAAGGTTGTGAATTGGCTATAAAGGTTGTGGATTGGTCCTTGCACAATCGACCTTGTTCCACGTCACACCTTGAGCCCATACGCCCACAGTTGGGTTAGACGCACAAAGTTCGTTGGGCCCCTAATTGGGTCCTCCACCTGGCCCAAGGAGCTACGAATCAGTTCAGTCATTCTTTCGGTTGGAAAGCTCGGCTATTCAATCTCGAATCCAGCTAGCCTTTTAATGAGCAAACGGGTTGCGTATTCATGATCGGTGACGAACCCTTTCATGATCAGGCACATATACGCCCAATAGGTGGAGGGGAGGAGAGCGGACTTTTGAGCCCATACACTAGCCTGGTGCAAACCCTGAGCAAAGATAGTAATAGGTTGAAAGAGAGAAAGTGAAAACCATTGAGAGTTTAAGTCCTTGCTTTCTTTGTACTAGTATTACTGTTCATATTGTGTATACATTTTATTTCAATATTTTGGAATGATCTTCTCAATATCATCCGTCCTTGGACAATTTTGTGCTCATAGCATCAACTTATCATGGAGACGAACAAGCTTTATAGCCAATAAAATGGAATGACAATTTTAACTTTGAGAACCAAAAATAAAGCAATGATGAATGACGAAAATGAGAATAATACATACGTGTATAATCAATAAAATGGGCTGCATAACCATCAGCACGACAGTTTGGCCGAGTGGTCTAAGGCGCCAGATTTAGGCTCTGGTCCGAAAGGGCGTGGGTTCAAATCCCACAGCTGTCACTTGTATTTTCAGTTCATTATTAAGTCTATAACTTTTGGTACTCTTTTATTTCAAATGTCTCTTAGGCCTTGCAACTTTTTAATCAGATTCGTGGACCCTTTCCTTTGATTTCTTAACGGTGACTACCAAATCAAGCAATTCAATAATTTTTATAGATTTGACACGATTAAAAAATTGATTATCTCATGCTATAAAAAATGGCTCGATAGCCTGATGTCAGCTTACCCAACTATTATTGTACACATATAAATTATATATTTGGCTCACGTCATTTCAATTTCATCTATAATAGAATTAGCTTGTTTGTAATCCTATTGTAGGTGAGCTTGGCAGTTTTCAAGCAGCATCTAAATTATCATTTAAGAAAAAAAAAGGAATTGATAGTTTTTGGGACCCAGCTCCTAAGCTAGTGAATTCTGACGCACTCTTTAGAAAAGCTTCTGGCTAGATATTATTATCTCAGACATTTCTTATCATTGTTACATAGTTAGAGGATGGATAAGATTTAATTAATAATATCTACAGATGAGGCTATCATGGCAGTGCTAGGCCAAAATTAGAGTCAGAAATTCAAAGATAAGACAGATCAGTTCCTTTGTCATCCACTAGATTATATCATGCATGTGAATTGAAATGATGATGCAATTGGCTTGGACCTCTGGCATGGCACTGAATGAGTAATGACAAAGTTCAGTGGCATAAGGGAATTTTGAGATAATATAAACGCTAGATTGGGACTCGTATATGTGCAGTTGACATGTGTAAGATTGTCTGGCATAAGAAATAGCTGTTCATATGGTCAATACATTAATAAAAATGACAATCAATGATACACATGTCAAATGTTTGATCCAAATGCTTTTGTATTTGTCAAATCCGTGTAGAATTGCCGACCCCATGAGAATGACGCAGCCGTACACAGCAGGGAAGGCTGCAAAGTGGTGGTGAGGACTCACGGTGAGGATGATCAGGCAACTTACGAGTCATAGTATGCCAATCACTTTATTTCACTGAAAAATCTGGAGAAGATCCCTACAAGGAAAGCAAAGCAAAGAATGGGGCCAGCGCAACAACACGTGATAAGAATTCAATTAAATAAGTAAATAATAATTAGGCACAGAAAGAAGAAAATTAAAGCACAACAGTTGAATACTCTCAGATCAACCAACTGCTAACTTACAAATTTTAGCTTGGCTGTTATAAACCGTGAATTTTGATTTCAAAATACATCAATCAATTCCCATAAAAATATCCTAAGCAGATAGCCAAAAAGGACCCTCTCTAAGCCGTTCAAATTCTATCTTCATCCCCACATAAAGTACACACTTTCTAGATTTTTCATTCAGATATTTCACTACTCTTCCCTGATTTTCTCAAACCTCCCCATCTCACCACTTTGTTTATAAAACCCATCTACTAATACACTGACAAATATCAACTCATCCCCTTTCTATTCCATAGCAGATAACATACACAATCCAAACATCCAAAAGCCCTTAACTTACACACCTTAAACCCCACGTTCATCAACGGCAACCATGGCTACCACACTCACCTCCTCTCTGATCTCTTCAAACCCCAAACCCTCATTCATGGACCACAAGCCCACCTCCCTCCACGGCACACCCATCATTCCTAATCCCCGCACCATCATCACACCCATCAAATCCACCACCACCAGAACACCAATGATCTCCGTGTCTCTAAACCCACCAGCCTACGACCTCCAATCCTTCAAGTTCCAACCCATCAAAGAATCCACAGTCTCTCGCGAGATGACACGCCGCTACATGACCGACATCATAACCTACGCCGACACCGACGTAGTCATCATCGGCGCCGGCTCCGCCGGCCTCTCCTGCGCCTACGAACTCTCCAAGAACCCCAACATCAGCATAGCCATCATAGAACAATCCGTTAGCCCCGGTGGCGGCGCGTGGCTCGGTGGACAACTCTTCTCTGCCATGGTGGTCCGAAAACCCGCACACAGGTTCCTCGACGAGCTTGAAATCGAGTACGATGAGCAAGAAGACTACGTTGTGATTAAGCATGCGGCGTTGTTCACGTCCACCATCATGAGCAAGCTCCTCGCTAGGCCTAACGTGAAGCTCTTCAATGCAGTTGCCGCTGAGGACTTGATTGTGAAGGAAGGGAGGGTTGCTGGAGTTGTTACCAATTGGGCTTTGGTCTCTATGAACCATGACACGCAGTCTTGCATGGACCCTAATGTTATGGAGGCTAAGGTTGTGGTGAGCTCTTGTGGGCATGATGGGCCTTTTGGTGCTACTGGGGTTAAGAGGTTGAAGAGTATTGGCATGATTGATAGTGTTCCTGGAATGAAGGCGCTTGATATGAATGCTGCCGAGGATGCTATTGTGAGCCTTACTAGGGAGATTGTTCCTGGTATGATTGTTACTGGCATGGAAGTTGCTGAAATTGATGGAGCCCCAAGAATGGTACGTATTTTAAGATCAACTAAATGTTACAACAGGTTTTTTTCCCCCCTGGCATCAAGTAATTTGTTGTGAGTATGTATTGAACTAATGGTAACCAGGAATAACATAGAAGTGTTAAGTTTGTTAATTTGTTGAATTCTTATATATTTTAATTTCTGGATTGAAGAGGGTGTGGAGATTGAAGTGATGGGGAATATCAGGGTTTGGGAGAAAAAGGAAAGGAGGGTCGATTTAATTATAGATATTGAAGGTTTTTGGTTGTTGCTGATTTTTTATTTTTTATTTTTTGCAGGGTCCAACATTTGGGGCAATGATGATATCAGGACAGAAGGCAGCACACTTGGCATTGAAGGCATTGGGGAAGAACAATGCAATCGATGGAACATGTCAAGTTGGACAGGAAGAACCAGAGCTAGTCTTGGCTTCTGTTGACACTGAGGAGATTGTTGATGCTTAGAAGCATAAAGTGATATGGCTTCCTTTTTTTTTTTCGCTTCTTCCATTTTGACTATGCGTTATGATGTGAATTCTGGAATAAAAGAAAATGTGAATAAATGAGAGACAATATACGTTGTTTGATGTTTGTATTTAGACCAGCAAACTTCGCAGCCTATCCCATGTAAAGCAGAGGAAATCGAAATAGACCATATGTTACGTTATGGATATCAGAGATATCATAGACTATTTTTATTTTTTTTTTATGGCAGATGATCATAGACTGCTTTATCAAATTAACGTCTATCTAACAATATACGCTTACAATGGAGGACTTCTCCTCTTTTTCTTTCGTATAAAATTAATATACTTTATAATATATTATCATAGTTATTTTCTAGAAAACTTTTTTAAAAAATGGATGATTAGAAAAAAGTGAAAATCACGACCAATATTTATTATATATTTGTACAAAAAATTATAAATATGTCAAAAAAATTATAATTTAGACCAAAAATTATATATTTAGACACAAAAAAATTTATATTTATTCTTTCTTACGAATAATATGTCAATTTAATTAAAACAAGGGAGGAGCCTAGCATTCTTATAGTAATATAGATATATTTACATCAAAAGGATAATCAAAATATATACATATAAAATGATTTATCTATAATATTAGAAACTTGAATACTAGTCTAAAGTTGTCATGTTGGGGGAATTTCACTTCATTATTATTCCAACTTAAAATTGTGCAGGCAATTTTCAAGTTAGGAAAAATCTAAACATGCGAATAATAATTATTCATCTTGGCCAATTGAATATATAAAAAATATTTGTGAGTATGGCGTGGAAAATTGTTATTGGTGAGTACACGACCACAGTGGGAAATTGTCAAAGTCTTGTCCAAATTCCACACTTACCCCCTCCTCTTTCCACACACACTCTCTCTCTCGGTGCTCCTTCGATCAATCTTCTTCCCCTCACAATCACAAAACCAAAACCCTTCCCTTCCTCTCTCCCCTAAGCTATTCAGCCATGGCTCCCTCCCCCACCGTCCCGTTCCTCCTCCTCCTCATCCTTACAATCACCCTCCTCCCCGCCTCCGCCTCCGCCTACTCCGAATCTGACGACGACCGCGTGTCAGAGCTCCTCGAGCTCCAATCCAGATCCAAATCGGGTGTGATCCGCCTCAACGACCAGTCCCTCTCCCGCTTCCTCACCTCCGTCACCACCCCACGCCCTTACTCCATTCTCCTCTTCTTCGACGCCTCCCAGCTCCACGACAAGTCCGAGCTCCGCCTCCGCGACCTCCACTCCGAATTCTCCATCGTCTCCTCCTCCTTCATCACCAACCACGACCCCTCCCACCCTTCCCGCTCCAAGCTCTTCTTCTGCGACATCGAGTTCAAAGAATCCCAGTTCTCCTTCTCCCAGTTCGGGGTCAACGCCCTCCCCCACATCCGCCTCATCGGCCCCAACCACTCCTTCAAGGACTCCCAGCCCATGGACCAGGGCGATTTCTCCCGACTCGCTGAGTCAATGGCCGAGTTCGTCGAGTCCAAGACCAAAATCTCCATGGGCCCCATCCACCGCCCTCCCATCCTCTCCCGCAACCAAGTCATCTTGATCGTCATTGCGTTCCTCGTTTGGGTCCCATTCTTCGTTAAGAAGGTCCTCTCCGGTCAGACCCTGCTCCACGACCCGAGGGTTTGGTTGGCGGGTTCTGTGTTCGTTTACTTCTTCAGTGTCTCTGGTGCTATGCATAATATCATTAGGAAGATGCCTATGTTCCTGGTCGATAGGAATGACCCTTCGAAGCTGGTGTTTTTCTACCAGGGCTCCGGGATGCAGCTCGGTGCGGAGGGTTTCGCTGTCGGGTTCTTGTACACCGTTGTGGGGCTGTTGCTGGCGTTTATGACTCAGGGTCTTGTTCGCGTGAGGAACGTGATGGTGCAGAGGGTGTTTATGATCTTTGCTTTGTTGGTTTGCTTCTTGGCTGTGAAGCAGGTTGTTTTCTTGGATAATTGGAAGACCGGTTATGGGATCCATGGGTTCTGGCCCTCTAGTTGGAATTGACTCCTTTTGGCAAGGTGGGTGCAGTTCTTCTTCCCTTTGTTTTTCCTCTTTGAAAGTTGTTCTGTTCTTAACCTTAGGGTGGATGCCTTATGTTACAACTTTTGCAGAAATTATATGTAACTTGTCACGGCCCTTTTGAGCTGGAATTTGAGTATTAGAAAATTTTATAGAACTTGTTACTGCATGCCTTTTGATTGATTATAAGCAGGGGAGCCTATTTTTATTGCACTGGCTGTGATTAGTAGCACTGTAGTAGTCGGATACAGTTGCATTGCATATTTCTGAAGTTGTGCAGCTCACTTGAATATTATAATCAGTCTAAAGTTGTACCAGTACTTTACATTCTTAGAACTGAATATGTGGACTTGAGCTGTAGCAAGTGCGCGATGCATGCATCCATTAGTTTCTAGGATTTGGCTTGACTCAGCACTGCGGGAGTATGTATGTATCCATGAATGACAAAACCAAGGGAGTTAGGTAGGTCTCTTGAATCCGTAGATTCGTAGCAGGCTGCTTGACTCTGTAAAAATTTGATCCACTCAACACATCATTTAAGAGTTTACAAGTTGCACTTTAGGATCCTAATTCTACTCTCCATAACATAGATTAGATAGAAACAGTAGTTTTCCTACCTGCTTTTTAATCACAATAATACTAGAATCAGAAGCTTATGTTAAAGTGACTTGAATTCTTTAAAGGGAGAGTGGTCATAAAGTGAAAAAGAGGTTAATTGCATTTGGATTAATAACTATTGTTGTGTTTTGAGTTCCATCAAATACTTAAAGGATAGTTGACCCTTCGCTCTCTCATTTTACACCCATCTTGACTCCAGAGGATGTAAATCCATGTAAAAGTATGGTTATACCTTGGCTTAGTGGGTCAAGACATTTGTCTTTGTCAGTCCTTTGGTTAAAAGGATTAGTGGAGAAGACGGTAAGAGTGATGCCGGGAAAGACCTAATCACTCCCCTCTCCTTCAAAATCCCAACTCTCAAATATACCCAAAGGTAATAGAGTACCCTCCATCTGCGGCATCTTGACATCATCTTTGGAAACCCACCAATCAATCGTGCTCCAAAAATGCAATGTTGTAGTTCGAGAAGCCCTTCCTGTACAGCTGCACATGGTAACATGGTCGGTACACCAGGACAATTACCCCAAAACCAAAAGAGAGGTACCTCAATTCAGCTGCCTGTGCCCCATGATACCAAGTCCTGATCTTGATTCGCCTTTTAATATATGGATGTCTATAAATATCTCTTAAATAGAATGTGCAAATAACATAATTTTATAAAAATATATATTGCCCTTTTACATGCCCACTATCGAGGGAACAAACAGCTCATGGTCATATTATTAGTGGAGCATGGCATGGAATTGTTTGCAACAGCTTGAACCACCGGAGGCGATTCCTCATCAACAAGGCTCCTCTTTTGCTTGTATGTAAAATGCCGGTTGTTGGGGTGATGGTAATATGACTGAAAATTACTGATATATGAAACAACTGTAGATATTGGAGGCCGGGCATCAGAATCCTCTTGAACACATAGTAAACCAATTTGAATATATTTAGTGACTTCTGCCTCACAATGTGAATCCTTTATATTTGAATCCAACATTTGGAGTGGTGTTTGCTCACTCCACTGATTCCAAACCTACAGCACTGCGTTAACTCAGGTAGCGTTTGGTTTGGGAGACGGAGACACAAATCTGAGGGCGATCATCTGTATCTTTGTTTGGTAAGGGGGACAGGGTACGGGGACGGAAAAATTTTCCGTCCCAGAGACAAAATTTCTCAGATTCGTCCTCCAAAAAGTGGGGACAGTGGGGACGGGACACGGGGACACAAATTTCTAGTGGTGGTCCGGCCACTAGCCACCGCCGGACCACCACCGGCCGCCACCGAACTACCGCCGGTCAACGCCGCCGCCGCCGGTCAACGGTGGTCAACGCCGGTCAACGGTGGTCAACGCCGGTCAACGGTGGTCAATGGCCGGTCAATGCCTGTCCCCGTCTCTACAACCAAACATGATACATAAACAGATTTTTATGTTCGCTCTATCGCTCAGATTTACGTCCCTTGTCCCTCCCGTCTCCCTTACCAAACGCTACCTCAGGGTGCAATTTGTCAACTCAAGTAACTAATTCAAAACGTTCCAAAAACAAAAAAATGGTAACTAACTTAACTTTTTTTTGGGGGTCCAGCTAGGA
Source organism: Dalbergia cultrata (assembly GCA_031216105.1). Lineage (NCBI taxonomy): Eukaryota > Viridiplantae > Streptophyta > Magnoliopsida > Fabales > Fabaceae > Dalbergia > Dalbergia cultrata. The sequence continues at coordinate 6,294,566 of CM062346.1, forward strand.
ATAAGTAAGTAGAATAACAACCCCTTTTTTGGTTGGACAACAAAAAGCGAGGATTTTTAAGGTCTGGACAAATAACAATGCTCAATCCACGGAGATGTTGTTACCGCCACTAGCCCACTATGTAGAGACCATAATTATGAATAGAGCCCCATTCTGAAGTGCCGGCCAATATAAGTTTGCTATGTAATTACAACAAAAAAAGGCTTTCTAATTCAATGTGAGTTAGTAGTAGAAATAGTTCAAATAAACTTGGGGGTTGTGGTCGAGCGGTAGGGGCTCGTTCACATTTAACCAAAGGTCAGGGGTTCGATCCCTGCCTTTGGGAATAAAAAATTTCTCCGAGCCAGCTATCTCACCCTTAAGGTGTCGCACAAACTGACGAAGGGATTAGTCACCGTTGTCGACGGTGGATACCCTTGGGAGACAAAAAAAAAAAAAATAGTTCAAATAGTTTACCCAAAACAGAAAAAGAAATAGTTCAAATAAATTAAACTTGTAAAATTATTTTGGAATCTTATAAAAGTTATATTAATTGATATAATTATTAGGATTGAACTTTAATACATAATTATGCGATCGAGAAAACTCATCTTTCAATATATGGATGTCTATAAATATTTCTTAAATGGGATGTACAAATAACATAACTTTACTTGCCCGCTATCGAGGGAAAACACAGCTCACAGTCATATTATTAGTGGACCATGGCATGGAGTTGTTCACAACAGTTTGAGCCACTAGACTCGATTCCTCATCAACTACTGGTGGCTCCTTCTTTGCATGTACGTAAAATGCTGGTTCTTGAGGTGGTGGTAATTTGACTGAAAAACTACTGATATATGAAACAACTGTAGACATTGGAGGCCTGGCATCCGAATCCCCTTGAATGCATAGTAAACCAATTTGAATACATTTAGTGACTTCTGCCTCACAATATGAATCCTTTATATTTGAATCCAATATTTGGAGTGGCATTTGCTCGCTCCACTGTTTCCAAACCTACAACAATTTGTCAACTCATATGCAATTTGTCAACTCAAGTAACTAATTCAATACATAAAAAAAAAAAGCAACTAATTCAAAAGTGTGTGTATTTATATATGATACTCACATAACTCAAGAGGCCATCCACACATCGTAATTCATTAGAGGTATTTCGTTTTCCAGTGATGATCTCTAGTATTATCACTCCAAAACTAAATATATCTGATTTTTCAGAAAATTCTCCAAGTCTTGCATATTCGGGAGACATATAACCACTGAAAAAAAAGTATTTCAACATTATTAAATAAAATCACGCCTATCAAGATTTAAACTATGCTAAAATTGTCTACTTTATAAATTAGGCTACATCATATTAAAAAAAACACGTGGAAATTAACATTCTAGCTATGAGGTATGTGGCTGGGAGGAATTGAAGACTTACCGTGTCCCAACGATTCTATTTGTTCTTCCATGGACCTCGTCTATAGCAATTGTTTTTGCCATACCAAAATCCGATATTTTTGGATACATATTATTATCTAACAAAATATTACCGGGTTTAAGATCACAGTGTATAACTTTAAGACGTGAATGTTCATGCAAATAAAGTATTCCTCGTGCGATTCCTCCAATAATTTGATATCTCTCAAACCAGCTTAATTGCCTTTCCTTGTGTGGATCTATAAAATTGTCATTTGTCAATCAGGTGATTAATATAATATATCAAACAAAAAATTGTAAAAAAAAAATTGACAAAGTAGAAGTATCAAACCAAAGAGAAAGTAATCAAGGCTCTTGTTGGGAACATATTCATAAACTAGTATTTTCTCCCGCTCATCCAAGTAAAATCCTAATAGGGTTACTAGATTCCTGTGTTGAAGCTTCGCGATCAATGAAATCTCATTTTTGAATTCTATAAAGCCTTGAGAGGACCGATTTGAGAGTCGTTTTACAGCTATTTCTTGTCCATTTGAAAGAATGCCCTGAAAATATAGAGTAATTAATGCACCTATACGACTTCTGCATTCATAAATTTATGCTTAGATGGAGTACCTCTTAGTCTCTTACACAAATGTGCTCAAGTATTGTGAATGCAAAACTTACGTAGGTCGCAATATGAGAGAACCATGCATACATAAGCCTTCAATTTGAAAGAAACAAAACATATATAAGATAAATAATGTATAGACTATGTTTTTTACCTTGTAAACTTCCCCGAAGCCGCCTTTACCTATTTTGTTCTCAAGAGAAAACTTATGTGTTGCTGCTTCAATTGTAGCCAAATTAAATTGCAAGGACCCCAAAGTGCTAGTAGCTGTGTCCTCAAGCACTACACCAATATGCAAACTCTAGAAGTAAGCTTACATAAAACTTCTGATATTGTAAGCTTGAACAAAAAGCAAGGATTAGTTTTAATTTCTTATTTTATGATAAATAGCATACTGTTTTCAGTTTTCTTTTTCCCATAAGGATTTGCACCTTATATGTTCCAAACTGTGATGTTTGGAAAAAAAATCACTGGAAATATGGAATTGAGAACTCGACAACATTATCGAGTTTAACTACACACTATATTTTCATAAATTCTTTCATAACTTCACATTTCAACATAAAATTTGTCTAAAGCTCATATATAAAATATGAAACCTACAGTTTTGTCTGAGAATAGCTTTCTCTCTTTTCCGTAGGAAATAGGCACCTAAGCCTAAAAGCACCACTGAAACTGTAGCAGTGACAATGATCATGACAATCATTTGTGGTCCGGTTTTTCTTTTTCCTGCATAAAATAACATCATCAAGTCTTTTCATTAGCATCGCACTCATGCCAAGTAATGGTTAACCTTTGTTGTCTCTTCTCCCAGCATTTTATATACAATAATGCTAAGCATCAATTTTGAGTGTCCCATCCAGACATTTATCTTGTTATTATTGAATGAGATTGTGATCTATACTCATTCTCACTCATCCAATGATAATGAAGTGGATATCTGGATAAGACATCCAAAATTAGGTATTGAAATAGTATTATTTTTTCTTTATATATCATACTTTGTATGTTGAATATAATTAACAATGATATGTTAGGAAGTGGGTGTTTGTTCGAGAACTGAAAACGACACAACTTATTTGAATTTTGAAGCCAAAATGTTCCAAATGATGTGCCACAACAAAATACACCATCTAACATATAAAACTGATTCCCAAAAGTTTCAACACAGATCTGGACTTGTTTAAGAAAAACAAATGTTACCGGATTCCAATTACATCTAAACTGAAGAAACATCACGTAACAACAAAAATGGTAAATCAAGGAAATGACACACAAATTTGCATACCAGTAAGAAACCAGCCTTCGGAGTGATACGGAAATGGGAAGCATGTGGATGTTATTTGCTAATTAATTAACACACTTGAAATAATGAACTTGGTGGGTTTGGGAAATTAGAGGGAAGATTAGCATAAGTCGGTCAATTAAAGAGGATATGAGTTGAATTTTGACTAAACTCAAAATAAGTGTGTATAATTTCCCAACAATTAGAGGAGAAGAAGAGAGAAAAGACAAATAGAAAACTTCAAATGTAAAGTATGAAAATTTGATTTTCGTTCTAGCATGCTAAATTGTGTTCTCGTTTATGTCATGAAAAGTATTAATCTTAAAAAATAAAGTCTTATTTTTTTTTTATCTAAATTGCTAGTATCTTAAATCTACTGATGAATCCTAACAAATTTAACTTAAATCAGGTTGACTTATTCTAGATAAAAGCTCTCATATTGTAGAGGAGTGTATAAGGATAAAATTTATATAAAGTTTCGAAAGTGTAGTTGTTAAAAATTTAGCATAACATTGTATTATTTTGTATGAAGACTCCAATGAAAAGTCTACTAATAAATAATGCATATATTACAATTTACAAAATTTTTGGTTAAAGTATATATGATATGAGTTTGGATTTTAAAGACAATGGGTGAAACAAATGATTTATACTATAAAATAAAATTTAACTTACAAATCTTTTCTTTTCCCTCCTCTCCTTCAAAATACAAATTTTTAAGCACTAGAACACTTCTTGTTTTGAATATGTAATGAATGTTGATTATATATGCATCTAGAGAACACTTTTTTGAAATTTATTTCCTTTGATATAAGAATAACTTTAAATTCTCTATTAAAATAGTGTTATCTTGTACAATTGGTGGCACTTTATCTAGTAAGCTTATGAAAAGTGATTAAAAAAAAAATCGGTTAACTTTCAGGTACAGTTGCAAAGTCAAACAATTGGTACAGTTTTCACTTTATAATTTCATAAAAAGGTTCAAAATTATGTTTTCGACGTCCTCTTCTCCTCTCCTCTTTCCTTCTGTCTAGATCTAAAGTCCTCTTCTCCTCTCTCTGCTCTCCATGTCATCCATGCCTCCTTCTCTAGCCACCAGGGCATCCATCCACCATTGCTGAACTGCCCGTCGTCCTCTATGTATCAGCCGATCTCGCCCCGCCCTGCCATTGCCACTTCCCAGATCCTTTCAGCAGTGGAATCCAAAACTGTAGGCACCAGCAAAAACACTTCTGCAGGTTTTGCTTGGATTCTGCTGAGAAGGAAAAAGGGTGCAAGGCCCATAGCCAACACATATCGTTGCGCTATCATCCTAGAATCTAGAGAGACATGACACTGCAAGCAAACTAGCAAGACGCCAAAACAAAGAAAATGTTGGAATCTAATTATCTAATCTAATGCCGCTGCTATTGCCACTGGGCAGAGCACTACAAGGCACTCAACTAGTAGTGTTCTTCAACACCCAAAAAATGTGAGCTTTTTTGGATTTTGGTGATGCCCTTCAAGTCATTTTGGTAGTTTAGTTGATGATTGGGTGGTGGTTAGTGATTAAGATCAGCTGGACAGGGAGACGCCACGGGTGAAGGGTGAAGGGAGGTTTAGTGGAAAAGTCATAAAAAGTAAGGGGAAAAATAGTAACTCTAAGAAAAGTGACTTTTTTAAGTTAAAAATTATACCCCTTATTACATGAAAATGATGGAAGGACTAACAATATCGATGCACTCCAACACACTTTTGAATGCCGTGAATAAAAGAAAATAATTTTTTTTAAAATAAGAATATCATGTTTTGAAGGGGGATGCCAAAGATAATGCGTTTTTTTTTTAAAAAAAAAACAAAGTGTAGCCTATATGTAGCGAGGGGATATTTTTAGCATCCAAAAAACAAGTGTTATTTTAAGCAGAAAATGTTATATTACTTATGTTAAGTTGGGAAAAAAAAAATTGCAGCAATTCTCCGTAGAAGGAAAAAGTAATTATTGAATGTTATTATAAATTGATATAAAAAATTTATTAACTCGGTTGATCTGATCAACTAGTGTTAAGTTGGAACAAAAATTAAGGATGCGTTTGGTTTCAGTTATCCAATTTTCAAATTTTATGGAGAAAAATTTTCACAAAAATTTAAAACTAAAAATTAAAAACAGGTAAAGTACTAGCTGTTTAGGTGATAGTATTTTTCTGTAAAACTTTTTCTTGAAGTCGCGAGCAAGTTATGTGACGATCCTCACCTTTGAATACAGGGGCTCCGGGTGATGAGCGAAGAGGATTAGGTGACACGTGCCAGTAAAATTGGTACAATTCGTATCTGATTTTGCAGCTAGGGTACGTAACCCTCCCCCCAACTCTTTCAAGACAACATCCAGCTATATTCTGAATCGCATCATCGAGGCACCTACCACAATCCTTGATGGACAGATCCGGCGTGCACTGAGCGAGAGTATACAACGTGGTTTGATCCCGCTCAGAAACAAGTGCTTCTCTTGTAGCAAATTTCTTGGTACCAGCTGTAACGCCCCGATTTTTCTGTTAGAGTGAAAATGACCAAAATGCCCCTGAGGTCATTTTCAAATTCTGACCGAGGAAAGCCAGTCTGGCAGTACTCGAAGGGCAAACTCAATGTTGGAAGGGATTAGAAAACTTATGAACCTTCCCGGATCGAAAATCTCGTTTTTCGAAGTTTTGAGTCAAAATGACCAAAACGCCCACTGTGGTGTTTTACCCGGATTTACAGTCTTGGGATGAACCGAAACTTCTCCAGATGGTTTTAAAAGGCGTTTTTATGTATTCTATAACCTTAGTTTTAATTTTTGAAGTCCCGGGCAAAATTAGTGCAAAATTACGGTTTTGCCCCTAGTTTCAGATTTCTTTACGCTTAATCACACGATTAAGCAAACCTAAGCAATATTAGGCTCTAATCGAAGGTTAATTAATTTCCTTAATTAATCTAGAGTCAAAATAATTTATTAAAGTTGTTTAGAACCAAAAGTACTTAATTACAACCTAAAATCATATTTTAATTTTATGACACCTAGTCATAGAATCTTGAATAGTGTTTTCTCTTTCCAATTCCTTAAATCATGGAATTGTGTTACACATTGTTTATTCATAAATGAGTTTTAAATTCTTTAATGATGTATGAGCACTCCTAAACTTGTCATAAACTCGCTAGATCACATTCTTAGTTACCTAAACTTAAGCTTAATCATTCCTAACCTTGTACCTAAGCTAATACACATCTAAACCTACCATTAACACACAATTAAATGGTCAAACTCACCTCCTCCCTTGCTGTCCCAAGCTGGCCGTGAACCTCCTTCCCCATTATGCATCACATGTTCAATTTTTCAACACTCCAAAGCCATACCTCAAGTCACATACACTATACCTTGTCATAACTTTCAATCAAGCTTGAATTTCCACATGAATAAATAATTAAAACAACCCATTTTCCCCATTTATTTGTGGCTGGAAAAGTTCCAGCCATGTTAAGGTTCTAGAAGCCTAATTTCATAAAAATGTGATAGGAAATTAACTCACATCAAGCCATACTTTGTAGCATAGCTTCCATACTTCAAACCATGCTTGAATGACCTTGTGTAAGAGATATTTTCTCTTCCTTCCTCCCTCAAGAGCTACGGCCAAAGCCCTCCCCATTCACTCCTCCATGGTTTTGATTTTCTATAAATAGGATGCTTGTGTTAGCCTTGTTACACTTTGAAGCATTTGCAAAGTTTAGAGTTTTAGAGTTGTCTTGCTAGTTTTTCCTTTTTCTCTCAAAGTTCCAAGAGTGTTCTTCCTTTCTTTTCATCTTTATCTTCTTCATCTCTTCATCTCATCATCACCTCTCAACCATCAAACACCACCCCAAAACCTTGAACCATCATCAAACCTCTCAAAAACCACACCTCAAACACAACTCCACTTGAAACACATTCTCTTCCTTTTTCTCTCATCAAGGCCGAATCATCATCACCATCCTAGGAGGTGTTGCTCATCTCATTTCCATCTTCAAGTTCAAGCTTTTATCTTCATCAAAAGGTAGGGATTTGTTTTCAAACTTTATTTTGCTCAAGAAAGTGTTTTTCTCTAGTTTTCTCTTGGATTCTTTTTGAGCTTTCCTTTGTCTTTCCTTTCCTTTCATTCTCGGCCATGAGGCCTTGATTTGAGCATGATAGCTTGATGATGAGAGTTTCTAGATGATGACATTGTGTTCATCTCAAGGAAACCTCTAAAGCTTGAGTTTTCCTTTTCTCGCAACTTCATCTATATGTTATCTAGCTCACACGGTTTTCCAACTTAAGAAAATTAATCTAAGGATTTCTAAAAGCCCAAGCCTACCCTTGTCAACCTTAAAGTTGGCCGGCACGTTCTAGAGACTTGTCTCTAGATAGGGGTTTTGGGTACTTAATAAAGAACTTGATGTAGTTTCACCTTATTTCTCTTTTATATGATTTTCGATTCTTGTGTTGTGATCTTTGAGATATGGTATAGGGTTATTATCTTGTTAAAGTCTTATATGAGCTCTAGTTAACTATAAAATGAATCTTGCATCATGTTTATTTTATGCTATGCATATCATGTTTACTTCCTTGCTATCACTAAATCCCAAGATAATGAATGAACTTGCATTATCATGTTTATGTTTCAAGCTTTGCATCATCATATTTATATTTCAAGTCCTCACCTAAATATCTAAGATAATAATATGTTGCACCACATATTTATTTTATGCTCTCACTTTACTTTCTAGCAATAACTAAAATAAGTGCATGAGCATGTTTATTTTTATGTCATCACTTTAATGATTCTAGAGCTCAAAGACTTGCCCAAGGATATCTCAAACAAAGGTCTAAAACATTTATCTTCTATGGATCATATTTCGGCCCTATGAGGCCTTAATGTTTTCAAGTATTGAAAACTATGTTTTATAATTTTTCTAAACTTATATGAGTATAAGGAATGTGTAGAACTAAGTATTATGAATTTAGGACCTCTTGAGATGAAAATAGCATAGCCACTGCCCTATTAAGTATTTTCATGAGTTTAGATGATAAAAGTGTTCATAAAATAGTTTTGAAGGTTTTAATAAGGTTCCAAGAGAAACTAGTATTTTATGTGCTTTAGAAACTATGATTCAATGCCTTTAAATGGAGTTTCTGTTTAGGTTCTGCCTTGCTATGTTTGGCCACTGCATGAGCTGTGTTAATGATGTTAATATGCTTATGTTTGGGTAATAATTATGTTAAGACTCATATGTGAAAGATAGGATAAGTTAGGAACTAGAAAAGAATTAATTTGAGAGTTCTAGATCCCTTAAAGATTTATTTTTCTGGATTCTGTCCAGCAAGGTTTAGATTCAATAATCATGGTTTTAAATTAGTTTATATGTGTAGGAATGACTCATAATTGGTTTAGGACTTAATCTTGAAACCTTAGGAGCAAACCGAACTTAGAAAGGGTCAATATTGTGACTTCTAGGTACCCGTAAAGTTAGTATTTTGATTTCTGCACTCTTGAGGTTTAGAGATGTTCTTGACCATAGGGTAAGGTGAGAAATACTTAGTTATAACCTTATAGGTTCCCAAGAGACTAGGTGTTGATGATCAATAACTTAGAATGTGAGATAAAGATCTAAACCGTAATTTCTAGAACTCCGTAATCACATAAACATAAAGCTGTCCAAATTCTGCTTAGTGCTATTTGGATTAGTTCTTAAGCATAAAATTTATATAACTCATTAATTGTCAAACTATAGGCGTATAAAGAAGCTAAGAATAATTTGCAAGTTTAAGACTCATAGTAATCGAAGTTTAAAGCACTATGAGATATAACATAACATGCCTATGAGCCTCTGGATGATTGTTAAATATGACTATGTGATGATGTTTGTGTGAAAGTTTTATGTGACGAATGTTATGAGAAAGTTTCATGTGATGATATATATGTTATGAAAAAGCTACATGAGAATGCATGATAAAAATGAATATGATAAATGATGAGGTAATTGTGATGTAATACTTATGAAGATATAAATGTGACACAACATCTGAGACGCTTCTCTGGGTGACACCGGTTCGGCCGAGCACCCCAGGAGGAGACAAATCCGTGAGGGTATGTGTAGATGCAGCTGCCAAAGCGGACAAATTTAGGCCCACGTGGCTAGCAAAGCGTTTCAAAGAGGAAATGACCCTAGAAAGGAGATCCTTAATTTGCCCCCTAGCCCGTACTTTAAGTCGGGATTATGTTACGCTTATCATAGGATAAGTAAGAGCTAGTGACGACTAGTTAAGGTATGAGCTCATAACCTAGAGAAGTTTTAGGCGGCCCCATGAGATGAAAGTTAAAGTTGACAATGTCACATAAACTTTACTTATGCCAATGTTATAATGTTTCTTAGTGATTCTATTGTTTGGTTTACCTTATGATGCATTCATATCATTAGTATATTTACGCTTAAGTTATAAAGACGCATTATAAAATATGATGGACCTTGGATAAAATACCTCTTTGGGAAACCCACTTAAAAGGAACTTATATGCATGTACACCTTTTAGAAATAAACCCAAGGTTCCTGAGGATGTGACGATGACACCTAGGTAGGGATAACCCTACGGAGAATTCTTTTAGAAAGATTCTCATTCCCTCTCTCTTTTCTTCCGTCATATCTTGAGATGGCGGCGTTTGTACTCTTCGTCGACACCCGGTATGGGAGCTGCACCATGACCCGGCACTGGTCATACCATTTTGAGGGTCGCAGACCGCCGAGTATACATGTTCATGGGGCGACCCTTCGCATTCTCGCCCCGAGCTACCGCTTCACCCCGATCGCTCCTTACCGTCATAACGGGATTTTTGAGCGAGCGAGACCACGCGATGAGCGAGATCCTCCGCATGGAGCCCGAGACATCACCACGCGAGTACCAGAGTATGTACTGTCCCTCAAGATTTCTGGAGACGGACCCATCCGAGGATCCGCCATCCCACATGTACGCTTGGAGCTCGGTCCGCTCCTCCACCGATGAGGGTGGGAGTGAGGAGGCGGTGGTCCGGCCGAGGTTGGCTCGACGGCCATCTATGCGCCCTACGCGCGGTGGACATGCCCGATGATGCGCTCGACCACTCCCGCCGAGATTCGCGGTGGATCGACTCGACCCCACAGACTCGGACCCAGGAGTAGTCATAGGAGGGGTAGTAGTTAGTGCACACACACGCCACATAGTAGAGGACAAACCTTCTTTTGTATATGAGGTTGTCTCCTTTAGGTGCACATGGGTATGGGGGTAGTTTCTTTTGTATTTGCTTTTTATGATTTCCTTGTATTGCATTTCATTGTATTTCGCTTCATGATGTATCAAATAGTCACTGCCTCTTTGGGTAGGCACGTTATATATATATATATCTATGATTCAGTTGATGCTTCCATGACATGATGTGTTTCTTATGCTTTGCTTATATGTTTCGCTATGTTGCCCCTTAAAGTTTCGCGCGTGGCTCTCACTTTGATTTTAAAAAGAAAAATTTTACCCGTATTTCCGCTAAGTATTTTCCAAAGGATGAGACCAAGAGGTAATATTCTAAAAATTAACCTAAGGACATACTAGTAGTCTTGGGTTAAGATTTAGGGTGTTACATTATGGTATCAGAGCAGTTCGATTCTCATGGAGCCTGAGGATTGGGTGACTATGCTTTGTAAGCATAATACGATAGTTATGTCATGTATAGTGCTTGATAGAGATAAGCTATAGGACTAGAAATGCATGACTTCTGTTGGTTGCAAGTGCCATGGTAACTAGCTCATTTTGCATGGATATTAAGCCTGATCAACTTGATGTTCATTGTTTCATGTGTATAGGGACCAATGGCACCGCGACGACGGCCTAGGACTACACCCGATGTTGAACAAGATGATACAATCAAGCTGCTGCTGTCCGTCGCATGGCGCAAGCCATGGAACGGATGTTCGACCGAATGGATCAACAAGCGAATGCTGCTCCTGTTCCCCCTCCTCCCCCTGCTGCAGAGATGGTGGAACAAGTCCGCTTGGCCCGAGTTCCGCAAGGCGAACCGCCGATGTTCCAGGGGTAATGGACCCGACAAAGGCGATGAGTGGATCAAAGACATGGAGAAGATCTACTACTGTTGTTACCGCTCGGAGGAGCGTAAGGTCACATTTGCTTTCATGTCAAGTCCGACGCCGAAGTTACGGTGGAACGGCACGAGGCATCTACTAGAAGCCTCTGGAACTCCCATTGATCGAGTCGCTCAAGACTTACTTCTATGAGAAGTACTTTCCGAGTCCGTAAGGAACGAAGGACGTTGAGTTCATGCGATTAACCCAAGGGGGTCTCAGAGCCCAATACACCGCAAAGTTTGAGGAGCTAATCAAGTTCTCTCGAGTGTTCCAGGGGAACCCGATGAAGTTTGGAAGTGCGTGAAGTATGAGGCCGGTCTGAAGGCGAGAGATGAACTACGCTGGCCCATATGGAGATCGAGACTTCCAGACCCTGGTCAACAAGTGCCTGATACTTGAAGAAGGACAGAAAGATTCAAATCACAAGGGCGGAGCGAGCTAAAGGGCTCGGACCTCAAGCCCCAGTTCAAACCGCAGCACCCATCGAGGAATCACTACAACCCCTACCAATCCAACCAATTCGACAACAACAACAACAACCGCCAAGAGCTCGCTCACCAACAAACCAAACAACACCAAAGGCCGCCATTTCAACATCAAGGCCCGAGGAATTTCAATAATCAACCCCGTGGACCGGTGGACCCGAAACCACAATGGAGGACCAAGTGGAGCCAAGAACAAGGCGCCACAAACCCCTGCGTGCCGAGCAACATTTGCGGATGTTTGCCCACAATGCGGAAAGAACCACGGAATCGCCCATGCTTAGCCGGTCGAATCGTGCTTCAAGTGTGGCAAGCCTGGTCACTACGCAAAGGACCAGGACAAGGGACATCGAACCAAAACCCCGACCACAATACCGAGGAAGGGTCTTTACCCTTAACGCAGAAGACGCCAAGAAGTCCAAAGATCTCATCAAGGTATGTGCGAAGTAAGCGGTAAAGCCTTAAGCATACTATATGACTCTGGGTGCTACTCATTCTTTCATTTCACTTGCTAGTGTCGAGTCCTGAAATCTAAAAGTCTCCAAACTCCCTTTTGATCTCATTGTTTCTACTCCTACAAATCGCCCTGTTAATACTTGCCGTTGTTGTTTAAATTGTCACCTTGTTGTAGAAAATAGGTCTTTTATCATAGATTTAATTTGTTTACCCTTGAAAGACATAGGCATTATCTTAGGCATGAACTGGCTTCACCCCAATCGTGTGATGTTAGATTGTGGAACCCAAACCGTAGTTTTCCCTTCTCCTCCCGAAAACATCACTCAACCCATTAGGCTGTACCTAAATTCCGTAGAGGTCTTCTGTAGTGGGAAGAAAACTAAGGGATATGTTCTCCTAGCCTTTGTGATGTAGACTTGGAGCAGAACCTAGGTGAGATACGTGGTGAGAGACTATCCCAGAGGTGTTTCAGGATGAAATACCCAGTTCCCTCCCGAAAGAGAAGTGGAGTTCTCCATAGAGTTGGTTCTGGGCACAGGAGCTATGCATAGCAAGGGATCGCGACGGGACGGCGAAAAATGAATTTGAAGTTTAAAATTGGAGTCGCCACCAAATTTTTATTTAATTGGGAAAAATTATGGAAAAACCCATTTAATTCAATAAAAGTGATCTTTGAAACCAAATTTGAATTCGGGAGTCGGTTATGATTAGGGAAGGGTAGGGATTTAATCCTCTGACACCCTAATACACCGTCTTTAGGCAGTACCTTAATTAATTGTGCAAATTATTAATAATCTTTCAAAATATTTATTTACACTTTTATTTTAAGAAAATTATAAAAGAAAATCTTTTTAGAATAAGAAAATTTTGGAGTACCAAACTGACGCAGCTCAGGTATCCGTAATATTGAGTTAACAAGCCGTCACGGCTAAATTAATCTCTTTATTTAAAATAATATATATACGCTTCAATGATTAATTTAAATTAAGATAATAAAGAAAGAGAAAGATAATAATAATAATAATAATAATAATAAATGAATAAATAAACAAATATTTACAAGAATAATAATGATAATGAACAAGAATATTTACATGCAAAACAGAATAAAATAATATCATAAATAATTTTAGCTTGAAAGTTTGAAACATCAAGCTGTCACAACTTAGATGTCTAAAATATCCAGTTAACAAGCCGTCTCGGCTAAATTAACTTCTGTATTTAAAATAAAATATTTAATTAATAATTGATTAATTTAAAATTTAAAGAATAAAAAGATATCAAAGAAAATATTTACAAGTAATACAAATTATAAAAATCTAATTTTTGTTTGAAAATCTAAAACATCAAGTCATCACGGCTCGGTGTTTAATCGAGTTAATAAGCCGTCATGGCTAAATTAACATCCTCATTTAAAATAATTGATTTATTAACTGAAATTAAAAACAATACATAACAATAAAAGACAATAAATATTTATAAATAAACAAAAATAATAATAAATATTTACAACTCAAAAATGAAATAACATAAAATAACCTAATAAAATCTAATTTTGACTTGTGAGAATCACACGCTTCCTACGTATCCCACAGTGCGATGAGGAATTCAAAGTCACGTAGTTCTTTAGAGAATATTTTCCAGCTAATTAATTTATTTCTAAACAAAGATTTCCAAATATCAATCTGTCTCAGCTAAAATATTATCAAGATATAGAATTAACAAGCCGTCACGGCTTAATTAATCTTATTATTATAATTTTATCTAAAGAAAAATTGAGTTAAAGATAAATTAAACAAAACACTAAAAATTCATTTTTAACTTAAAAAAACTTACTTTTTCCATTGAAAAATCATTTTAAGTTCAAATTAAATAAAATCTCATTTTTTTATTCATTTATTTGTTCTTGACCTAAATTAATCTAAACTTAAACCTAAAAAAAAAACTAAACTCAAACAAAAGGACCTCAAACATAAAAAATAAACATAAGAATAAAAATAAAATAAAAAGAATATACTAAACAAACAAACCTAAACCCAAACAAATAAGCCTATAATATGATCTAATAACATATTCTTGACCCAAAACTAAATAAATAAATAAATAGAACAAAATTTAAATTCTCTAATTTCACCTAAAACTAATTTCACCTAAAAAACTAATTTCATTGACTTAATATTAGTTATATTGAGCCGAAATGAAACTCCACAAGTATAAACAAACATTCCACTACTCCAAATGCACCTGCACTACACTAATATACACATAAAATAACAAGAGACACATAAAATAATAAGAGACACGTAAAATAACACATAATAAAAATCCCATCCACACACCTACACAACACAAAGATACATTTAATACATAAAATAATAAAAGATGATATCAAGTTAAGAAAAGTGATAGCAAAACCCAAAATATACACTCAAGACAAGGACAACCAACTTTATACACACATGCCACAAACCCAAACATATACTCAGGATAAATTTTCACATAAAATAATAGAATATGAATAAAGAAAGGAATAACATGGGAATTAAATGAAAAGTCTGGAACAAAGGGGATGGGTTTATTATTCTTATTATTATAAACACACACAACACCACATGCACACAAAGCACTAACACACGCACACACACACATACACATATACACGAGACAACACACACACACACAGTTGATCTTTGAGGCGAGAGAGAGAGAAGAAGAAAAAGTGAGTTAGAGGCAGAGAACCACAAGAAGAGAGGGAATGAAAAATAGAGATCTAGAGAGAGAGAGATCGAGAGGGAGAGGATGAAGGAGGGGAAGGCGCCGCCATGAGCAATGGATGCAGGTCGTGCCTAGTTGGATTGCTGCAGCCCCTGCGATGGTTCCTGGCCGATGGAAGAAGGAGGAAAACCGAGGTAGGAGGGGCTACTGGATCGCGGCCATGAAGCTAGCTCAGCCGCGATCTGTGCGGCTGCGACGGGAAGGGGGCGAAGAGGAAGGTCTCGGCGGTTCTGAGCGGCGTGGAGCTAGGAGTGGCGGCTAAAGCGAGAGGGGAGAAGGAACCCACGGTTGCAGCAAAATGAAGAAGAATGCCCAGTGTGGTGCCGCCTTGGCCGTCCCGAGCATGGCGGTTGCGAGATGCCTGGCCGCTATGGGAGGAGGCACAATGGAGACCTTCTTGAGTGGCGACTCTTTGAAGGGAAGCGGGATGGAGGGGGCATCTTTCAGGCGTGAGTGTGAGGCGCGGTGGAGGTTTCGCGATGCGCCATGGCGGGGTGAGCGAGAGGAAGGGGAATCATGGTGGTGGTTCCAATATTAGATGATGGTTCCACGAGTGAAGAAGAGGGTGCCTGGAAGAGGAAGCCAGTGCTAATGGAAGGCGAGATGAGGCGTGGTGATAGTGTGAGAAAAAAAACGTCGCGGCCTCTTTTCCCTTTTTAGTATAATTTCTATTTTTAATGATGTGATGATATTACTACCCCTGCTATTACCTGATTCTTTCCTTCTTATTGCTACTGGGTTGTGCTGTCGATATTTGTTGCAGGTTTCTTTGCAAACTTTCTTCACTCTATTGGCTTATTGATGAATCTGTGTACATTTTCATTGTGTTTAAAAATTTTTTTGACTGAAATTTGTTTTTGTTGGTGATATTGTTGATGGTTCTCCCTCTTTTGATTGATGATGATCTCTCTTTTATACTCTCATTTCTCTGATGATTTTCACGGGTTCCCTGCCAGTCTCCCCAGCTCACGTATTCCTTATAACCGAAAGAATCTCTGTCCCTTGCACAAAGTGGAGAAGAACATCATCATTGTCCACCACCTTTCTCTTTTTTTCTTCTTCCAATAACTTCACGTGAATGAATCGAACCAGCAAATCCGTGACTCCTTTTTATTTTTTATATTTTTTTTCTTTTTAAGAATTGAAATGGGCCACCAGAATGAGCCTTTTTATTTCTATATATATATATTTTTTTTTTATTTTGTTGAAATGGACATGAAATATAAACTTGAAATGAACCTAAAAATAAGGTCTTAACTGAATTTGAAATGGTTTGCAATAAAGACTATAGACAAAACTTGAATTAGTTTGCAATTTCACTTAACAAAATTAAACTACCAGCATGATTCTATGAATGGGTTAAATTCTAAAAATATGATGATCTTTGGATTTTCATTTTATGGGCCGCATAAAATCGGGTGTTCACAGTTGCCCCTCTTTACTCATTTCTTATAAGAAAAATACAAAACTTGGATTTTAAATATTGTCTTCATAAGGAATGAGTAAAGACATAAACATCGATTTTATTCGGCAATGCTTACAATGCAATAAAATCTAAATCCGAAGTGAAAATGACATAAACTTTCAAGTAAAGTCACATAAAATGATGCGGTTCAGAAATCAAATATGTGTGAATCACTCAAAGAACAATAGCTAACCAATTTGACCCAAATTCACAACTTAAAAGAAATGTTAAAGGACTAATCAGAAAAATGACACTTTGAGATAATTTGTACATGTAAAAGAACAATCTGATGGTGATAGAAAGGTAAAATGGTAATCTGAGGGTGACATGAAAGTAAATTGGCAATCGGAGGCCGACATGAAATGTAAATTGGCAAACTGAGGCCGACATGAAATGTAAATTGGCAAACTGAGGCCGACATGAAAGTAAATTGGCAATCTGAGGCCGACTGGAAATGTAAATTGGCAATCTGAAGCCGACAGGAAAGTAAATTGGCAATCTGAGGGTGACATTGAAAATAAATTGGCAATCTGAGGCCGACAGGAAAGTAAATTGGCAATCTGAGGGTGACATTGAAAATAAATTGGCAATCTGAGGCCGACAGGAAAGTAAATTGGCAATCTGAGGCCGCCATGAAATGTAAATTGGCAATCTGAGGCCGACAAGAAAATTAAATTGGCAATCTGAGGCCGACAAGAAAATTAAATTGGCAATCTGAGGCCGATTGGAAATGTAAACTGGCAATCTGAGGCCGACATGAAAGTAAATTGGCAATCTGAGGCCGACAAGAAAATTAAATTGGCAATCTGAGGCCGACATGAAATTAAATTGGCAATCTGAGGCCGACAAGAAAATTAAATTGGCAATCTGAGGCCGACTGGAAATGTAAACTGGCAATTTGAGGCCGACATGAAAGTAAATTGGCAATCTGAGGCCGACAAGAAAATTAAATTGGCAATCTGAGGGTGACAAGAAAATTAAATTGGCAATCTGAGGCCGACAAGAAAATTAAATTGGCAAGAAAAACAACGATGTCCACATTATCTCTCTCTTCTTCTTTTTTTTTTTTTTTTTTTTTTTTTTTTTTTTTTTAAGGTGATATGCACAAGTCATCAATTTTCAATTTATTTCAGAAAAACTAACCGTAACCCAATCAAGCAAGCCTCAAGGAAGACTATAACCGATCAAACTTGTAATTCACGTGCTCGATCTTCTGACATAAGCTTTCTTTACTTCTGGACCTTTTATTACTTCTTTCCCCTTTTCCCTTTTTAAGATGATGATTGCTTTTCTACCGAGTTTGACTGAAACTTCTGAATTTCCTTGGTGTGATGCTAACCCTGGATGTATTGCTGTAAGAATTATTAGGTTGTATAACTTTAAACTTAAATTTATGCTTACTCGAGACATCGTAAATAAATATGCATTTAAAAAGGAAATGAAAAGATTGGCTGAATAGACATCTTTATTGGTTGGTGTATTGGATGACAGGATGTTTGAAAAACAAGGTAACAACATAAAACTGAAAGATAATATTGTGAAAGTCATGAAATTTTTGCCCCAGTTTCAGTTCTTTGTTGCTCATTCAATCGATTTCTTACAGCAAGTTGAACACCATAGCCATGATCTTTGATGATGTCTTCAGACCCTTCTTTTTCGAACAATTGCCCCAGTTTTAGTTTTCTTCTGTTTGATTCTCTGGACAAATTCAACATTCAAAAATTGCCCCAGTGTAGGTTGCTTGAGATAATGCTTATCTTTTTGCTCTAACTTTTGCCTAGGTTGCTTCTTTCGAGTCTTCAACCTAACGAGCTTCTTTTCTTTTTTTTTCATATTACCCTAACTTTTGCTTAAGTCACTCTTTCGAGTTTTCAACCTAACGGGCTTTTTCAACATCTTTTCAAGCATAAAATCTTTTGACTGCATCAGTGTTAATTGGTTTGGGCAATTCCTGTCCATCCATGTTTTGCAAAATCAATGCCCCACCTGAGAATGCTTGCTTGACAATGTAAGGACCTTCATAGCTTGGGGCCCATTTTCCCCGTGCATCTTCTTGGTTAGGAAGAATTTTCTTTAGAACCAAATCTCCTGGATAAAAATCTCTAGGACGGACTTTCTTGTTAAAAGCCTTAGCCATTCTACTTTGGTACAATTGGCCATGACAGATAGCTGCTAGTCTTTTCTCTTCTATCATGTTTAGCTGTTCATATCGGGTCTTCACCCATTCAGATTCTTCTAACTCAGACTCCATCAGAACCCTTAAGGACGGGATTTCCACTTCTATAGGAGATACGGCTTCCATTCCATATACCAATGAGAAAGGAGTTGTTCCAGTGCTTGATCGTATATTAGTTCGATATGCGTGCAAAGCATATGGCAGCATTTCATGCCAGTCTTTGTAATTCACCACCATTTTGGCGATGATTTTCTTGATATTCTTATTTGCAGCTTCAACCGCACCATTCATTTGAGGTCTATAAGGAGCTGAGTTGTGATGCTTGATCTTGAAAGTCTCAAAGAACTTTTGAACTTCAGCACCATTGAGGTTAGGAGCATTATCTGTGATAATTCTTTCTGGAATCCCATATCTGCAGATGATATCTCTTTTGATGAATCTGATAAACACTTTCTGTGTAATGTTAGCATATGAAGTAGCTTCCACCCATTTTGTGAAATAGTCTATCGCCACCAAGATGAAACGATGACCATTTGAGGCTTTGGGATTGATTGGGCCAATGACATCCATGCCCCACATTGAGAAAGGCCAAGGAGATACCATGTTGTGTAATGGAAATGGAGGAGCATTGACTCGGTCTGCATATACTTGACATTTATGACACTTTCGAACAAAAGCGATGCGATCATTCTCCATGGTGGACCAGTAATAACCGCTTCTTAGGATTTTGCGTGCCATCATGTGTCCATTAGCATGGGTTCCACAAATTCCTTCATGGATCTCCGTCATGATCATTTGAGCTTCATGAGCATCCACACATCTGAGGAGAGTGGTGTCATGATTTCTCTTGTAAAGGACTTCACCATTCAAGAAAAAGGCCATGGCCAATCGTCGAATTGTTTTTCTTTGCACTTCATTTGCTCGATCGGATATTCTCCTTTTGAATGTACTTTGCTTGATGTCATAATACCATGGTTGTCCATCGGCTCAACCTCCACATTGTCACAAAGATATTGGTTCACTTTGCACCTCTACGTGGATGGGTTGGACATTGGTATGGACTTCCAATTTTGTCATTGCAGCCAGGGTTGCCAATGCATCCGCAAATTGGTTA
The DNA here is from genome assembly GCA_031216105.1 of Dalbergia cultrata. NCBI lineage: Eukaryota > Viridiplantae > Streptophyta > Magnoliopsida > Fabales > Fabaceae > Dalbergia > Dalbergia cultrata. The sequence goes on from CM062346.1 coordinate 6,314,484, forward strand.
TGGTCTCGAGTTAAGTGAGAGAATGACACATCATCAAATTCTTCAATTAATCGAGACAAGTATTTCTGATAAGGCACCAATTTCGGATCCTTCGTACGCCATTCTCCATTAACTTGATAGATTATGAGCGCAGAATCTCCAAACACCTTTAATACTTTGATCCCTAGGTCAATTGCGGCTTGCAAACCATTACGCAGGCTTCATATTCTGCGATGTTGTTGGTGCATTCAAAATCTAGTTTGATAGAGATTGGATACTGCTTCCCATTTGGTGATACCACTACAGCTCCTATTCCACACCCATTCATATTGGCGGCCCCATCGAAGTACATTTTCCATACATTCTCCTTTTCTTTCTCATCTTTTTCCCTTTGTTAAAACCTCACCATCGGGAATTCAGGCATGATAGGTGTATATCCTCAAGAGGATTTTCAGCTAGATGATCTGCAATTGCACCTCCTTTGATGGACTTGTGGGTCACATATTTGATATCAAATTCAGACAGCATCACTTGCCATTTTGACATTCTTAATGAAACATGAGGACTATCAAATATGTATTTCAATGGATCCATTCGAGAGATTAACCAGGTAGTGTAGTATAACATGTACTGCCTCAATCTCTTGGATGCCCACACTAACGCACAACAAGTCTTTTCAATCGCGGATAACGAGATTCACAGTCATTAAACTTCTTGCTCAGATAATAAATTGCCCGTTCTTTCTTACCAGACTCATCATATTGACCCAACATTGCCCCAAGTGACGTAGGCAACACTGAGGTATAATATTAAAGGGCGATGCAGTACAGGTGAGGCTAGAATCGGAGGTTTCATCAAATAAACTTTTATTTTATCAAATGCTTCTTGGCATTCTTCATTCCACTCCCCAGGTTGATGTTTCCGCGGCTTGAATATAGGCTCACAAGTACTAGTCAAATTAGCAATAAATCTAGCAATGTAATTAAGCCTTCCGAGAAAACTTCTCACTTCTCGTTCGATTAGGGAGCGGACATTTCTTGTATTGCCTTCACCTTGTCAGGATCTACTTTTATCCCTTCTCTGCTGACAATGAACCCGAGTAACTTCCCTGTAGAAGCTCCAAAAATGCATTTATTTGGATTCAACATAACTTGTATTTTACAGCCTTTCAAGCGACTTTCAGCGAGCTTGTCACATGACTTTCTCCCTCTTTAGATTTGGCGACCATATCATCTACATACACCTCAATCTCTTTATGCATCATGTCATGGAATAATGCGACCATGGCACGTTGGTAGGTGGCACCGGCATTCTTCAATCCAAGCGGCATGATCAGATAGCAAAATGTTCCCACGGAGTTATGAAAGTAGTTTTCCTTTGTCATGAATATCCATGGGAATTTGGTTATACCCAGTATCCATCCATAAAGGAAAATCGGTGATTTCCAGCAGATTATCAACAAGGACATCAATGTGGGGTAGAGGAAAATCATCTTTCGGGCTAGCTTTATTCAAATCCCGATAGTCTACACACATTCTAACTTTTCCGTCCTTCTTAGGTACAGGCACAATGTTGGCCACCCAATCAGTATGTCTTGATACCTCTAAAAATCCAAAGCCTCCAAATTGTTTAGTCACTTCCTCTTTAATCTTTAATGACATGTCCGTCGCATTCTTCTCAACTTTTGCTTCTTGACTCGACTTGAATACAAAGGGATCTTGTGTGAAGCAATCTGCAGGTCTAATCCTGGCATATCATGATAGGACCATGCAAACACATCTAGGAATTCTTTGAACAATGCAACCATTTCTATGCGTTAGGGATTTTCCACTATTTTCAGCTCCTTTTTGTCTTCTTCGTTGCCCATGTTAATCACCTTGACCACCTCATTATCTAAGTCAAATCCTATTTCTGAATAATCCAGGAGGTTTGAAAAGCTGTTCAATAAGCTTCTTCATCATCCTCGAACTCATGGTTATCGCAATCAAGTGCGACAATAGAATCAATTGATAAGCTCCCAAATTCCTTCTCATGTGGCAAAATTTCTATGACATTCAAATTCTGGAAAGTAATTGTGGTGGATTGGAATGCTAAACCAAATGGTGGATTATAAAATAGCATGGAAAATGCAAATTAACTAATTGAGAATGGTAAGGGAAAAAACATAACAGAAAAGGGAAAAAGCAAAAGGAATAGAAATAGAAATGAGGCAAATGGAAAACATATAGAAAGGTTATTGAAAATCATGCAAATTCATTCAAATGATGTCTCTGAGTAGCATAAACAAAAGCATAAATAATTTTGAATAATACAACCCAACAAATTACTTTTCAGAATAACATCAAGAAGCTGGTTCGGATGTCCGGTTGTCGACATCTCATCATTGCTAGCAACATGGACTTTGTTGATTTCCTCAATTTTCTCAGCATCCAAGGTGTTGATGGTGGAGAAATAACAAGGGGAGCAAACTTCACCGGCCATAATCACTTCAGCTGGACCAGGAAATGTCTCTTTTAAGTGAGGAATCAGCTTCATTTTCCTTTTCTGTTTATTCTGTTCCAGAGTCAAGGCACTCATCTTGTCATCCAGGGAAATCTCATATCCTAGCCCAAATCGGTTAGCCTTCTCTGGCACCGATATGGGAGTTTGGGAGCCTTGCAGTTGTGGTCCTAGTCCTTTTCCTTCCAGGATATCCATTCTTGGCCATGATGTGAGCCACTACGATTTTGCATTAATGCCTTATCTTGCTCTTGTCTCAGCCCTACTGCCTCCAGGTTATGCCACGAACTGCTCTCCACTAGCTCCACATTTTCAACATATGGCAATGTCACTGGTTTGGATACCAGGATCTCTTTTTCTCCGTGGATTGTGATGACTGATCCATTCTCAATATATTTGACTTTCTGATGCAAGGTTGAAGGGACAAAGCACCAACAACATTTATCCATGGTCTTCGAAAGCGATATATTGTAGTCTGATTCGATCTCCATCACTTGGAACAAGATTTCAAACTTGCTCGGGCGATTTCCAATAACAAAACCATCTCCCTAGGATACTTTTCTTTGCTCCATCAAAAGCTTTCACTACCATCATTTGTGGCGATATATCATCCTTACTCATCGACAAATAGCTTAAAGTCGACACCGTAAGACATTCACTCCCGACCCTCCATCAATGAGAACTGTGGGCACTATGTATCCTTTACATTTGAGGGTTATGTATAGTGCTTGTGGGTTGACCTGTGAAACAACTTCTTCATTTGAAAACGTGATCATGTTAACACGTTTCACTGGATCCACCATATTCACCACATTTTCCGATGAGACATCAGGTTTGACATAAGCTTCCTTCAAGACTTTTATTACGCCTTTCGATGAGGTTCGAGATTTACATGATTAATGATAAAAGAGATATTACAGCGGGAGTCTTCTTTAATTGTTCCAAAATATCGTGACTCGCTCTGTTTCATGATCTTGAAACTCTTCTTCCTCATTTTCTTTTTCTTTTCTTTCTAAATCTGAACTTTTTCCGCATATCCTTCATTGACAAACTTCCCTTTTTCCAGCTCTCCGGGTCCATAAACTCTTCCACTTCTTGTTATTCCTTTCACCTCCATGACACCAGTCACCTCTTCATTTTCTCGAGCCTTCGAGGTTTCCCCGATGTCTCTGCTTATCTTGACTTGGGTCTCATAATTCCAAGGCACAGCATGTGTAGTCTTATACTCAAATGATGTGGGGTTCTTGACAATAATGACCACTTTTTACGGCTTAGGAGCTACATTAAGTGGTGGTACTCGAAGTATGAAAGGTTCGATTACATTCACCTCATCAGGTATATTGAGCCTCTTTTTTGCTTGTATTACTCCTAAGTTGAGTAATCCCTGTACCCGAGCCTTGAAATCCCAGCAATTTTCTATGTCATGGCCAAGAGCCCCACAAGATACAGCAGACTTGAATTCATGTCATATTTCTCATTCTCCTTCATTGTCGGGCAGATCTTAGTGATGTTGTAACGGACTCATTCAGGCCAACAAAAATTCTCTCCATGGATGTTACGAGATTCAAAACCTTCTTTATCGGAGTTCTTCTTTCTCTACAAAGATTTACCGGCCTCCTCTTTCATGATTTGGCATTGGATTATGGACAATATCTGGTTTTGACTCCTCTTGAAAGTCTAGTCTACCACAAGCAATCAATCTTTTTACTGCCGTCTTGAAGCCTTCGCAATCTTCAATTGAATGCCTGCTATGTCCATATGGTATTTGCAAGTAAGGTTCGGGTTGTACCAAGCTGGATATGGTGGTTCTAATGGGCGAACAGGATAAGCCGAGATCAAGTGGGCATCAACTAATCGTTGAAAGAGATCAGCATTTGAAATGGATAGTTTAGGGAAAGGTGGCAAATTCTGGAATCTGGAGCGGCTTTGATTTTGAGCATTTGGTCGTGGTGGTGTGGTGTTTGAGAAGTTACGAGGATGCACGGTTGAGTTATAGGCGTATGTTGGTCGAAATTTGGTTGGTATGGTCGTATGTGAATGTTATTGACTTGCGGTGGGAATATGGGATGGTATTTGTGGTTTGTGTGCTTTGGTAAAATGGGTAAGGAGTGGTTGAGGCTTGGTATGGTGGTGTTTGGGGTCTTGGGTGCATTAGTGCGTGTCTTGGGTTAAAGGGTTCTTTGACTCTGCACATAGTTTACATCAGTCTCCTTCTTCCTAGGTGGGAAACTTTTTCTTGTGTCTTCATTGCCCATGGGAAGTTTACCTGTTTTGGCTAGATTCTCAATTCTTTCTCCAGTGATGATCAACTCGGAGAAATCTTTGTATCTTTGCTCTGCCATGGCTCCGATATAAGGAGATCCCAAGGTTCCTAAAAAGTACGAGCACATTTCGGATAGGATAAGTGGTGGTTGCACTTGAGCAGCCAGAGCTCTCCATCTTTGAGCATATTGCTTAAAAGATTCATCCTTCTTTTTCTCGCATCGTGCTCAACTGTTCTCTAGTTGGTGCTATTTCCATGTTAAACTTGTATTGATTCATGAATTGGTCGACCAGTTCTCTCCAGCTAGAAATCTTTGAATGGTCTAATTGAATATACCATTCTAAAGCAGGTCCGGTTAAACTTTCATGGAAAAAGCTAATGAGAAACTTTTCATCTTTAGACCAGTTGTACATCTTAGTACAATAACTCTTCAAATGGAAGAGAGGGTTACCTGCTCCATCATACTGAGAAGTCAGAATCTTGAAGTCCTTGAACCAACTGCGTCGATGGGAGGGCAAAGCTGCTCAATTTCCATATAGCCATAAGTGCTAGGCCCTTGGATAGTTTTAATTTGATCCTGAATCTTCTTCATCCATTCTTCTTTGAACTTGTCCTTTTCGCCGCACGGCTATTCTCCGAGGAAAATGGTTGCTTTTGGATGACCACACGAGGTGGCTCCCAAATAGGGTAGCATGCCCATGTCCTCCAAATTTGTGCATTTTCTATGGCATGATAACCCTCTCCGATAGGGATAGTAATCGGCATTATTGGTGGTGGTTGTCCAAGAGAGTTATTCGGAATCCTGTCCTCGTCATTCATTCCTTGAGTGACATTTAGAGCTGCATCTGATACCACAGGTATGGTCATTGTTGTAGCACTTGGTTGTACACCTCCTGAGCTTTGGTGGGCTCTCAATAAGTCGAGTGACTCCATCATAGCCCGCATCATCTCCTCCATTCTTCCCTGGTTGTTTGACAACTCGTTCAGACTTCCTCTCACTACATCAACTTCCATGCTTAGGTTTCTTCCGTTCAAGTAATTATAGCCGAGGTGGTTACGATTGGAATAGCTCTTCCCGATTCGTAAACAATTGCAGGCACGGGTAGTCCTTCCTGGTTCAAGTTTCGCCGGCCATCTTGGTTCGAGCTCTAGTGTTATGAACACGAGTTAGATCGGTATCTTCTTTCCTTGGGCGCCCAATGGTTGCGATGTTTCACCTGATTAAAAAAATATAGTTTAAGTAAAAACATATTGCAATTTGTTAGAGATTGTCAATCGTGCTGAGTCTTGATGTAAGTATCTTTGGTCACAACTTTTCCCAGAACGTCTCGTTCAAAGGTAATAAGTTATCTTTAATGGATATTGCCAAAATAATGAAACAACCATTCATTCATCAGAGGAGTAGATTACAATCATCATATATTTTTTTTTACATCCATTCCCAGAAATGACAAAAAAGTACATCATAAAGCTAGATACCGATCTTTAAAAATATCATCACCAAAAGGTAATGCCTCTTCAACTTCTTTCAGCAATTATCTGTTTCATCCTTCCAACCAAATCCTTGCAGTAGCTGACAAAGTTGCGAAGTCCAACTGGGGTCTTGAAAGGAATAACTTCTTGCTCAGCTATTTCCAGGTATCTGGGAACGTCTTCTATTGCTGTATTAGCTAGCCCTGCCAGATTTGAAAAACGAGTCTTCAACTCATGAATGATGTGACTTTGGTGTTGCACCTCAAACTCCAAATCTGTGACCCTTTTCTTCTCTTCTTCTAAGGCAGCTTGAAACTTCATAGTCTCATCTTTCATGTGTTGTTTTAGTTCCCCAATCTTCCTCTGGTATTCCTTGCATATCTCTCTCATTTCTCGCTTCATTTGTTCCTCTCCTGCTATTATGCTTCCTCAGCAATTTTGGCATCTTGAAGTTGATTCCTTAACTGTTGATTCTCGGCTATTGCTCGGTCACGCTCTTGTCTTCGAAGCCCGAGTTCTTTATTAGCAGCTTGGAGGCATTCCTTGGTCTTCATCATGTGGTCATACCCCAATTTCAACTTCTTAGTGGTGCCCTCTAGCAGTTGGATTCTCTCAGTGCTTTCTCGCTTCAAATCTGCATAATTATGGTGAGCACTTTCCAATGCAGCCTCAACTTGCATCTTTTCTTTCTTAACTCTGTCTAACTTCTCTTTTATTTCTTTGATCCCCTCATCATCGTCAAAATGTGAGGATGATGCCTTGTTATGTGGGGTTGTTGTCCAGGTTACAATGGCGGTTTAATCTCTTGAGCCCTATTCTTCACCCATTGACGGTAGCTTTCTTTCACCGCATGACTTCTAACTCCCAGTTCTTTTCCTTTCCTGACAACCTTGTTCCAAGCAAATCGGACTTTCTGTAGCATGCCAAGATTCTCAAAGTCCTGGTAATACAAGACAAATGGAGTGATTGCAGCTTCGGGAGGTGGTCCTATCATGGGGTAACCAAGTTGACGCAGTACCAATGCTGGATTGTAATTTATGCATCCTCGGGTACCCATGAGGGGAACATTTGAGAAGTTTCCACACTGATAGATCAAAGTCTGCCCGTCTTCCCACCAAGGGTACCATCGGATCATCTTTTCATTCAATTTGGCTAGGTCTTGGGCCCATTCTTGTCCATTCTTCTTCTTAATATGATGCATTTTTAGATCTTCAATCGGACAGGGCGCCTTGTAACTTCTTTGGAATACATGTGCAGTGGCCCATACATACAACATTGGCAGACAGCATAAAATTCTTTTGCCATTCCTCTCATAGCAAAAATTTAGGGTACAATAAACATCTGCCAAGAGGGCTGGAACAGGATTATGACCATGAAATTTGCGAGCGAGGAATACATCAATAGCCGCGAAGTCTACAAAACCTTCAATATTTGGAAACAGAACGATGCCATAAACAGTGAGAGCCAATACATCTACCAAGGTGTCCCAATCTTTAGCTTCAGCTAAGCTATACATATGCTTCTCCAAATAATCCCTTGGGAATCCATTGGTCCCATTTCTACACCTTTGAGCTTCATGCAAATCCTTTACATTGATCTTTAAGACAGCTCAGTATGTAAGGAAGGATAATGGCCTTGGTAATGATAAGGTTTTTCCCCTTCTAGTGGTAGCCCCAAGATTCGCTCAAATTCTTCAAGAGTTGGTGCCAATTGGAAGTCTTGAAAAGTAAAACATCGGAGAGGAGGATCATAGTACTGTGCCAATGCTGTGATTACCTCTACCTGTTCTTCCACCTCTAACAGATTCAAAATTTTTCCATACTTCCTTGTAAGAGAGAGACGATGTGGCATACTCAACAGCTGACATAAGGATCTCGTGCTTTTGTGTCAGGTTTCTTAGCTTTAAGATGTAAAGTCTTCTTTAACTTTTCCCCTTCATGATTGTTTGATTTCATGTTTATTTCCATTTTCCAAAGATACTCACAACAAGACTCTGATATGATTCTCTAACAAACCTGAAAAGCAAAAAAAATGTGATGATTTTCATTTAAATGTAAAAGAAAATAATAAATACTTTGAACATGTTAAAGAATTTATATACAAGGAAATGAATTAAAGAAAGAGTATGCTCTCTTTGTGTCCTATTTGAGGTGAGATCTGGAGGTCAATCTATAGTTCTATGGTTATTCTACTTTGTGAACACTTGCAATGTGTGGGTCTATATTCTCAGGATTCTACGGCCTCTAGAGTTAAAACTGCGTTTGAATACTATCCACAACAAAGAGTAAACCGCTAGGTGTGGAATATTCACAAAAGAATCACACTCTAGACGAGATTTTCGTGATAACCAAACAGGATGAACATCCAAAATGGCTACCACTACACAATCTCTTACCTATCTCAAGTTGCACTCAGACCCGGGTATAGGGCCCCACTCGTGTGTGATTAATGTATAAGTGTTGTGTGTGAAGAGAGCATACAAACCTGGAATCCTAAAACTACCCACGACAACACACCTGCAAAATAGACAATATAGAACAAAAGTCTTCTATCCTAGAGTGCAAAGAAACCAAAATAAATATAGACAGAGCAAAGTCTTCTATCCTAGGGTGGTTATAAAGAATTAAACATAACTAAGTATATACAAACAGAGCAAAATCTTATATCCTAGGATGGTCACAAAGAATTAAATATGAAAACATATACAAACAGAGCAGAATTTTCTATCCTAGATTGGTCACTAAGAATTAAATACGAAAATATATATAAATACGATGGTAACAAAATTTAAAAGAAAGGGAATAATAGAAGACTAACAATAAAATAAAAATGCAAAAACAAAAAATGAGGTTATAAGAATATGCACAATCAATTATTATAGGCCTGACTCTCACAGTCCCCAGTGGAGTCGCCATCTGTCATAGCAATCGGATCGCGACGGAGACTGAAAAATGAATTTGAAGTTTAAAATTGGAGTCGCCACCAAATTTTTATTTAATTGGGAAAAATTATGGAAAAACCCATTTAATTCAATAAAAGTGATCTTTGAAACCAAATTTGAATTCGGGAGTCGGTTATGATTAGGGAAGGGTAGGGATTTAATCCTACAAAGACCCTAATACACCCGCCTTTAGACTAGTACCTTAATTAATTGTGCAAATTATTAATAATCTTTCAAAATATTTATTTACAATTGTATTTTATGAAAATTATAAAAGAAAATCTTTTAGAATAAGAAAATTTTGGAGTACCAAACTGTCATTACTCAGTATCCGTAATATTGAGTTAACAAGCCGTCACGGCTAAATTAATCTCTTTATTTAAAATAATATATATACGCTTCAATGATTAATTTAAATTAAGATAATAAAGAAAGAGAAAGATAATAATAATAATAATAATAATAATAAATGAATAAATAAACAAATATTTACAAGAATAATAATGATAATGAACAAGAATATTTACATGCAAAAGCGAGAATAAAATAATATCATAAATAATTTTAGCTTGAAAGTTTGAAACATCAAGCTGTCACAACTTAGATGTCTAAAATATCCAGTTAACAAGCCGTCTCGGCTAAATTAACTTCTGTATTTAAAATAAAATATTTAATTAATAATTGATTAATTTAAAATTTAAAGAATAAAAGATATCAAAGAAAATATTTACAAGTAATACAAATTATAAAAATCTAATTTTTGTTTGAAAATCTAAAACATCAAGTCATTACACTCAGGTGTTTAATCGAGTTAATAAGCCGTCATGGCTAAATTAACATCCTCATTTAAAATAATTTGCTTATTAACTGAAATTAAAAACAATACATAACAATAAAAGACAATAAATATTTATAAATAAACAAAAATAATAATAAATATTTACAACTCAAAAATGAAATAACATAAAATAACCTAATAAAATCTAATTTTGACTTGACAGGAATCACCTGCTCCTACGTATCCCCTCAAAAGTGCGATGAGGAATTCAAAGTCACGTAGTTCTTTAGAGAATATTTTCCAGCTAATTAATTTATTTCTAAACAAAGATTTCCAAAAATCAAGTCGTCTCAGCTAAAATATTATCAAGATATAGAATTAACAAGCCGTCACGGCTTAATTAATCTTATTATTATAATTTTATCTAAAGAAAAATTGAGTTAAAGATAAATTAAACAAAACACTAAAAAATTCATTTTTAACTTAAAAACAGACCTTACTTTTTCCATTGAAAAATCATTTTAAGTTCAAATTAAATAAAATCTCTCTTTTTTTTATTCATTTATTTGTTCTTGACCTAAATTAATCTAAACTTAAACCTAAAAAAAAAACTAAACTCAAACAAAAGGACCTCAAACATAAAAAAAATAAACATAAGAATAAAAATAAAATAAAAAGAATATACTAAACAAACAAACCTAAACCCAAACAAATAAGCCTATAATATGATCTAATAACATATTCTTGACCCAAAACTAAATAAATAAATAAATAGAACAAAATTTAAATTCTCTAATTTCACCTAAAACTAATTTCACCTAAAAAACTAATTTCATTGACTTAATATTAGTTATATTGAGCCCGAAATGAAACTCCACAAGTATAAACAAACATTCCACTACTCCAAATGCACCTGCACTACACTAATATACACATAAAATAACAAGAGACACATAAAATAATAAGAGACACGTAAAATAACACATAATAAAAATCCCATCCACACACCTACACAACACAAAGATACATTTAATACATAAAATAATAAAAGATGATATCAAGTTAAGAAAAAGTGATAGCAAAACCCAAAATATACACTCAAGACAAGGACAACCAACTTTATACACACATGCCACAAACCCAAACATATACTCAGATATATTTTCACATAAAATAATAGAATATGAATAAAGAAAGGAATAACATGGGAATTAAATGAAAAGTCTGGAACAAAGGGGATGGGTTTATTATTCTTATTATTATAAACACACACAACCCCACATGCACACAAAGACTAACACACGCACACACACACATACACATATACACGAGACAACACACACACAGTTGATCTTTGAGGCGAGAGAGAGAGAGAGAAGAAGAAAAAGTGAGTTAGAGACAGAGAACCACAAGAAGAGAGAGGGAATGAAAAATAGAGAGATCTAGAGAGAGAGATCGAGAGGGAGAGGATGAAGGAGGGGAAGGCGCCGCCATGAGCAATGGATCTGGTCGTGCCTAGTTGGATTGCAGCGATCTGCGATGGTTCCTGGCCGATGGAAGAAGGAGGAAAACCGAGGTAGGAGGGGCTACTGGATCGCGGCCATGAAGCTAGCTCAGCCGCGATCTGCGGCGGCTGACGGAAGGGGGCGAAGAGGAAGGTCTCGGCGGTTGCGGCGGCGTGTGAAGCTAGGAGTGGCGGCTAAGCGAGAGGGGAGAAGGAACCCACGCGGTTGCAGCAAAATGAAGAAGAATGCCCCGCGGCTGTGGTGCCAGCTTGACCGATCTGAGCATGGCGGTTGCGAGATGCCTGGCCGCTATGGGAGGAGGCACAATGGAGACCTTGCTGAGTGGCGACCTGCTGAAGGGGAAGCGGGATGGAGGGGGCATGCTGGGCAGCGGAGTGTGAGGCGCGGTGGAGGTTTTCGCGATGCGCCATGGCCGGGGTGAGCAGAGGAAGGGGAATCATGGTGGTGGTTCCAATATTAGATGATGGTTCACAGTGAAGAAGAGGGTGCCTGGAAGAGGAAGCCACTGGTGCTAATGGAAGACTGAGATGAGGCCGTGGTGATAGTGTGAGAAAAAAAACGTCGCGGCCTCTTTTCCCTTTTTAGTATAATTTCTATTTTTAATGATGTGATGATATTACTACCCCTGCTATTACCTGATTCTTTCCTTCTTATTGCTACTGGGTTGTGCTGTCGATATTTGTTGCGAGTTTCTTTGCAAACTTTCTTCACTCTATTGGCTTATTGATGAATCATGTACATTTTCATTGTGTTTAAAAATTTTTTTGACTGAAATTTGTTTTTGTTGGTGATATTGTTGATGGTTCTCCCTCTTTTGATTGATGATGATCTCTCTTTTATACTCTCATTTCTCTGATGATTTTCACGGGTTCACTGCCAGTCTCCCCAGCTCACGTATTCCTTATAACCGAAAGAATCTCTGTCCCTTGCACAAAGTGGAGAAGAACATCATCATTGTCCACCACCTTTCTCTTTTTTTCTTCTTCCAATAACTTCACGTGAATGAATCGAACCAAAGAACTGACTCCTTTTTATTTTTTATATTTTTTTTCTTTTTAAGAATTGAAATGGGCCACCAGAATGAGCCTTTTTATTTCTATATATATATATTTTTTTTTTATTTTGTTGAAATGGACATGAAATATAAACTTGAAATGAACCTAAAAATAAGGTCTTAACTGAATTTGAAATGGTTTGCAATAAAGACTATAGACAAAACTTGAATTAGTTTGCAATTTCACTTAACAAAATTAAACTACCAGCATGATTCTATGAATGGGTTAAATTCTAAAAATATGATGATCTTTGGATTTTCATTTTATGGGCCGCATAAAATCGGGTGTTCACAAGGACCAATCTCTATAGCCCCGTATAGGATGTCACCCTCGGAGTTAGCAGAGTTGAAAACCCAGTTAGAGGAGTTGTTAGAAAAGAGTTTTATAAGGCCGAGTGCTTCACCTTGGGGCGCTCCGGTCTTATTTGTGAAGAAAAAGGACGGAAGCATGAGGATGTGTATAGACTATAGGCAGTTGAACCAAGTAACCATAAAGAATAAATACCCATTGCCTAGGATTGATGATCTTATGGACCAATTGAAAGGAGCAGTAGTGTTTTCTAAGATTGATTTAAGGTCCGGTTACCATCAGATTAGGGTGAGAGATTCGGATATTCCTAAAACCGCCTTTCGAACTCGGTATGGACACTTTGAGTTCAATGTAATGTCGTTTGGTTTGACGAATGCTCCCTTTTATGGATTACATGAATAGGATCTTTAGACCCTATTTAGATCAATTCGTGGTTGTGTTCATAGATGATATTCTCATCTATTCGAAAACCCACGAGGAGCATGAGCGTCATTTAAGGTTGGTTTTAGAGGTATTAAAGGAGAAGAAGTTATACGCTAAGTTGTCTAAGTGTGAATTTTGGTTAGAGGAGGTAAAATTCTTAGGACATGTTGTGTCAAAAGGTGGCATAGTCAGTTCGACCCAAGTAAGATAGAGGCTGTGATGAATTGGGATAGACCAACCTCAGAATCGAGATTAGAAGCTTAATGGGTTTAGCTGGATATTACCGTAGGTTCATTAAAGGATTTTCCCAGTTAGCCCTACCCTTAACCAAGCTCACTAGGAAGAATGCCCCGTTTGAGTGGAGCCCGAGTGTGAAAAGAGTTTCCTAGAGCTTAAGGAAAAGCTCACCTCAACCCCAGTTTAGTTTTACCTGACCCCAATGTACCCTTGAGGTATATTGCGATGCTTCCGCAAGGGTTTAGGTTGTGTGTTGATGCAAAATAGGCAAGTGGTAGCCTATGCGTCCAGACAACTCAAGCCTCATGAGGTAACCTACCCCACCCATGACCTTGAACTAGCAGCCATCGTGTTCGCTCTAAAGATGTGGAGACACCATTTGTATGGTGTGAGGTTTGAAGTTTTCTCCGATCATAAGAGTCTCAAGCATCTCTTTGATCAAAAGGAGTTGAATATGAGGCAAAGGAGATGGATGGAATTCCTCAAGGACTACGATTTTGGTTTAAGTTACCACCCGGCAAGGCTAATGTAGTAGCCGACGCCTTGAGCCGAAACTTCGTTACGTCTGTCCAAGTATGATGGTTAATGAAGTTGGGTTAATAGAGCAATTTAGGAATATGAATCTTGGAATGTCTATAACGGAGAATGGCATCGTGATGAGTCATCTCACGGTGACCAGTGGGTTTAAGCAAAGGATTATGCTTGCCCAAAGAGAAAATGAGGACTTTATGGAGACAATCGAGGCAGTAAAGGCTGGAAGGTTGAAAGGTTTTGTACGAGGCCCCGATCGGGTTATGGAGGTTCGAGGGGCGAATCTGCGTGCCACAAGATGGTGACCTCAGAGAAGATCTTGGAGGAAGCTCACAAGAGCCATTTTGCCATCCATCCTGGTACTACGAAGATGTATCAGACTTGAAGAGGATGTTTTGGTGGCGGATTAAAGAAGGATGTGGTCGCTGGGTGAGTAAGTGTTTGGTCTCGCCAAAAGGTCAAGATCGAACACCAAAAACCTTCTCGGCATGCCGCAACCCCTGTCGATCCCCGAAAGTGGAAGTGGGAAGGTATATCAATGGACTTCGTGTGACAGATTGCCAAAGACCCAAGCCGCCACGATGCCGTATGGGTAATCGTGGATCGACCGACTAAGTCGGCTCACTTTCTACCTATTCGAGTCACGTACTCGTTGGATAAGTTGGCCCACTTTACATCCAAGAAATAGTAAGGTTGCATGGAGTACCATCGACGATAATCTCGGATCGAGATCCGCGGTTTACGCCACGCTTTTGGGGAGCCTTTCAAAGGCGTTCGGTTCCAAGTTGTGCTTAAGCAGCTTACCACCCACAAGCGGATGGTCACCGAGAGGACAATCCAAACCCTGGAAGATATCCGAGAGCACGTGTCTTAGACCAAAAGGAAGTTGGGATAAGTACATGCCTTTGATCGAGTTTGCGTATAACAACGCTTATCACGCAAGCATCGATATGGCACCGCACGAGGCATTATACTAAGGAAGTGCCAATCACCCTTGTGTTGGTACGAGCCCAGAGCAAAGTGTCTTAGGACCTGAGGTAGTGAGGGAAACGACGGAACAAATCAAGAAGATCAAGGATAGAATCTTAACCGCTCAAAGTCGATGAAAAGCTACAGCGGACAAAGGCGCAAGCCCTTGGAGTTCCAAGAGGGAGAACATGTATTTCTAAGAATCACCCCACTACAGGAATAGGGAGAGCCATGAAAGTTAAAAAGTTGAGTCCCCGATTTCTCGGTCCTTTTGAAATTCTTCAAAGAGTCGGATCCGTAGCTTACAAAATAGCCTTACCACCCAATCTGTCAAACCTTCATGATGTCTTTCACGCCTCCCGATTCGTAAATATGAGTCCGACCCTAGTCATGTCCTAGAACCAGAGCATGTACAGTTAAGGGAGGACCTCACTTTCAATGTACCGCCTCACGGGAATAGTGGATCACGGAGTCAAGCAATTAAGGAACAAGTCTGTTCCTTTGGTAAAAGTGGCGTGGGGACAAGGCAAGTCGGAAGAATACACGTGGGAACTAGAGTCAGAGATGAAGTCCAAATATCCAGAGCTTTTCTAAGGTGCAATTTCGAGGCGAAATTCTTTTAAGGAGGGAGTAATGTAACGCCCGATTTTTCGTTAGAGTGAAAATGACCAAAATGCCCGAGGTCATTTTATTTGGAAATCGAGGAAAGCCGGTCTTGGCGGTACTCGAAGGGCAAACTCAATGTTGGAAGGGATTAGAAAACTTATGAACCTTCCCGGGATCGAAAATCTCGTTTTTCGAAGTTTTAGTCAAAATGACCAAAACGCCCACAGTGGTGTTTTACCCGCTTGCAAGTGCTTGGGATGAACCCGAAACTTCTCCAGATGGTTTTAAAAGGCGTCTTTATGTATTCTATAACCTTAGTTTTAATTTTTGTAGTCCCGGCAAAATTAGTGCAAAATTACCGCTTTGCCCCTAGTTTCAGACTTTTTACGCTTAATCACACGATTAAGCAAACCTAAGCAATATTAGGCTCTAATCGAAGGTTAATTAATTTCCTTAATTAATCTAGAGTCAAAATAATTTATTAAAGTTGTTTAGAACCAAAAAGTACTTAATTACAACCTAAAATCATATTTTAATTTTATGACACCTAGTCATAGAATCTTGAATAGTGTTTTCTCTTTCCAATTCCTTAAATCATGGAATTGTGTTACACATTGTTTATTCATAAATGAGTTTTAAATTCTTTAATGATGTATGAGCACTCCTAAACTTGTCATAAACTCCCTAAATCACATTCTTAGTTACCTAAACTTAAGCTTAATCATTCCTAACCTTGTACCTAAGCTAATACACATCTAAACCTACCATTAACACACAATTAAATGGTCAAACTCACCTCCTCCCTTGCTGTCCCAAGCTGGCCGTGAACCTCCTTCCCCAATTATGCATCACATGTTCAATTTTTCAACACTCCAAAGCCATACCTCAAGTCACATACACTATACCTTGTCATAACTTTCAATCAAGCTTGAATTTCCACATGAATAAATAATTAAAACAACCCATTTTCCCCATTTATTTGTGGCTGGAAAAGTTCCAGCCATGTTAAGGTTCTAGAAGCCTAATTTCATAAAAATGTGATAGGAAATTAACTCACATCAAGCCATACTTTGTAGCATAGCTTCCATACTTCAAACCATGCTTGAATGACCTTGTGTAAGAGATATTTTCTCTTCCTTCCTCCCTCAAGAGCTACGCCAAAGCCCTCCCCATTCACTCCTCCATGGTTTTGATTTTCTATAAATAGGATGCTTGTGTTAGCCTTGTTACACTTTGAAGCATTTGCAAAGTTTAGAGTTTTAGAGTTGTCTTGCTAGTTTTTCCTTTTTCTCTCAAAGTTCCAAGAGTGTTCTTCCTTTCTTTTCATCTTTATCTTCTTCATCTCTTCATCTCATCATCACCTCTCAACCATCAAACACCACCCCAAAACCTTGAACCATCATCAAACCTCTCAAAACCACACCTCAAACACAACTCCACTTGAAACACATTCTCTTCCTTTTTCTCTCATCAAGGCCGAATCATCATCACCATCCTAGGAGGTGTTGCTCATCTCATTTCCATCTTCAAGTTCAAGCTTTTATCTTCATCAAAAGGTAGGGATTTGTTTTCAAACTTTATTTTGCTCAAGAAAGTGTTTTTCTCTAGTTTTCTCTTGGATTCTTTTTGAGCTTTCCTTTGTCTTTCCTTTCCTTTCATTCTCGGCCATGAGGCCTTGATTTGAGCATGATAGCTTGATGATGAGAGTTTCTAGATGATGACATTGTGTTCATCTCAAGGAAACCTCTAAAGCTTGAGTTTTCCTTTTCTCGCAACTTCATCTATATGTTATCTAGCTCACACGGTTTTCCAACTTAAGAAAATTAATCTAAGGATTTCTAAAAGCCCAAGCCTACCCTTGTCAACCTTAAAGTTGGCCGGCACGTGCTAGAGACTTGTCTCTAGATAGGGTTTTGGGTACTTAATAAAGAACTTGATGTAGTTTCACCTTATTTCTCTTTTATATGATTTTCGATTCTTGTGTTATGATCTTTGAGATATGGTATAGGGTTATTATCTTGTTAAAGTCTTATATGAGCTCTAGTTAACTATAAAATGAATCTTGCATCATGTTTATTTTATGCTATGCATATCATGTTTACTTCCTTGCTATCACTAAATCCCAAGATAATGAATGAACTTGCATTATCATGTTTATGTTTCAAGCTTTGCATCATCATATTTATATTTCAAGTCCTCACCTAAATATCTAAGATAATAATATGTTGCACCACATATTTATTTTATGCTCTCACTTTACTTTCTAGCAATAACTAAAATAAGTGCATGAGCATGTTTATTTTTATGTCATCACTTTAATGATTCTAGAGCTCAAAGACTTGCCCAAGGATATCTCAAACAAAGGTCTAAAACATTTATCTTCTATGGATCATATTTCTGCCCTATGAGGCCTTAATGTTTTCAAGTATTGAAAACTATGTTTTATAATTTTTCTAAACTTATATGAGTATAAGGAATGTGTAGAACTAAGTATTATGAATTTAGGACCTCTTGAGATGAAAATAGCATAGCCACTGCCCTATTAAGTATTTTCATGAGTTTAGATGATAAAAGTGTTCATAAAATAGTTTTGAAGGTTTTAATAAGGTTCCAAGAGAAACTAGTATTTTATGTGCTTTAGAAACTATGATTCAATGCCTTTAAATGGAGTTTCTGTTTGGGTTCTGCCTTGCTATGTTTGGCCACTGCATGAGCTGTGTTAATGATGTTAATATGCTTATGTTTGGGTAATAATTATGTTAAGACTCATATGTGAAAGATAGGATAAGTTAGGAACTAGAAAAGAATTAATTTGAGAGTTCTAGATCCCTTAAAGATTTATTTTTCTGGATTCTGTCCAGCAAGGTTTAGATTCAATAATCATGGTTTTAAATTAGTTTATATGTGTAGGAATGACTCATAATTGGTTTAGGACTTAATCTTGAAACCTTAGGAGCAAACCGAACTTAGAAAGGGTCAATATTGTGACTTCTAGGTACCAGTAAAGTTAGTATTTTGATTTCTGCACTCTTGAGGTTTAGAGATGTTCTTGACCATAGGGTAAGGTGAGAAATACTTAGTTATAACCTTATAGGTTCCCAAGAGACTAGGTGTTGATGATCAATAACTTAGAATGTGAGATAAAGATCTAAACCGTAATTTCTAGAACTCCGTAATCACATAAACATAAAGCTGTCCAAATTCTGCTTAGTGCTATTTGGATTAGTTCTTAAGCATAAAATTTATATAACTCATTAATTGTCAAACTATAGGCGTATAAAGAAGCTAAGAATAATTTGCAAGTTTAAGACTCATAGTAATCGAAGTTTAAAGCACTATGAGATATAACATAACATGCCTATGAGCCTCTGGATGATTGTTAAATATGACTATGTGATGATGTTTGTGTGAAAGTTTTATGTGACGAATGTTATGAGAAAGTTTCATGTGATGATATATATGTTATGAAAAAGCTACATGAGAATGCATGATAAAAATGAATATGATAAATGATGAGGTAATTGTGATGTAATACTTATGAAGATATAAATGTGACACAACACTGAGACGCGCTTCTCCTGGGTGACACCGGTTCGGCCGAGCACCCCCAGGAGGAGACAAATCCGTGAGGGTATGTGTAGATGCAGCCTGCCAAAGCGGACAAATTGCGAGGCCCACGTGGCTAGCAAAGCGTTTCAAAGAGGAAATGACCCTAGAAAGGAGATCCTTAATTTGCCCCCTAGCCCGTACTTTAAGTCGGGATTATGTTACGCTTATCATAGGATAAGTAAGAGCTAGTGACGACTAGTTAAGGTATGAGCTCATAACCTAGAGAAGTTTTAGGGCGGCCCCATGAGATGAAAGTTAAAGTTGACAATGTCACATAAACTTTACTTATGCCAATGTTATAATGTTTCTTAGTGATTCTATTGTTTGGTTTACCTTATGATGCATTCATATCATTAGTATATTTCTGCTTAAGTTATAAAGACGCATTATAAAATATGATGGACCTTGGATAAAATACCTCTTTGGGAAACCCACTTAAAAGGAACTTATATGCATGTACACCTTTTAGAAATAAACCCAAGGTTCCTGAGGATGTGACGATGACACCTAGGTAGGGATAACCCTGAGAATTCTTTTAGAAAGATTCTCATTCCCTCTCTCTTTTCTTCCGTCATATCTTGAGATGGCGGCGTTTGTACTCTTAAATCGACACCCGGTATGGGAGCCGCACCATGACCGGCACTCGGGTCATACCATTTTGAGGGTCAGCCTTTGTCGGAGTATACATGTTCATGGGGCGACCCTTCGCGTCCCCGTCGAGCTACCGCTTCACCCCGATCGCTCCTTACCGTCATAACGGGATTTTTGAGCGAGCGAGACCACGCGATGAGCGGATCCTCCGCATGGAGCCCGAGACATCACCAGACGCGAGTACCTGAGTATGTACCGCGTCCCGATGCTGGAGACGGACCCATCCGAGGATCCGCCATCCCACATGTCTGATTGGAGCTCGGTCCGCTCCTCCACCGATGAAATTTGGGAGTGAGAGGAGGAGATTGGTCCAGTAGGGTTGGCTCGACTGGCCATCTATGCGCCCTACGCGGTGGACATGCCCAGATGATGCGCTCGACCACTCCCGCCGAGATTCGCGATGGATCGACTCGACCCCACGATTACTCGGACTTGAGGAGTAGTCATAGGAGGGGTAGTAGTTAGTGCACACACACGCCACATAGTAGAGGACAAACCTTCTTTTGTATATGAGGTTGTCTCCTTTAGGTGCACATGGGTATGGGGGTAGTTTCTTTTGTATTTGCTTTTTATGATTTCCTTGTATTGCATTTCAGTTGTATTTCGCTTCATGATGTATCAAATAGTCCTGCCTCTTTGGGTAGGCACGTTATATATATATATATCTATGATTCAGTTGATGCTTCCATGACATGATGTGTTTCTTATGCTTTGCTTATATGTTTCGCTATGTTGCCCTTAAAGTTTGTGGCGTGGCTCTCACTTTGATTTTAAAAAGAAAAATTTTACCCGTATTTCCGCTAAGTATTTTCCAAAGGATGAGACCAAGAGGTAATATTCTAAAAATTAACCTAAGGACATACTAGTAGTCTTGGGTTAAGATTTAGGGTGTTACACCAGCAGGACCACAACTAGCTGCCTCACCCGCAACTTGGTTCAACGTGTTGGCCAATGTCCACGCAAAGCTTGCCTGGTGATCAGAAATGTTATCTTCAAGGGACATGAATATTTTCGGTTCCTCCTCGACATGGGAGAAGAAGTTGCGGTTGGAATAGCGAACCAAGCAGATAGCGTTCCCGATCACGGCTTCTTTGGCCAGCGGGCAAAGTGATGCTGCACTATGAGTTGCGTCTGAGACGCACTGTCGACATAGTTCGTGGGGGACGTCACCCCGGCATATGAAGAGACCGTAGACAATGTTGTTGGGGTCTTTTTGTATGCCTACGGTAGTGTTGTAGAACTCAGTGGAGCTAGTGGCGTTAGAAGACAGAGAAGAGAGGAGTGTGAAAAGGTTGGATTGGTAGGGAGTGTTAGCGCCGAACTTGTCTGATGTACACTGAGGAAGGTAAATATTAGATTGATTTGTAAGGTAATAAGGATATTTGGGAAGGCCTAGGGAACAAGAACAATGGAGTAACAGATGGAGGAGGACGCAGCATTTGATGAAGAAGTAGTGTTCCATTGCTCTCATGATTGGATGGAATGGATGGAGGAATGCTTGTGCGCAATCTTATTACGGGACACGGGTCGGAATATAAAGGGGAATTATTAATCTTTTGTTGATTTTTTGGTAAATATTATTTCAATACCTAAAAAAAATATCTAATTAAAATAAATATTTTATTATTATTGAATATAATAATAATTTTCACTTTTCTCAATAATCCATCACATTTAATATTGATATTATTTTTAAATGTTAAAATAATAATGTTATAATTTTTTTTATAACCTTATTATGTACAATTTTTTACCAGTAATTTTCAAAATAAGACTCAAACACAATATATGATATCAAAGATTAATTATAGAAAATAATATGTGACAAGTTTATGTGAAAATTTAACATAAAATAATCATTTCCCTTATCTGAAGAGTTTGCATGACTTGCATGCTTTCGCTTTCGTGGTACGGAGGGGGGTAAATGCCTACCAAAAACCTATCCTTTTTGTGGTAATTAATACGAACCGGGGTAAATGCCTACTAAAAAATATCTTTTTTGTGGTAATTAATACGAACCATGATAGGCCAAACTATCAGGTGGCCCGGATGAGGCCGATTGCCGGATTATTAATTGTCGTTTCTTTGCTTTGTTTTTTTTTTTTTTCCTTGTCAAGAAATAGATATTTTCAATTAAAAAGTATGTATTAAAATTTGAGTTTATCTCACCAGAGTCCTGTGTCATTAAAGAGTCAAAAAAAGGTTTTTATTGAAAAAAATAAGACTTTATATTTTCAAAATTTTTGAGTGATAATAAGATTTTGAAACTTATTTCTTTTAGTAACATTAATAGTATCCTTAGCAAAACCCTCAAAATTTTGATATAATTAATTTTTCTTTAAAAAATAATAAAATTTTAAAATTTTACTTATAAATTTAATGAATAAATTTTCTTGGTAAATAACTTTAAATTTAATTTAAAAACATAACTTCTAAATTATAGCAAATACTCTCCAAATAATCGTTTTATGGGTGATAATATGATATTCTTTAGTGATATGTATGAGTTGTTAAAAGCCTAATACCTTTTCATGTTTAACAAAATTAACTTCAATGTATGAAAAATTCTATGATATATATATATATATATATATCACACATTGTTTTTGGGTTCACCTGTTCCATTTTGTTTTTTATTTATGGGGGGAAAAAAGGCCTAATTGAAATCACGTTGCAACATGTGGGCCTGAATGAAAGTAGCATGCAAGCACTATTAAAAGTGGAGAGAGTAAGTGGGCCGCTTCTGCTCTATTACAAATCACAGCTAAGACCTTTCTGCAAGACCAGTCCTTACAGCCTTCAATTCTATGAGTGTAATATCATCATCAGGAACAGCTCCACCAGGCCTCACTTCGAGGTCACCCCAAATCGACTCTCATCCACGTTGAGCTTCACAGTGCCCACCCAAGTGGAGAACAGAACACGCTGCCGACGAATTTATTTGTTTTGGAACATGCTTGCGGCACACCATTGGGTGACAGGTCTTATGCAACGGGTTGGAAGTAATACAAATGAATTTATTACTCATGATAATTATGAACACAACATCCCATTCTCAAGGCTTCTGAGGATTATTTTTAATGATATTTATTACGACCCAATTAGTAGTTAATTGTAATTGAACAAGGAATAATTAATTGTGAATGATCTGTTTATTTTGAAGCCTTGGTCCTTGATTTGAAGAGAGAGGTCAAATATTGGTGCTTTCATCATTGAGTGTATCTATCATAAAGACCAATTACAGCTAAACCAAGTACACAGCACACCAAAATATCTATAACTAGAGATTGGCAAGGACAATCAACCACCCTCATTCCCAATTCATCAGTAAAATCAATCCTAAGGCTACCCAAACCAGTGCCATCAGCACAGAAACATGAAAACAGAGCCCCATCAAAACTACATATATTGATCCCAATAGCAATAAGAAACAAAATGAGTGGTTAGCTAGAAAGGCGAATATGAATTGAAGAACTAAGAATAAAGCCTCCTCCGAAGTGTGTACAAACTGAAATCTCTCAAAGTATTTAGTTGTTACAACCCTATTAGTAGTTAGACCCATTAATTAGGCCACCTAGGAGTTAGTTAGTTGATTAGGTCAATAAATAAAGGATTATACTATATATTATTCTAATAAATTATATAAATATAAAATATATCCTTTTATATATTTTAATATTTTTCATTTGTAATCATAATTATTTAAATTTTAATTTAAAAATAAATATTAAATCAAAATACTTTTGTTATTTATGCTTAATTTTTTATATTATATATTAATTATTATTTATTGAAAATATTTATTTGTTAGTAAATATTTATTATTTATCAATTATAATTATTATTATTCTTATTATATATAACTAAGTCAATATCATATATTATTTATATTTATATAATTATTATTTATTATTATTTATTTTAAAATTATTTTATTTTAATAAAATATAAAAAAATGACTTATATGTTAAAAGACTTAATTCAGTCTCTCTATACTGTATTAAGTTATATATCATTTTGATATATAAAAAAATTATAATAAATAAACTTATATAATATATTATATACACCAAATAATAAATAAAAAAAATAACATATGATATTAATTTATCCTATCATATATAGTTCTACTTATGAAACACACCCTTGTATACGTTGCGAAATTGTCGTCATTCCAATTTCGACTTACCCTGTGGGGACCTGAATTGACTCATAATAAACCATGCTTGAAATAGTTCGTGTTTTTCCTTACCTTTTCTTAAAGGTCAAATTCATTTTCGTGGAAAATGTTAATGGTATATTTATAAATGATTTAAAAATGTTGGTGCGGTGGACCTAAATAAAGAAAAACATGTGGACATATTATAGTACAAAATTTTGAATTACAAACCAGGTTATGGGAAGACCGGTGGGGTATGAAGCAGGTTGTTTCTTGGATAACTGGAAGACCGGTTATGGGATCCATGGGTTCTGGCCCTCTAGTTGGAATTGAGGCCTTTCGGCAAGGTGGGTGCAGTTCTTCTTCCCTTTGTTTACTCTTTGGAAGTTGTTCTGTTCTTAATTAACCTTAGATGGAAGCCTTATGTTGCGAATTTGATAGAAATTATGTGCAACTTGTCACTGCCTGTTTGAGCTGGAATTTGAGTTTTAGAAAACTTTATAGAACTTGTTACTGCAAGCCTTTTGAATGAGTAGCAGTTGGATACTGTTGCATTGCATATTTCTGCAGTTGTGCTGCTGACTTGATTTTTATAATCAGTCTTAAGCTGTCCCACTACTTTTAAGGACATTCGTAGAACTGAATATTTATATATATATAGACTTATGCTGTTGTGCACGCGCGTGATGCATGCTGCGTTTGGTTTCTAGGATTTGGCTAGACTCAGAACTGCGGGACTATGTATCCATGAATGACCGAAAAAAAAAGGAGTTAGGTCTCTTGAATCCGTAGATTCGTAGCAAGTTGCTTGACCGTATAAAAATTTGATCCACTCAGAACTTCATTCAAGAGTTTATAGGTTTCACTTTAGGATCCTAATTCTATTCTCATAACATAGATTAGATAGAACCAGTAGTTTTTTTAATCAAAATAATAATAGGATCAGAAGTTTGTGTTAAAGCGACTTGGATTCTCTTAAGGGAGGGTGGGTTCTGTTTAAGGATAGTTAACCCTCACCTTCTCATTTTACACCCATCTTGATTCTAGAGGCTGTAAATCCATGTAAGAGTATATGGTTATATCTTGGCTTAGTGGCTTACGACATTCTTGGTTGTCAGTCCTTTGGTTAAAAGGATTTGTGGAGAAGACTGTAGGAATGACACCGTGAAAGAGACCCAATGATAAGGATATGCTTGAATTAAAATAACCAGTAGAACTAATTAAAGGTTATAGTGCACCCTCCGTCTGATGCATCTTGACACCAGCTTTGGAAACCCAGCAATCGCGCGTGCTCCAAAAATGCAATATTGTAGTTCGAGAACCCCTTCCAGCGGGCTACATGGTGACATCATGGTCAGTGCACCAGGACGTTCACACCAAAACCAAAAGACAGGTACCTCAATTCAGCTGCCCGTGCCCCATGATCTTAATTCATAGGCCCCTCATAGGCCCAGACCATTGATTTTTAGGTCATCCATGGTTTGATGACTCTTGGAGTGTTGTGCAGTCCTTTGTTGCTGCTTACATTGGGCTGGTGGTACCCCATGTTGGAGAAAAATAGAAAAGAACCTTAATATTGTCAGGGCAATTCTCTCAATGAGAAGTGCTATTAACACCTAAAAGTGGGTGATTATTGAGACACCCACTTAACAACCATTGGATGCGATGTAATGGATAAAGTATGTGGAATCTACTATTACATCTAATGATTGTTAAGTGGGTGTCCCAATAATCACCCACTTTTTAGGTGTTAAAATAGCATTTTTGTTCTCTCTTTGCGTTTGGTTAATTCAGATAATGATACTTCGTTATACAAGGGAGAGCATTTCTGGGTATGAACATGCACGTTGAAGGGAATTTGCGGCATATTTTTCTGTCAAACATCAACCCCATAATATTACGTTTTTCTTATCTGTAACAAACTCCTCGACTCGTCATAAACAACAACGAACAATCTATTTCATGACGATTGAACTAAGTAAGATATCCTTGTAAATTCATGCTCTCTTAAGTCATCTTATTCCATTGGCAGCAACTGTTAGTATCATTCCGATTTTCTCCCCACGCATAGCAAAACTCATACAGGCACTAGTAAACACTACCTTTATTCGTTCGAAGCTAAGGGAATTCAACACTACTTTTTCTTTTTTTCTTTTTTAATTAGCATGTTAAATATAACTTGGTAAAAAGCTAAGAAATTTTTGGGGGGGTCAACCAAGGAATAAGTACGTAGAATAACAAGGCCTTTTTTTTGTTGGTCAACAAATAACAAGACCTCTTTTTGGTCTGGACAAATAACAAGGCTCAATCGATGGATATGTTGTTACAGCTGCGATGTACAGACCATAACAGAGGCTCATTCTGAAGTGCCGCCCATAAAACAATTTGCTATGTAATTAAGACCCAAAAAAAAAAATTACTTTGTAATTCAATGTCAGTTTGTAGTATAAATAGTTCAGATAAATTAAACTAGTAAAATTATTTTGAAATCTTATAAAAGCTATATTAATTGATATAATTATTAGGATTCAACTTCAATACATAATTTTGCGAGAGAACTCATCTTTCACTATATGGACGTCTGTAAATATCTCTTAAATAGAATGTACAAATAAGTGAAATAACATTTCCTTTTACTTGACTGCCGCTATCGAGGGACAATACTGCTCATAGTCATATTGTTAGTGGACCATGGCATGGAGTTGTTCGCAGCAGCTTGAGCCACGGGACTCAATTCCTCATCAGCTACTACTAGCTCCTTCTTTGCATGGATGTAAAATGCCGGTTCTTGAGGTGGTGGTAATTTGACTGAAAAACTACTGATATATGAAACAACTGTAGACATCGGAGGCCTGACATTAGAATCCTCTTGCACACGTAGTAAACCAATTTGAATGCATTTAGTGACTTCTGCCTGACAATGTGAATCCTTTATAGTTGAATCCAATATTTCGAGTGGCGTTTGCTCACTCCACTGTTTCCAAACCTACAACAATTTATCAACTCAACTAACTAATTCAATACATAAAAAAAAAAAAAGAGTAACTAATCCAAAAGTAACTATATATCTAAATATATATACTCACATAACTCAAGAGGCCGTCCACACATCGTAATTCATTAGAGGTATTACGTTTTCCAGTGATGATCTCCAGTATTATCACTCCAAAACTAAATATATCTGATTTTTCAGAAAATTCTCCGAGTCTTGCATATTCAGGAGACATATAACCACTAAAAAGAAAAATATTTCAACATTAATAAATAATTAAAATCATGTCTATCAAGATTTAAACTATGTTGAACTTGTCTACTTTATAAATAAGGCATTCATCACATAAAAAACCACGTGGAAATTAAACATTCTAGCTAAGTGGTAAATGGCTAGGAAGAATTGAAGACTTACCGAGTTCCAACAATTCTACTTGTTCTTCCATGAACCTCATCTATAGTGATTGTTTTTGCCATGCCAAAATCTGATATTTTTGGATTCATATTATTATCTAGCAAAATGTTACCAGGTTTCAGATCACAATGTATAACTTTAAGACGTAAATGCTCATGCAAATACAGTATTGCTCGTGCGATTCCTCCGATAATTTGATATCTCTCAAACCAGCTTAATTGCCTTTCCTTGTGTGGATCTATAAAGTTGTCATTTGACAATCAGGTAATTAATATAACAAACATAAAAAAATGTAATAAAACACACAGACAAAGTAGAAGTATCAAACCAAAGAGAAAGTAATCAAGGCTCTTGTTGGGAACATATTCATAAACTAGTATTTTCTCCCGCTCATCCAAGTAAAATCCTATAAGCATCACTAGATTCCGGTGTTGAAGCTTTGCAATTAATAAAATCTCATTTTTGAATTCTATAAAACCTTGAGAGGACCGATTTGAGAGTCGTTTTACGGCTATTTCTTGTCCATTTGAAAGAACACCCTGAAAAAAAATAGAGCAGTTAATGCATCTATATGACTTTTGCATTCATAAATTTGTGCTTAGATGGAGTGCCTCTTACACAAATGTGCTCAAGCATTGTGATTGCAAAACTTATGTAGGTTGCAACAGAGAACCATTCATACATAAATCTTCAATAGTTCAATTTAGAAGAAACAAAACATATGAGATAAATAGTGTATATACTATGTTTTTACCTTGTATACTTCCCCGAAGCCGCCTTTGCCTATTTTGTTCTCAAGCAAAAACTTATTTGTTGCTGCCTCAATTGTAGCTAGATTAAATTGCAAGGACCGCAAAGTGGTGGTAGCTGCATCCCCAAGTACTACACCAATATGCAAACTCTAGAAGTAAGCTTACATAAAACTTCTGATATTATAAGCTTGATAATGGAAGCAAGGATTAGTTTTAATTTCTTATTTAATGATAAATAGCATACAGTTTCAGATTTTTTCCCATGTGGATTTGCACCTTATATGTTCCAAACTGAGATATTTGGAAAAATTCATTGGAAATATAGAATTGAGAACTTGACAACATTATCGAGTTTAACTAAACACTATATTTTCTTAAATTCTTTCATAATTTCACATTTCAATATAAAATTATCTAAAGCTCATATATAAAACATAAAACCTACAGTTTTCTTTGAGAACAGCTTTCCCTCTTTTCCGTAGGAAATAGGCACCTAAGCCTACTAGCACCACTGAAACTGTAGTTGTGACAACGATCGCGACAATCATTTGTGATCCGATTTTTCTTTTTCCTGCATAAAATAATATCATCAAGTCTTTTCATTAGCATCGCACTCATGCCACATAATGGTTAACTTTTGTTGTCTCTTCTCCCACTCAGCATTTCTATATACAACAATACTATATAACACTCGCTTTTGAGTGTAACATTTAAATACCCGCTTTATAATTACTAAGAGAGATTATGATATATACTTTCTTCACTTATCCATTTCATCAAATAATAATAAAGTGATATACACTCATTTTAATTTATCCATCTCATTCAACGATGATGGAATAAGTGTTTGAATAGGACACCCAAAAATGAGTTGAATATAATTTCTATATGTATCATAATTTGTACGTTGAATATAATTAACAATGATAAGTTTATAGTAAGCAGTTGTTTGGTTGAGAACTACAGACACACATTTATTTGAACTTTGAAGCCAAAATGTCCTAAATGATGTGCCATAACAAAATACACAATCTAACATATAAAATTGCTTCCCAAAAGTTTAACACAGATCTGGACTTGTTTATGAAAAACAAATGTTTCCAAATTCCAATTACATCTAAACTGAAGAAGCATCACATAACAACAGAAATGTTAAATCAAGGAAATGACACACAAATTTGCAAACCAGTAAGAAATGGCCTTTAGAGTGATACAGAAATGCAAATATGTGGGTGTTACTTGCTAATTGATTGACACACTTGAAATGATGAACTTGGTGGGGTTGGGAAACTAGACGGGAGATTAGCATAGGTTGGACAATTAAAGAGGATATGAGTTGAATTTCGACTGAAAAAAGCGTGTAGTTTCCCGACAATTAAAGGTGAAGTAAAGAGAAGGGACAAATAGAAAACTTCAAATGTAGAGTATGAAAAATCAATTTTCATATTAAAACATAGTTTTCATTTATTTATATATATATATATATATATATATATATATATATATATATATATATATATATTGCTAAGAAAAAGGCATGCTAAATTGTGCTCGCGTCTATATCATGAAAAGTATTAATCACTTTTAAGGTTCGAAAACAAAGTCAATTTTTTTTTTTTAACTAAATTACTAGTATCTTAAATCTACTTAATCCTAACTAATTTAACTTAAATCAGGTTGATTCATTCTAGATAAAAGCTCTCATATTGTAGAGGAGTATATAAGAATAAAATTTAGATAACGTTTCGAAATTGTCACTATTAAAAATATAGCATAACATTATATTATTTTGTATGAAGACTCCAAATGAAAAAGTCTACTAAATAATACATATATTATAAGTTACAATATTTTTTGTTGAGAATATAAATGTTGTGAGTTTGGATTTTGAAGAAAAAAAAATGAAAGAGATAACTTATAGTATAATATAAAATTTAATGTATAAATTATTTCTTTTCTTTCCTCTCATTCATATATATATATATATATATAACACACAAGCAACATTTTCTAGATGTGTTGGACTTAGCAGCTAAAGAATGTAAAATTCTCTAATAAAATAATGTTGTCTTGTACAATTGATTGCACTAGTAAGCTTATGAAAAGTGATAAAAAATTGGTTAACTATGAGGTGCAGTTGCAAAGTCAAACAATCGGTACAGTTTCATTTTATAATTTAAAAAGAAGTTCAAAATTATGTTTTTGACGTCCTCTTCTCCTCTCCTCATTCCTCTTGTCTAGATCTATACTCCTCTTCTCCTCTCCCTGCTCTCCATCTCCATGTCATCCATGCCTCCTTCTCTAGCCACCAAGGCATCCATCCACCATTGCTGAACTGCCCGTCCTCCTCTATCTATAAGACGATCTCGCCCCGCCCTGCCATTGCCACTTTCCAGATCCTTTCAGCAGTGGAATCCAAAACTTTAGGCACCAACAAAAGCACTTCTGCAGGTTTTGCTTGGATTCTTCTGAGAAGGAAAAAGGGTGCAAGGCCCATAGCCAACACATTGTTGCGCTATCATCCTAGAATCTAGAGAGACAGGACACTGCAAGCAAACTAGCAAGACGCCAAAACAAAGAAAATGTTTGAATCTAATTATCTAATCTAATGCCACTTGGCAGAGCACTGCAAGGCACTCAACTAGTAGTGTTCTTCAACACCCAAAAAATATGAGCTTTTTGGGATTTTGGTGATGCCCTTCAAGTCATTTGGTAGTTTAGTTGATGATTGGGTGGTGGTTAGTGATTAAGATCAACTGGATAGGGAGACGCCACGGGTGAAGGGTGAAGGGAGGTTTAGTGGAAAAGTCATAAAAAGTAAGGTTAAAAATAGTAAATCAATTTAACTTACTTTTCTTTTTCAAATAATTAAAAATCATCAATAGTACAAATGTTGTATGGGTGGAACTCGCCCGTTGCATTTTGTGGGATGCACGTGCTTCCCAAATAAACTACAACGGTGAGTTTGACATTAAATATTGTAAATTGTAAACATTATATATTAAAAAAGTGAAAAATGTGCCAACCGTGTAATTTTGCATCTGCGCCAGTCTACCAGAGTAGGCCCTAAAAATAATTGTAGTTTTTGTTAAAAATTATTGTCTTAAACAACTGAGTACCTTTGATGCAACAACTCTATGAAAAGTGCCCCTTATTACATGGAAATGATGGAGGACTAACAAAATGGATGCACTCCAACTCCAACACACTTTTGGATGACGTGAATAAAAAGGAAATGAAATTTTGTTAAATAAGAATATCATGTTTTGAATTATGGATACAAAGGTAATACTTTTATTTTTTTAAAAAAAAGGACAAAGGGTTACCTATATATAGATAGGGGATATTTTTCAGCGTCCAAAAAACAGGTGTTGTATTAGGCGCAAAATGTTATATTATTGATGTTAAGTTGGGAAATAAAAATTGCCATAATTCTCCGTAGAAGAAAAAAGTGATTATTGAATGTTATTATGAATTGATATAAAAAATTTATTAACCCATTCGAAGATCAACCAGTGTCAAGTTGGAACGAAAATTAACTGTTTAGATGACCGTATTTTTCTGTAAAACTTTTTTCTTGAAGTCGAGAGGAAGTTATGTGGCGATCCTCACCTTTGAAAACAGGGGCCATTAGGTGCCACGTGCCAGTAAAATTGATACAATTCGTATCTGATTTTGCAGCTAGGGTACGTAACCCTCCCCCCAATTCTTTCAAGACAACATCCAGCTATATTCTGAATCGCATCATTGAGGCACCTACCACAATCCTTGATGGACAGATCCGGCGTGCACTGAGCGAGAGTGTACAACGTGGTTTGACCCCGCTCAGAAGCAAGTGCTTCTCTCGTAGCAAATTTCTTGGTACCAGCAGGACCACAACTAGCTGCCTTACCCGCCATTCGGTTCAACGTGTTAGCCAATGTCCAGGCAAAGCTTGCCTGGTGATCAGAGAA
Source organism: Dalbergia cultrata (assembly GCA_031216105.1). Lineage (NCBI taxonomy): Eukaryota > Viridiplantae > Streptophyta > Magnoliopsida > Fabales > Fabaceae > Dalbergia > Dalbergia cultrata. Next base: position 6,346,603 of record CM062346.1, read on the forward strand.
GTTATCGGCGCGGTACACGAACATTTTAGGTTCCTCCTCGACATGGGAGAAGAAGTTGCAGTTGGAATTGCGAACCATTCAGAAAGTGTTCACAATCATGGCTTGTTTGGCCAAAGGGCAAAGTGATGTAGTCCTTTGAGTTGCGTTTGAGACGCACAGTCGACATAATTCGTGGGGGACGTCACCCCGGCACTTGAAGAGACCGTAGACAATGTTATTGGGGTCTTTTTGTGTGCCTACGGTAGTGTTGTAGAACTCAGTGGAGCCGGTGGCGTTGGAAGACAGAGAAGAGAGGAGAGTGACAAGGTTGGATATGTAGGGAGTGTTAGCGCCGAACTTGTCGGATGTACACTGAGGAAGGTAAATATTAGATTGATTTGTAAGGTAATAAGGATATTTGGGAAGGCCTACGGAACAAGAACAGTGGAGTAGCAGATGGAGGAGGACGCAGCATTTGATGAAGAAGTAGTGTTCCATTGCGTTCATGATTGGATGGAATGGATGCAGCAATGCATGTGCGCAAACTTATTATGGGACAAGGGTCAGAATATAAAAAGGAATTTATCCTCTCGTCTTGATTTTTTTTATTGATCTTGTTATGTGTAATTTTTAAAGAAAGACCCAAACTAAATATGTGATATAAAAAAAATTAATAGTAAAAGATCATATATAATAAGATTACATATAATAAGGTAATGTGAAAACTCAAAACAGGGAGCATCGATCATTTCCCGTATCTAAAGAGTTTGCATGACTTGCTTTCTTTAGCTTTCCTGGTACGGAGGGAGTAAATGCCTGCCCAAAAAATCTCTTTTTTGTGGTAATTAATAGGAACCATGATAGGCCAATTATCAACGGGCCAGCATGCCGGGATGGGGCCGAGTGCCGGATTAATAGTTGCCGTTTCTTTGATTCATTTTTTTTGGCAAGAAAGAGATATTTTTAGTTAAAAAGTATGTACTAAAATTTGAGTTTATCTAATCAAAACCTTGAGCCATTAAATAGTTAAAAAATAAAATATTTTTATTGAAAAAAATAAAATTTTATGCTTTTAAAGTATTTGAGTGATAACAGAATTTTGAAACTTAATTCTTTTAGTAACGTTAATAGTACTCTTAGCATAACCCTTAAAATTTTTATATAATTAATTTTTATCTAAAAAATAAAAATATTTTAAAATTTTACTTATAAACTTAATGAACAAATTTTCTTTGTAAATAACTTAAAGTTTAATTTAGAAATATAACTTCTAAATTAGAGCAAATACTCTCCAAATGACCGTCATATAGGTGATAATATGATATTCTTTAGTGATGTGTATGAGTTGTTAAAAGCATAATACCTTCTCATGTTTATCAAAATTAAATTCAATGTATGAAAATTCTACTATATATTAATAGGAAGAGAGTTGATTAGTTCAGAGATATTTTATATTTTAAAAATAAAAGATTCATTTTGAACTCTTGTTATACAAAACCAAAGATTTTCTTATGTGAAAATTTTAAATTACCTTCTTATATGAGATCTCTCTTTATAAATTATTTTGTGTTATAGGGAAATTTACAGAAATAAAATAAAAATGGAGAGAAATTACGTGATTCCCTGGTTTTGAATTAGGTTACGTAAATGCCCTTTTTTTTTTTTAATGGAAGTCGATTTAAATCAACTTCCACAGATAACAAAATGTTCCCATGCAAAACACATATAAGTCGAGTTAAGTCGACTTCATAGAGGACAAAAAAAAAGCAACAGTGTGTGTCAGAAACAGTATCAACTCGTGTGCAATCGACTTGTAGGGAAAAAAAATTTTCATGCGACCTACATGGAAGTCGATTTAAATTGAATCCAGATAGGACAAATGAAGTGGGGCCGCGTGTGCCAGGGACAGTTGCAAGTCGTGTATAATCGACTTCTGTGTTGTACAGAAGTCGATTATACTGCAACTCTGTATTCTAACACCTCGCTACCCGATCAGCTAGACGATTTTAATCGACTTTTGAAGTCGATTTCACACGTTTTCAAGCTGCTCAACCTCTATAAATATGAGCATTCGGACAAAATGTCAAAATTAAACCTAAACCACATTAATTAACATTTTTTAAATATAAATTGGCCTCAAATAAAAAATTTACAACTACACTATAATTTACCATTATCAGACATGAAATAGACTTAAATAAAATATGCTTCAAAGTCTAAAAGTTTACTTAAACAACATTATATTTATTAAAGTTTGTCAGTTATTCTAAACAATGCCTTTATTATAATAAATAAAAACTTTTAAACAAAAATTTAATGTTACCATTTAAAATTATAATTATGTTTTATGCCTAGTAAATAAAAATAACAAAAACTAAAATCAATGTTGTTATAATGAATTATTGGAAAATATTCAAGTTTTAGCTTAATAGGCATTTAGGTTTAATATAATTGACTAATTTTGATAAGATATTTTGATTTGAGTTTTAGTTTATTTTATTTACTTGGCATAAAAACATAACTAACTTAAGTAGAAGTTTTTATTAGTTTGAAATGTAGTAATTTAAGTTTGTTATAGTTTAATTTGGTTGTACTTATTTAAGTATAATAAACTACAAAGAACACTATAATATTATATAATAATAAGAGTCACAAATTTATTTTATTTTATTAGTAAATGTTAATAGAATTTAATGTAAGTAAATGGTGAATGCTTAGTTAAATTTTTTTCATTGAATGTGTTATTTTATTCGTCAGAATGAACTAGTGGAAAGTATTAAAGTTTTAGAAAATTAGTGGACATTAAGCTTAATTTGAATTGGTTAATTTTGATAAGATAATTTGATTTTAATTTTTGTTATTTTTATTTACTAGGCATAAAACATAATTATAATTTTAAATGGTAACATTAAATTTTTGTTTAAAAGTTTTTATTTATCATAATAAAGGCATTGTTTAGAATAACTGACAAACTTTAATAAATATAATGTTGTTTAAGTAAACTTTTAGACTTTGAAGCATATTTTATTTAAGTCCATTTCATATCTGATAATGGTAAATTATAGTGTAGTTGTAAATTTTTTATTTGAGGCCAATTTATATTTAAAAAATGTTAATTAATGTGGTTTAGGTTTAATTTTGACATTTTGTCCGAATGCTCATATTTATAGAGGTTGAGCAGCTTGAAAACGTGTGAAATCGACTTCAAAAGTTGATTAAAATCGTCTAGCTGACTGGTAGCAGGGTGTGTCAGGAACAGTTGCAAGTCGTGTATAATCGACTTCTGTACAACACAGAAGTCGATTTAAATCGACCTCTGTGTTGTACAGAAGTCGATTATACACGACTTGCAACTGTTCCTGACACACGCGGCCCCACTTCATTTATCCTATCTAAAGTCGATTTAAATCGACTTCCATGTAGGTCGCATGAAAATTTTTTTTCCTCACAAGTCGATTCCACACGAGTTGATACTGTTTCTGACACACCCTGTTGCTTTTTTTTTTTGTCCTCAATGAAGTCGACTTAACTCGATTATATGTGTTTTGCATGGGAACATTTTGTTATCCGTGGAAGTCGATTTAAATCGACTTCTATTAAAAAAAAAAAGAGGACATTTACGTAACCTAATTCAAAATCGGGAAATCACGTACTCTCTCTCCATTTTTATTTTATTTCTGTAAATTTCCCTGTGTTATATGTTATGTCTAAGTCCTACTTGTTAATGTTGAGAAATCACACATCATTATTTTGGGTTCACCTGCTCCATTTCGGCCTTTTATTATAGGGGCCAAAAGAACCCACTAACTCAAATCCCGTTGCAACATGTAGGCATGAATGCAAGTGGCATGCAGGCAATATTGCAAGTGGAGAAAGTGGTATGCTATTATCAGAAATAAACACACAATTTTCTACTTATAAGAATAAAAAGAGTAGCAATACTAGCAAGTAATGACAACAATTTATACACAATAAACCAGAACAATAGGAATAATGTATCAAGATTTTTAACATGGAAAAATTCCCTTAATGTGAAAGATAAAAACCACAGATCGTCCAGATAAAAAAAAAAGCTCCACTATGATAAAAACAGATATAAAAGAGTCTCAAATAAGTGCACAAATCGTGCTAACAATACGCTAAATCAACCAAGCACCAATGCTCAAAATTAAGAACAAGAAAGATAATAATAACCCAAAAATAGAGCTATTGTGCGAGACCGGTACCTCACACTTCGGACCTTATCTCAACGATCCAACCGTTCAGAATAAAGAACCAGACATCCAGAACATATTGTCAAAGTTTCAGCTCAATCCAACGGTGAATGACTTCACAAACGCCGATTTACAGTGACAGGTTGTATTAGAAAAATGATTCTCCAAACAGAAACAGAGCTACTATACGATATCGATATCCAGACCTCGCCCCGTCAATCTAACCATTCAGAATGAAGAGTCACTTGTTAGAAACCTATAGTTAAAATTTTAGCCCGATCCAATGATGGACGACTTCACAAACGTCGATCTACGACGACCGCTCATGCAAAAAAAGAGAAATGAGGGACCGAATTTCTCTCTTCCTCCTCTCCCTATGTGGTTGATTTTTCTCACAAAATGACCTCTCAATCTGCACCCTAGCAGACCCTTCTATGTTAGGTAGGTGATACATAAGTGGGTTTCCACATTTTTGGATTTTTCTCCATATAGGAAGAGAGCCCAAACCCAACACACTTCACCACTATCACAATCAACAACCAATCACCTAAAACCTTTCTGCAAGGCCAGGAGTAAACCAGTCCCTATAGCCTTCAATTCTATGAGTGTAATATCATCATCAGGAACAGTTCCCATGAAGCCACCCAAGTACCTTCGTGAGTGGTGAGTCCTAAATAACACGCCTACGCTATGCTTCGAGGTCACCTCAAATCGACTTGCATCCACATTGAGCTTCACAACGCCCACGGAAGTGGAGAACAGAACATGCTGCCGACGATCTCTTAAATAAAATGACTTGCATATTTTGAAGATTCAAATAAATATTCAACATATTGTTTTGGTACCTGCTTGCGGCACACCATTGAGTGACAGGTTTAATGCAACGGGTTGGAAGTAATACAAATAAATATTACTCATGATAATTATGAACACATCTTATTCTCAAACAAGGATTATTTTTAACGATATTTATTGCGACCCAATTAGTAGTTAATTGTAATTGAACAAGGAATAGTTAATTGTGAATGATCTGTGCATTTTGGAGTCTTTGCCCTTGATTTGAAGAGGGAGGTAAAATATTGGTGCTTTCATCACTGAGTGAATCTATCATAAAGACCAATTCCAACTAAACCAAGTACACAGCGCTCCAAAATATCTATTACTTGAGATTGACAAGGACAAACAACCACCCTCATTCCCAATTCATGAGTAAAATCAATCCTAAGCCTACCCAAACCAGTGCCATCAGCACAGAAACATGAAAACAGAGCCCCATCAAAACTATATAGATCCCAATAGCAATAAAAAACAAAATGAGCAGCTAGCTAGCAAGGCGAATATCAAGTTGAAGAGCTTAATCTAATAATAAAGGCTCCTCTGAAGTGTGCACAAAATCAAATCTCACAGTGTTTAGTTGTTAAAACCCAATTAGTAGTTAGACGCATTAATTAGGGCCATATGAGTTAGTTAGTTGATTAGGTCAATAAATAAAGGACTATACTATTGTAATTGAACAAGGAATAGTTAATTATGAATTGAATTAGTTCATTTTGAGTGTTTCTCCTTGACTCAGAGGGAGGCATAACAATCTTTGAGGATAAATAATACAAACCAAGCAATTTACACAAACCACAATTTAACAGTAAATCTAATGACCAAACAAGTTTCATGAGGCACAGGTAAAGAAAGTAGAGCTTGTTGGGAATTAGGGACTTGGCCACAAAAGAAACAAACCCTAAAGATTCATAACGAGTGGATCCATCAAGGTGATGGATGGGTTAGATTTGGTGGAATGAAGGGGGAAAGGGGTGCGAAAATAAGGGACTGTTTGTTTTCAGTTTTCAGTTTTCATTTCCAGTTTTTCAGAATTTGTGAAAGAAAAATTGAAATTTATATAGGGTTTGTTTGCTTTGCATTTTCCAGTTTTCAGTTTTTGTGAAGGAAAAACTGAAAACTGAAAACTGGAAAATGCAAAGCAAACAAATTCTGGAAAACTGAAAATGAAAACTGAAAACTGGAAACTGAAAGTAAATAGCCCATAAGCTTTCTAAGACCCTCATTAGCAATTTCCTTCCAATAACACACAGGATAAGTTGTGTCCGTTGGATTATACCCGATAACATCGGACGATGAAAATAAGATGATCAAAAGGACTAACATTCATGATAATGCCTAAGTGGGGGTGGACCAATTAATCCTTAGCTTGGCAAAAAGCTACGAACATATAAGTAGAAACTACATCAGAAAAGCGAATGATAAAATGAATTGTGCTAGAAAACTTACCTGCAAGTGATTTTCAAATACCCTTCATCCTTTTCCACTTACAACTTGCAATGGGTGGGAGCACCTAACCCAACAAATTATTTTAGCAAGCTCTCTAACAGGAAGACTTTCCCTCCCTCTCTCGTTCACATTCAATGTCTGCATTCTGGAACTCCTCACATTCAACCCCAGGGTTCCAGAAAGGGAGGAACATAACACCTTGAATGCAAGAATGTATGGCGAAAAGAATACTCAGGCTCGCTAATGGACAATGGCTGCCCCTTCACTGTCATCCAACAGCATAGCAGAACAATCATTAAACGGGAAATAAAAATTTGGAGATGCAAGAAAAAGAGCCTGACACAGTGCCTCATCCCACCTATTAAGCAGCAGATTCATTTAATGGTTTCAAGGTTAATTAACCTGCTTGGACTTGCTTATTGCTACTCCTAAAATAATCTATACTACTACTAGTAATGGGATTCCCTTGGTGTCCAAACTTTTTTATTTGCAAAATGCCACCAATAGTAAACAAAATACAACACTACCAAACTAATGGGGATTCCTCCCATTCAAGGTCAGTTCGGATTACTGCTACATGTATAAATGGGGTAGAAAGGCGAAGGTGGTTATTGTTAACATATAAGATGAACAACGAAGATCAAAATATGTATGATTCAATTTGTAAGAAATAAGACAAGTTTATAGCCAGAGAGGGCAGTTCTCTCTAAAATTGGTTACTAATTCTAATACTGATATTCCATAATGAGCAAGGGAAAAATGAAAATGTCTTTTCAAAAGGATTTTGCAGCATATTTTCCAGACAAACTGCAACCCCTATTGACATTGAAAAATCAATTGCATGACAATTGAAGTAACAGCGATGTACACATAAATTATCATGCCATTCTTAAATCATCTAATTTCTCTGGCAGCCACCATGGGTAGTAGTCCACTGTTCCCCACACGCGTAGCAAAACTCAAATCGGCACCTGCAAACACAAAACCCTCGTTGATGTCAAGTCCAAACTTTACCCTCGTAATGTGAAAGTCAACAAGGGCACATCGAACAAACCTGCAGAGGATATGCAAACACCCTTGAGTCTTTTCCACGTAGAACTTGCACCGAGGACACCTTTTCCATTTCTTCTCACCAGCAAGCTCCCTAACAAGGAGATCCTCCCTCCCTCTCTCATCCTCATTTAGTGACTGAAACACCTCACACTCAACCCCTGGGTGCCAGGGAACATAACACCTTGCACAGAAGAGCCTGTGACAAAAGGGACACTCAGCCTCCCCAATGCTTTCCCCTTCATCGTCATTCAGCAGCATTGCAGAACAGTCCCTAAAGGGGCAATACAACTTTGGGGCCGCAAGAAAAAGAGCCTCGCAGAGTGCCTTATCCCACTTATCAAGGAGCTCTTTTGGAAGCATAGGCCTGCAAGCATCAAGCTCCAAGACACCCTTGCAGTTCAAACCAGGGCACCCAACAACCGTTATGCCCTCTTCGACCTTGGTGGCCACCTGCTTGGTGACACAGTCAGAGCAGAAGGAATGGTCACATCCCTTGTTCCTGAACATCTGGTCACACTCTCTGGTTTCAGCACATATCTCGCAAATGACATGGGAAGAGAAGGAAGATTCCCCTGGTTCTTCTTCTTCTTTATCACCATCAACGTAATCTATCTGCTTATTGATGGGGACAAGGGTAAACCCAACGGCCTTTGATGATGATGATGATGACCCTTTGATGGTGGTTTGGGAAGTTATGAGAGAGGACATGAGGAACTCTTGGAACTGCAACTCTTGAGCATATTCGTCATCATCAGAGATCGGGACGAGGTCACCTTGATCGTTAGCCGAGAAGTTTAAGTCTTCAACGCCGTGAAGACCAAAGGGTGAACTTTGTTGTTGTGGTGGTGGTGGTGTTTGTGTCATTGGTGATTGGTGTGAGTGTGACTGGCACGGTCAATGGTGAAGAGTTAGAAGTATATAGCGTTGCTAAGAGTTTGTAGATAGAAAGCTTAGCGCAGAAGATGCCACTTTCTATTGAAAGGATGCAGGGAAACGCCAACTCCTTCGTCAGGGGGTTAAAAGCCTGTGAAACCAGCAAAATCATTGTTTTTTGGTTAATAAATAATTATCTAATGATAACAATGATAATGCAGAAAAAAGTAAAGTGATAAAGAGAATAAAGAAGGGAAAATAATTGACTCACTGTGTTTGTTTGTCAATGAGGAAGGATCGCTGAATGTTGCTGAGCCGTCTGCAGAAGCAGAACCGAAACTGCTTACACTGTACGCTACTCCCACACTTTCGAAATTCGAACGGACGAGACTACCCACCTAGAGCTAGTGGAAAGCAAGATGACCGATAAATAACGGCAGGTATTCGAACCGAACCTCTACAACTCCATCCGGATCCAATCTTTTCCAAATCTTCTATTCAGTTCATTTTCAATTTTTTGTTATCTTCTATTTTTTTTCCCAAAATACTAACTCTATATTTATCTTGCATTAAAACAAATTAAGTGAGAATAAATATCAATTAAGTACATAAAAATTATATATTTCTCACTAATAGGACTTGCAATTTAAATTTTTTAAAGTGGTTGAGCTCACAACCTAATTCCTATACTATTTGAGTGAAAGGTCCTTTGTTTAATTCCTATCTTTTCATTTCCTCCAACTTTCTAAGAAGAATTCTTAAACTTTAATGACTTTGTAAAAAAAAAATTCTACAAATTAATTAGGGAAGTTGAGTTCTTTTGGGTAAATTTCGAAGGGGATAAAAAGTTTTTTTTTTTCAATTTTTTTAATAAAAATACTTCTGAGATTTAGTTACACATTTTTTTTATCTTCTAAAAAAAAATCAATTTTTCTACTTTTTTGTAAAGCAAGTAGGAACACGTTTTTAGTAAAAGCAGAAAGGATAAAAGAGAGAGAATATTGTTTTTTTAAATTATTTGAATTATAAATTCATCCCCACAAATTTTATGAAAAGACAAAAACTAACTTTCACTAAATCACTCATACTTTTTACCCTATTTAAATTACAAATCATATTCTTAATTATTGTTTTACCCCAAAAAAATACTTCAGTATCTATTGTGTCTAAACAGTTTTACAACTTATAATTATAATAAAAAGGTACATTTACAATTTCATCGAAACTCATACAAATTTTTGTTTCTGTTTCTGTTTCGAAAGAGGTACTATTCCAATAATTTTAACCAATTGAGGCTAGTAGTATGTTGACAACAATAATATATTTTAAGAAATTGTCAAGCGCATGCTTATATGTACATAATTATGGGTTGATAAATTTTAGGTATCAAAAAGTGATTTTTGAAAAGAACTTCTATATGACAATAAATTTGGGTTGTAAAAGTTAGGAGGAAATTGCATTTTAATCTTTGGACTATAATTCTTGAACTTTCATACTCAAAATTTTAAAACATATACAAATGAACTCTTTGAACTATCCTAAATGGGTAACATACCTTAAAACTTTTTAAATTTATGATATTTTTGTTAATAATTGATGGAAAAATTAACAAAGATGTCAATTTACACATTTAAAAATATTTAGGGGAACAAATTGTACATTTTTTCAGTTTAGAGTTTAAAGTGTGCATAATTTACAGTTTGATAGGATAAAATGCAACTTTTCCTTAAAGCTATTCAATTTTATTAGCAAAAAATATTTTACATAAATTTGAGTTTACACTATCATTTTAAGAAGTTCAAGTTGTAATGTTTTGCAAATTATTACGTGACTTAAATATATTTAATTAACAACAATTACGAAAATGACTTCATGATAAAATATTGAAAAGGGGCAGGATTTGTGGAGATAAGGTTTCCATCTCTATCAAATACTCTCTTGTGGTGAAAAAAAGAAAGGGCTGATTGTGTATGCGTTTCAGTATTGTGCAATGGTGATAGGAATGTATTAAGATGGTATATGGCAGTTCCGTGGTTTGAGGGATGCTCCGCTGAATTTGGAGCCTGATACACTAGGATTTGGACCGCGACTGAGTTTTCGTTTTTTCACTATCCTTTTTCTGCTGCTTTTTTTTCTTTTCTTTTTCGTGGAGCTTCCGATGTTGAAATAAATAAATAAATAAATAAATAAGCCTGCTACGCGGTTGATGGTTTGGAAATATGTGGCTTGTTCCGAATGGGGGTTTAGTGGCCTGTAATTTTCGTGTGTTGTAGGTTTCATGGGATTTTCAAGGAACCATAATCAGACGAGTAAGGCACTGTCCGTTCCATGTTGCACACCCGACAAGGAATCATGGTTAAAGAAAAAATAAGAGTTAATACTTGTTTTAGTCCCTGACTTTTTACTCATGAGTCATTTTAGTCCCTGACTTTTAAAACGAGTCAAATCAGTCTCCATCATTACAAAATGTGAGTCAAATTAGTCCCTTATTCCACTTTTATTTAACATTTTATCAATTAGATGATGATATGTAACATTAAGTTATATATTATCATACTATGTGTCATCTAAAGTAGAATAAAGTTTAAAATAATTTATTTTGGTATCTAAAATTGTAGAAAATGAGTCAATTTAAAATGTATAATGAATATTTAAATGACTTATTTTATATAATTTTAAACATCAAAATAAGTCATTTTAAAATATATTCTACTTTAGATGACATATGGTATGTCAAGGTATCACTTAATGTTATTAATCATCATTTAATTAATAGAAAATTAACTACAATTGGGTTAAAGGACTAAAATGACTCATATTTTGTAATGTTAGGGACTAATTTGACTCATTTTAAAAGTCAGGGACTAAAATGACTCAATAATAAAAAGTGAAGGACCAAAATGAACATTAACTCAAAAAATAAAATACTCACCCTTTGAGCAGTTATCTACTTTCAAATAACTTTATATTTTAAAAATTTATTAATTTTATATATTAATAAAGTATTAATTTTCTATTATTATCTCTCTAATTAATTTCATATTTTCAAAGCATCTTATTTAATATTAGTAGTGAATATTGTGCTATATTAACTAATATATAAAAATATATTAATTCACTTATTATTATTTATTATATTTTTTAATATATTTTTATCCAAAATTAACAAATATTTTGAAAAGAAAGAAGTATCATTTAAAACCCAGAAACAAAGAGGAGCAGACAGGATTGGGTTCTTACTTGATTGAATTTGGAGCAGTGCAATGCTTGTCTTTCCTTCCTCTCTTTTGTCATTCACACAGAATACTTCATTATAAAATCCCCCATTTTGCTTTGCTTATTTCCCTAATATAACAAGTGTGTGAAATAAGAGTGTGAGTGATGCCAATACTGTGAATGTTGGGGAGTGGTGTGTTGAGAGTGCAATGTGGGAGACCACATTGCTTGTTGCAGCCTTGAAGGGTGGAGGAAGAGGCCAAAGTGTACGCGTACGTGGCTACGTGCAGAAAATGTAGGTACCGTCCAGTGCAATTGCGCAAGAAGAAGAAAAAAACAAAGTTGCAAAATTGATCCTCTCATCTAAAAATTTTACGACTTCTTTTTTTTTTTTTTTTTTTTGGTACTAAAATTTTACGACTTTGAACCATATTTTGGCCTTTATAACTTTTTTCGTTACGATTCTAATATTTATTATTTTTCGAATTTTGAATTTTTTTAATTTTTCATTTCTTTTCCTCACGATTAGTGTGCTATCCTCACAAAAAAAAAGAAAAAAATAAATAAATAAATAGAGAATAGCTTGTACTAAAAAACGCATACTTATTAGTACTTGTTCATTTTAAGATTTAGAGAACCAATATACCTTAAAAAAGGGTAGAGGGTTGAGCTGAGTCCTCTCTTTGAATAGCAGTCAGAGCAATTGACAAATGGGAATTACCCTGGCTGGTTCCCAATGGGAAAGTCAAGAAGGTTATTTCAGATGACTACTATATATGCGCAAATGGGGTGGAACCGTAGAAGGGTGATAGCAGTGATTAATTATTGATAATGCATAAACAAGACGAACAATCAAGATCAGGCACATGAATGATTCATTTTACAATAAACAAGTCTCCACTCTTTTTGACAAAGGGGATGACAGTTCTATCTCAGAAATTGGCCAATTCAAATACTGATATTCCACTATAAGCAAGGGAAATGAAAATGCACCTTTCTAGAGGATTTTGCAGCATTTTTTTTTTTTCTTCCTAATAAAATGCAACAAACTTCCCTTCAAGATTACACACAAACGACTTTGAAAATCAATTTCATGACAATTGAAGTAACAGCCATATCCACATCAATTATCATGCTATTCTAATATCATCTAATCTTCTGGCAGCCCCCATGAGTAGTAGTCCACTGTTCCCCGCACGCATAGCAAAACTCAAATCGGCACCTGCAAACACAAACCCTCATTGATATCAAGTCTTAATAAACAAGCAAATTCACCCTTCAAATGAAAGAATCTTAAAGGGCACATAGAGCTTACCTGCAGGTGATATGCAAGCACCCTTGAGTCTTTTCCACATAGAACTTGCACTGTGGGCACCTTTTCCATTTCTTCTCACTAGCAAGCTCCCTAACAAGGAGATCATCCCTCCCTCTCTCATCCTCATTCAGTAGCTGGAACACCTCACACTCAACCCCAGGGTGCCAAGGAACATAACACCTTGCACAGAAGAGCCTGTGACAAAAGGGGCACTCAGCCTCCCTAATGTTCTCCCCTTCATTTTCAGCAAGCAGCATTGCAGAACAGTCCCTAAAGGGGCAATAGAACTTTGGAGCCGCAAGGAAAAGGGCCTCACAGAGTGCCTCATCCCACCTTTCAAGGAGCTCTTTTGGAAGCATAGGCCTGCAAGCATCAAGCTCCAAGACACCCCTGCAGTTCAAACCAGGGCACGCAACCACTGTTATGCTCTCTTGGATCTTGATGGCCACCTGCCTGGTGACACAGTCAGAGCAGAAGGAATGGTCACATCCCTTGTTCCGGAACATCTGGTCACACCCTTTGGTTTCTGCACAAATCTCACATATGACATGGTTGGACAAGGAATCCCCTTGTTGTTGTTGTTGTTGTTCTTCATCATCATCATCATCAGCACCATCCAAGGAATCTATGTGCTTGGTGATTGGGATAAGGGTGAACTCAAAGGCCTTCGATGAAGAAGGTGTTGATGATGATGGCAAGCAAAAGATGGACGATGTTGGTGGCGGTGGTGGTGGTGATGAAGATGATGATGAACCGTTGATGTTGTTTTGGGAAGCGATGAGAGAGGACATGAGGGTCTCTTGGAACTGCAACTCTTGAGCATACTTGTCATCGGAAATGGGGTCAACATCAGCTTGATCCTCATCAAGCAGAGCAGAGAAGTAGAAGTCATCAACGCCGTGAAGAGCCAAAGGGTGAGACTGGTTGTGGCTGTGGTTGTGATTGTGGTTGTGCTGCCATTGGTGAGTGTGATCGACTCAACTCTTGCTCAATGAGAAGGGGGTTATATCGTTGCTCAGTGTTTGGAGAGAGAAACTTCGCTCAGAAGTTGCCACTTTCAATTGGAAGAGGGCAAGAACACTCCGACTCCTTCGGCGAGGGGTTGCCTTCTTTTATTGTTAATAATAATAAATAAATAATACTCCTTTCATTTTTTACCATTTAATAATAGGATTTAATTAGAATATATTAATAATATAAAAAAATTTTATACACATTAATAAAAATAATTATTTTTTTAATTCATTACTTGAAAAGTTATATAAAAAAAAATTTAATTGGATAACAATATAAAAAAATTTACAGTGTCAATGAATCAAAATTAAACACTTAATAGTAACTGTCCATCTTTTCTATTTTTTCATGTTTTAAAATATCTATCAATTTATAAAATTTAGGTGATATTAATTTTTTATTTATATTTTAATATAACTATAATAGTTAAATAATTAATATATTTATCAAAATAAATAATAATTACTATAAAAAAGTAATTTTATCCCCCCATATTTTTTTTTATTTATCAAGACGTTTTCTTAAATGTATGTATAGTTGGTTATTCACATACATTCAAAAAGGAGAGGGTAAATGATAATCATAATGATAGTACTAACAAAGGAAGAGAGAGAGAGAGAGAGAGAGTAAAGAAGGAAAAACAATTTTTTGGTAATCAAAGAAGGAAAAAGAATTGACTGACTTTGATGTTACCCCACTTTTCTTTTCTGAATATCCTTTCTCTTTTTTGGTAATGAAATATCCTTTCTCTTGAACATGATGCGAAATTTCCTTTATATAAATTTGAGTTTACATTTTCATTTTAAGACGTTAAAGTTGTCTCTTCCTTTTTCCGGTAAGAAAAACAATTAATTAAGGCTGTCTTTTTAATTTCTTTAATCTAATAATTCCTCAGTTTTTGAATAATTATCTATTTCAAAATTTACTTTATCTATAAAAAATTATCCACTCTAAAATTTAGATAATATTAATTATTTTTTTATCAATAATATTTTTATTAAATATTATTATCTCATTCATGAAGGAAGAGAGATGCAGTTGGAGTATTAAAAAAAATTAAGGATGATTCAATAAATTATTTTTAATTTTTATCAATATTAATATTTTATTAATTATTTTCTAAATTTTAGTAAATACTTATAGTTGAACAATTATTAAGAATGGAAAGGGAGTAATAAACTTGCCTCATTTTCCAACACAAGAGAAGAAAAAGTGAAAAAAGAAAAAACCTAGATCCATTATCAAGAGAATTGCTGAACAACAGAGGCCCCAAACAACACGCACTCTTAGTCGAAGAATCAAAACGCCACCTGAAAGGTAAACCTCACTTGAGCCCAATATCCTAAACAGAACAGAAATGAACTGCGACCTTTCATCATTTTTAATTTGGTCTGCATTGAACTAGCACTAAAAAATATTAAAACGAAACAGCAATAATCCAACTTAGTTGATGGTAATTAACCCACATGAGATAAAAAGACAAAAAAGCAGAGAATGAAGAATAAAGAAAGGGCTCTGATTGGACATGGCTGAGGGCGGTTCCGTGATTTAAGGGCTGCCCTGCAATCAGTGCTATCACTTGGAAAGCCACTGCCTCTTCTTTCTTTTTGTAAGTGTTTTTTCAAACTTGGAGACTAGGTATTGTCACTTTTTATCTAGTATCACCCTATTAATTACATATATTTATATTATTCCTTAAATGTCCTCAAGTTATTTTATTATTATTTTTTATTTTTATTTTCAAAATTAAGAGGACGGTGATGTGCCACTGCCCTCTAAACTTGAATCAAAGATTCATCTTGGCCCTTCTATTAGTAATGGGCCATGACATGATAGAGTGAATTCTACCTGTGGATGCAATTTAAGGCTACACTTGATAAGAGTTCAAACCTGAGAAACGCCAAAGGGAAATAATTAACGTATATAGAATGATCAAAACAATAATATTCTTAGACTGAAAAAAAAAAATACTCATCTTTTATAAAAAAATTAAAAACAATAATATTTATCTATTCTTCGTAGCTATCCACTCGCGGTAATTGAGAGAGAAAAGCTAGGAATCGCACAGTAATAGTTGTGGTGATAAAATTAAACCTTATGAAATGAAATTATCTATCGGGCAGAAAAACCTCTTAGATATATTTGATTATAGGATAAAAATATGATGTAAATTTTCATGGATTAGTTCTATATGTAAAAATTACATATAAATTTTATTCATGAAAAATTTATCTTTATTTTTACTCTTTAACCAAAATAATAAAGTGATCACACCTGCATAAAGCAAATAACTGAATCAATAAACTTACCTGACATAGACCCATTGATATACTCGCATTATTAGGAATAGCAGAGTTTCAATTTTGTGTGAAAATCATAACAAATCAAATAAATTGAAGAAATCCAAACATGATATTATGAAGAGAGTAAATAAAGAAACTTTGAAGATAACTTTGAGGACATTTAAGGAATAATGCAAACATATGTAATTAATAGGGGGTGACATTAGATAAATAGAAGTGACAATAACCATTCTCTCAAACTTGTCATGTTGGAAAAGGTTGTTTTGTGGTTGATGGTTTGTAAATTGTGAGTGTGTGGCTAGCTCCGTTTGTGGGTTGGGTGGCCTCTGTAATTTTGGCTTCAGTTCAGGTTTAGGGATTTTCGGGCAATAAAAAATGAAACAAGAGTAAGGCACTAAGCTACGAGCCATTTGGATGTTGCACAGAGAGCGTCAAAAAATCATCTGTCTTAAAAGCTTCAGCTTACAGGAAGTTATGAAATTATTTATCTCAAAAAGTTAAGCTAAAGTGTAAAACTGTAGATAATACATAGATCCAGCTTATCTTATCCTAAAATTTAATTATTTTGTTAAAAATAGAAGCAGTAAGAATTGAACTTTAAATCACTTTTGAAAACTTTCATACCATATTATAAAATTATTTGTCCTAAAAGCTTAAACTTTTGGTAGTTTTATATCCAGTATTACAGGATCATCATGGTCAAAGTGAAGTAAATTATCTAAAATTTTAAAACAGAGAAACGAAAGAGGAGCAGACAGGAGTAGATACTTACTTGCTTGAATGTCTTTCCCTCCTCTGTCTCCCTCTTTACCGAGACTTATTGGTCATAAAAGCCCCCATTTTGCTTTGCTTACTAATTCCTTTCCCTGTTATAACGACGATCATGAGAGTGTGAATGATGCGAACATTGTGAAATGTTAGGGAGTGGTGTGGTGTGTGCTGGCCGTTTAGAGTGCTGTGTGTGAGAGAACATTGGTGGCTGGATGAAGAGGCCAAGGCGTACGTGTATGTGAAGAAAATTTAGGCACTGTCAGGTGCAATGGCAAGAAAAATGAAGCACACTTGGAACCACACTTTGACTTATTTTTTCTTCTCTTTTTATCACTTTTTTTCTTTTAAAAAATTACAATTTCAAGTTTTTTTATTTTATTCTTTTTTTTTTGTCCTCGTTTCCTTTCCACACAATCAGTGTGCTTTCCTCACATTTTTTGTTCTTAAGCCCACGATAAAATGTTACATACATAAAATTGAAGTGTTTTATTTTTACCAGAAACGCATACTTATTAATCAAGTAGGCATATAAATAAACTTTTAGACCATATTAGACTTTCAAGATTGTCGAACTAAGGTAATAAAAAGAGCGGTTAGGTTATAGGCCTAAATTCATACTATTATTTAAAAATTAAGTTAGATTTGTTCAAAATAAAGTCTATTCTAACCTATTTTCATCTCTGTTATTGGCTCTCCTAACTTTTTTGTTTTTCTCTCTCCATTCATTTTTTTTTTCTCTTATCCGCGCCTAAAAAATGAGTAGAAGGATCAGTCTAGATCCGTGTCCTTGAATGATAGCAATAAGAGTTTACAAAAGATTTTACAGATTAAATTCATTCATATATGATATTGTACAAAGTATTAAAGATGAAGTTCAGTGGTTTATAAGTAATGTTACTTAGATGATATACTAATGAAGTGTTGGTCTGATTGGAAGGATCTCTGATTCCTTAAGCTATGATATACTTGTTGGTTCGAGTGGAAGAGATTCAACTCTTTTAAGATATATTTATGAGTTATGATTTTGAAAGGAAAAATAGGGGAAAGAACGACTTGTAAAGTAAGATTTTAAAATTTTATATTACAAGCATTTTTTTTCTTAGGATTTTCAATCTCAAGATTCATGCGTACAAAAAAAAAAAATATTGTTAGAAGAGATCCCCACTTATGTATTTGACTATACCCGAGAGATTGGTCTTTTATCTGCCAAGTGGGGGGTGGGGATATTGTCGGAAACAAAAAACGTAACAAAGTACTTAGATGATATTTACGATAAGCCTTTTATTCAATATTGCTCTAACAATTTTTAGAATGACGAAGAATATATATAGTACATCAAGTGAAGTGTGGTGTACTATACACCAATCATTTAATCATATTTATAAAGTGTGGTAAAATTTATTCATAACTCTTGTAAATGCATTTAGCTACAATTTGTAAATGTGATTAAAGATACACTGTGTAGTATAAACTACCTATTAATTCTTTAAAGTCTACTGTAAATTGTGAAGTAGAGAATCCAGTCTAGATACAATGCGTTGTAAAAAAGAAGAAAGAAAAGTAGACACGTACAGCTTTGCCTCTTGCGTCTTTCCTTGAACGCAGAAGGCACATCAAAATATCGAAGTTATAAAAACACGTTCACAATACTGAGCTATTGATAATTGGGTTTTGGCATAAATTTTTTTTTCTTTTTGTAGCTTCAGTTTATAGCACAAGATCACCCGTTCCCCGGCAAACAGGCCCAGAGAAGCACCGTGCACATGTGTCGACCCAAAAAGTTCAAAGCAACTCCGACCAAAAAAAGACAAAAACAAGCACATGTAATGAGTCATCTCAGGTAAATAAGCTTCATCCAATTTAACCAGGACGTGTATTCTAGCTGCGGAGCTGCAAATAAAAAGTGGGTTAAAGCGATGCACTTTGCGCCAGAACTCGGGTTAAAAAACAAGTGTAGTAATTTGAAAAAATTGTTCATCATTTTAATTTTTAAATTAGGGATTGTCTTCGAACCATGTTATATTTTTAGTGCACTATTAATATATCAAGTTTTATACTGATTTAACGTTTACATAATCATTACATTGAAAAAAGTATAAAATTCAGTACGAGTGTACACAATTTGTTACCAATTGTACTAGATAACAAATCAAGTAATAATATGGTTTAATTTATTCAGCAAAACCTAATTATCAGTGATAGGAAAACCAGGTGTCCTTGTCGCTGACATGTTAGAATAATTTCGAATTTGAGTCTCGTTTCACTGATTTTCAACAATAATTTGAACATTTCTAAATTCTAATGCATCACCAAAGAAGGAGAAAATATACCACATGGTCTGAGACCCACAAGGGAGGTTTTCTACTTTTCTTCAAGTAACAATAAAGATAGCTCTGTCGCCTTCTAAGAAATTAACAAGTGGAGCACCAACGTGCCTCCAACCATTTTGAGAGATTTGCCAGCAAAGCAACTGAAGTTGAGTATAAGGGCTGCTAACGTATAGGCTTTTTGATAATTTCTTTCTTTTTTTTTTCGAATTTAAAAGAAAACAGATACTAACAATGACAATTGGATGAAGAATGTGAAAAATATAATTATTTGCGTGACCTTCACAAAAACCATATCTTTTGGTTCAGGCAATGGTTATATTAAATTACTTTTGTTTGTTACATGCAAAATGTAAACAAATAATAGTGCTTGGACGAGTCAGCCTTTCATATATGTTTTTCGTTTCATTTTTTAATATATGTATTTTTTTTTTCTGGAAATGTTTCTGGCATGGCGATGGTGCTGGTGTTTTCCAAATAGAAGAATAATACTACCGTATTGGTAATAAAAATCTGAGTTTTTTTTTTCCGTCAGCACTACATAACAAAATTATAAATCAAACTACATGAGTAGAGTTATTCATGTCAGTACTTGAAGTATGAATCGGTCCTGCACAATTATGGGCGGCAGATATTTTTCCTTTTTTGTTTTGGTAAACCTTTTTCATGTCATGCAAGCTTACCCAGATTCATTTTACGAGATAATGTGTTTGATTAAGGAGTGAATATTTTTATAGGTAAGTTTTATATATAATTTTACGTGTAAAATTTATTCATATAAACGCTACAAGAAAAATGAGTATTTTTAATGATTCTCGACAATTAAAGTGTCCGTAAAAGTATTATCAAGAAAAGTAATTTCAATACAAAGTGACTATTGAAAATACTTATAAATTTTTATCGACTACTAGTACATGTCGAAAATAATAAAAAATAGTCGACAATTAAAGTGACCTGTATTTTCAACATGTACTAATAGTCAATGAAAATTTATAAGTATTTTTCAATTGTCACTTTGTGTTGAAATTACTTTTTTTATAATATTTTTATTGACACTTTAATGGCAGAGAACAGTTGAAAATACTTATTTTTTTGTAATGAAAATTTCACCCTAATTTCAACCCTAGCCAAACATAGCCTAAGAAAATGGATCATTAGGATTTGTGGCAAATTCTGTAATCTGCCTTCCAATTGCTTAGTAAAGCATGCTGGTTCACATCTTAGCTCTTAAAACATTTACTAAACATATATTATTTATCTTTTGTATGATAAAAAATTACTGGAAAGACACAAAACTAAGACATAACTTGGAGGTAAATTATTTCTATCATAAAGTTTGTATACGAGTAGTATATAAAAGAAAGCCCACCCTTTGCCTGCCTTATTCTCAGCTCTTCAATTCTTTGGGGAGCAGTGCTATACATCATGGAAATATTTTTCGTCGAAAATGTGCGAATTGAATCTTGTGGCAGTCATTTAATATGTTAAAAGGTGAAAAAAAATGAGAAAATAAAACAAACAGTATAATTAAGGAATTAGATACTTCGCATATGGTTTTGAATTGGTGGCTTTCATAGCAACAAACATTTTCCTGATTTTATATGTTATTTAGTACTCATATTTCATATTTCATATGACATATAATAATTGGTGAAATATGGAATGAGATATGACCTGGGGATATGTGGGAAGTAGAGACCTGCACTATTTTTATCTATGTTAGGTGGTTCTGTTTCGAGATAAAAGTTTACTGGTTTCTTTTCTTTTTTTTAATTTTCGAAGCTCAAACCAAACATTTTATCTAGATGAATATCAAACTATTATCAAATATTTATATATAGGTTAAACTTTAATTGAATATGGTTTTAATTATTCCTACTGTATTGATTCTCTCAATTAAATGTACAATATATATTAGAAAAAATAAGAGTAAAACACAATCTTCTTTCTTAAGAGAAAATTTTATTACAGGCCATCCCTCTCTATAATATATGTATATTTCTCTCTCTTACAAAATTGAGAAAAACTACATTTTAATTTATTTTCAGTTTTGTTTATTATTTCTCCATTTTTTGATACTTATTATTTTATTTTTGACAAAAATACCTTTTTATTAATAGTTATATATATATTAAGTTTTTATACATATTAAAATTTGTTTAGTTTATAAGAATACAAAATATTGATATATATATATATATATATAGAAAATAAATTATTAACAGCAATGATAATTTCAGATAATTATTTTCAGAAAATAAAAGTTACTTGACTTTTTGGCTATTGATTTTAGAATGTATATATATAATTATTTATTAAATTTGTATACAAAAATTAATCATAGAGAAAATAGCAGAAAAACTTTGTGATGTTACTATAAAAATATAAATTAATATTATAAAATTAATAGTTGAAAAAATATATAATATTTATCTTTGAAAATAATTCTCAGAAATTATTGATTCTACAAATTATTTTTTACTAATAATTCATTTTGTTAATATTTTTTAAAAATTAATTATATACATATATCAATATTTTGTATTATTATAAATAACATTTATTTTATAAAAATTTATCAAACATAGCTATTAATAAAGGGTGTTTTAATAAAAATAAAAATAGTAAATATTACAAATTAAAATTTAATGAGAAATTTAAAAATAAGTTAAAGTGTAGCTTATCCTGATTTTATAGGAGAGATGAGTATATGTTTTAGAAATAGAGAAGAGAATAGTATAACAATATTATCTCTTTGGGTTACATTTTACTCAAAAACGTAACAAAGACTACGTAACAATATTTTAATAAGTTATCATATATTTATATATGTAATTATCATAATTGGTACATTGACTTATAACTTTTTTTATGTATCAATAATCTAATACTTTATCAAATACTGTCAAAATTTATTATCACAGCTAGTGCATTTCCTTACGTAATTTTCTTTTATTTATCGATATTTTAATACTTTGTCAAATATTTATTAAATTTATTCTCATAAAATTGGTAGATTCTCCTATATTTCTTTTTTCTATTTAGCTATCAATATTTTGATACTTTGTCAAGCATTTATTAGTTATATTATAATTAATTAATACCGCATTTTAGACTTTTACTATAAAATTAAAAGTTTAATTTTAATATATTAATAATAATATAAAAGAGTTTTACTATTTTACTTTCTCATCTAATCATATATTATTACATAAGTAAATATGATTGATTCTCACATACATTATGTGAAAGATATGCAAATAAAATGATTTAATTAAATAAAAATATTAAAATTGTCAGCTTATCAAAATTAAATTCTAAAATATATTATCCAACGCCTTGAACTCTTCATGTTAGAAATAAGAAAATATTTATCAATATTTTTATTATATCTTAAAATATTACATATCATATCTTAGATTAATTTAAATTCATTTAGGTTGATTTATAATTATATTTAAATTGTATCTTTTTCTTATAAATAAAATTACCCCATTATATTTTACAGAGGAAAAATCATCAATACAACACATTCAAATTATTCATTTTCTTTGTCTCTATTTTCCATCATACCTTCTATAACACTTCAAAATAATAACAAAAAGTGAAAACATCTTGACTGATTTTATATCTAACAATCTCAATGTTACTCAAGCTTCCATGATTTTTATGGCTCTCGTGTATATCCAATTTCGAAGAACTACAAAACATTTGCATTCGTCCGAGGGAGGAGAACATGATTCGAAGGGCCTTGTTTTGGTTCTCTCTGCCTTGTTTTGATTCTCTCTCAAACCACCATACAAGCATAAACCAAGCAAGGCAATTTTAAAAAGGTGAATTAATGTCTATTTTAGCTCCTGATTTTATATTTATAGGTTATTGTAATTTTTAATTTTTAAAATGAGTCAATTTAGTCCGTGACATTACAAAATATGAGTTTTGTTAGTCCCTTAATGCACTTTTATGTAACATTCATCAATTAAATGATGATAGCTAATTTTAAGTGGTATCTTGATATACCATATATCATTTGAAGTATAATAAAATTCAAAATGAGTTATTTTATATATAAAATTATATAAAATAAGTCATTTATATCTTCATTTTAAGTCACATAATAACTTATTTTGTGCAATTTTATATACAAAATGAGTTATTTTAAAATTCATTTAACTTTAGATGATATATTGTTTGCAAAGATATCAGTTAATGATATAAATTATTGTTCAATTGATAAAATATTATATAAAAGTAGGATGAATGACTAATTTGATTCATATTTTATAATATCATAAACTAATTTAATTTATTTTAAAAATTAAAAATTAAAATAACTTATAAATATAAAATAAAATAAAAAATTAAAATGAATATTAAAAAAAAAAGAAAATATTTACCACAATGGACAATATTAATAAACAAGACCATTAAACCATTATTAAAATGCTTCCATTCTCGAATCTCTGTCTTATTTTTTCAAAAGCCAAGCTCATTTATTTTCTCTACCCTCTCACCCCATTCATTCTCAAGTTAAGTTTTAATTCATGGATACCCACCTTCTGTTCTCCTCCTCCTCCTCCTCTTAGAACCAAAAACCCGTTATTCTCTTTCTCCCATCTTTCTTCTACTTCCTCTGTTTCACTTCAACCAGCATTCCCCACCCCAATCAATCAAAATCTCAACTTTTGAGAAACCCATTTGACCTTTTCTTCTCATTCTGTTGCATATGCAGAGCACTACCTGGACATAAGGCACAGAAAAGCTTTGCATGTGTCAGCACTCCCAGCACAAGTTTCAGAATAATGATGAATGCAGCATAGAAAACCATGGTTCGACTTCTATTAGCACCTTCATCATAATCATCTTGAGGTACGCCTTTTTTTTTGTTATTATTATCATTAACTTATAGAAATTGTCATCAAAGTTGTCTGCTAAAGACAATTAGGAAATGAAATCTTAACATTAAAAAGCAGTAGAATTCCTTTTGTATTTTTTTAACAAAAGAAAAAAATTGTCTTTTTGTTGAACAATCTGATGCCAAGCTTCATTCACAGGAAAACAAAAAGAGGATCCTATATCACATGCTATGAAGCCTTAGCTGATACCCTACCTTTTTTTTTTTTTTTTATCCCTTGTGTTGAGCACTGTGTATAACAAAAGTCCATTTTGTGACAGGCAAAAGCATTTCCTGCTAAAGAATCTTGGGTCTCTACTTGCCATTATTGTGTCATCTTTATACTGCATTATAGGGCTTGTGATCTCCACCATGGCATCCAAATTCAAAGGAATCTACAAGAGTTTCAAGTACATCACCCAAATGTTTGGTAATCTTTGTGTCACTTTGTACATCCCTCACTCACTGTATATGATTCTGGTGTGCTTTCTTTCTTTTTCTTTCTGGGTTTGGTTGTTGGGGCTAAAGTTGGGAAGTGGGTCTGTTGATGCAGCTGTGAAGGAGCGGGAATTGGAAATTGGGTACCCGACAGATGTTAAGCACGTGGCTCACATTGGATGGGATGGCCTCTCAGGGAATGGACCTAGTTGGGTATGGACCTGATGATATGGTTCCTGTGTACTTTATCTCTTCATCTATGTTACAACAATCTAGGATCTCATGTTTCATCATTTTGTCTGTTCTTTTGTTGGTTTTCTTTCTTTTATGCAGATGAATGAATTCAAAACAGCTCCTGATTTTTCAACCTCACTTGGTAACTTGGGTGAACTCAGTGTCCCCAGTTCTATGGCTCTCACTCCATCATGGTCCTCCCAAGGTACCCTTTGCTTCTTACTTCTCAAATAAGTACTAGTAACATTTCATCTGTGTCAAGTGCTAGTTTTGGCCTCCGAATGTGGTGCCATTTAATATTGATTTTCTGTATTCATGTGGAACTGTGCTGTCTTCTTGACCTGAATAATACAAACAGATGGCCTTTCACGGGTCAACTAGTAAAAGGGGAAGAGTGTATTTGATTATTATTGTCTATTGAGTATTTTCGAGATTGTGAGGCTTGCAAAAGCTATCTAGATTCTTTGCCACCACATAAATAGTTTGGCTGTTATGTCACGAGCAAACTCATAATCCAACAAGGAGAATCTATTGGTTCTTGGCCTTACAATTAGCACTGTCTAAAGGGGTCCACAAATGTATTTTTCTTAAACAGAGTGGTTTTGATTGTAATAAATTTTGTATACCACTATGCTTGATAAGAACTTGCTTTGTTGGTCTTTTGGCTTTACACGTGCTAAGTTGCCTCAATGCTACCAAATTAAACCTTAAAAAATTGCAATCCAATTCATGTTGGGTCAGAGAAAATGAAATGAAGCTGCAAAACTATATGAATTGTTCTGTTAAGAATTTCATAGAGATTATGAGATCTTTTCTTCTTGGCATGTGATTAAAATGGATCCATCATTATACAACATTACTGTGGCATACTAATTAGATTTGCTGAAATTTGTTGTCATAAATTTTATTGAATGTGTATCAATAGTTTTGGTTCCTAGTTACGCACTTGTTACCATTTAAAAGGCCTCATACTGGTGTGGGAGAAATCATGCATCACTTGCCAACTAGGTATGATCGTATTTGAAACCTTTTGTGTTTTGTAACCATGGTTGGATAGATTTATGGATGTTGTTTTAAGTCAAGCCGAGAATAATTTAGCTGTGCTCATTTTTGGGGTTTAGCTGTGAGCTAACAGCTATGCCTTTATTGAAAGGGAAAGTATCCACAATTCCACCTCTTTATGTCCTACACATCCCAACGGTACCATACGATGTACTGTATTATTGCAAAAACAATAATATGTTCAAGGGTGGGTCCAGTGCCAAGTTTGGAGTATCTGATTAATCACATTTGGATAGTTAACCAGAAATAAGGCAGTGATATCCTCTGTTCAAAAGCTGGCAAGAAAATAAGTTAAACTACACAATTGAGTGCAAAATAGGCTGTTTATCTTCATGGTGATTTTCTTTTCTCTGAAAGTTCTGTGTGTTCTCCGCATGTTTCCTTCTAAGAAGCATGGACACACCGTCCTGGTGGTTAGTCCCTGTGTTGGTGTCCGACACTCACATGATACTCATACCACACATGTTGGACACACGTCCAATTAAAAAGATAAATTTTTGAACTTGGACAAGTACCGAATACGGCTTGATACTGTTCTAATTTATTGTGGACGTGGTTTGGACACCCCGCGAACACGCCTGAGTTGGTTTCTTCATTTTTTTTCTATTTTTTAATATCAACATGAGTCTAAAATTAACCCTATAGTTATTTGGTTGGACCTGTGCTATTGAATCATTTTATTTTGAAAATTCCTTAGTTGATCACAAAAAACAAAAAGAAGAATTAATTAGATAAAAAAATTATACAAACACGACAAAAAGAAATTAAGACATAAAAAAGGAAATCATACAACAAAATAAAAAAAATTATCTATATATATATATATATATATATATATATATGCCGTGTCCGTGTCCTATAATTTTTTGAGTTTGATGTATCTCCGTGCTGTGTCCCGTATTCGTGTCAGTGTCTGTGCTTTGTATGTTTCCTTTGACTGTGATGAATGTATGATATGGATTCCACTCTCATGATCATCATAATGTAGTTATGCAGTCATATGCAAAACTTTGATATACTTTCATTGTTTATGATTATATTTCCTGCCCCTTCTAAGGTGAAAATCATGTGCGATAGATACATCATATTTCATATTTCATATTCGTCAAAATCTTTTCTGCGTGCAGAAATTCGTCAAAATCATGTGCAGAAAATCATGAATTTTGATCAGCTCTTGCTGGTTTGCCCTAGTGCCATCAGTTTATTCAATGTTTCCTTCCGTGTTTTTTCTTATTCTTCCAAACGATAATTATTCCTTGCTTGAACCTTTTGAACAGATTTTGAAGAGTCCACAGGAAGCCAATCGACACCAAACGCTTATAAAGGCATTCCATCTGCAGGTGCTCCTCATGTTCCTACGAAGTCCAAGCGGAAAAAGATTAAGTCCACTTCCTCATCTGAGTCGCTATCTACTTCATCGAGACATTTGAGAGCAGCAAAGTCAAAGGCTAAGTATGGTGAGAGAGAAGCAGCAACAGTCGCTAAATTGAAGCAGATTCAAGACTATGCAGATAGAGAAAAAGATTTGCAATGTGAATAGCAAAACACGATGCCCTTAGCCGGAGAAGCATTAGGGGAGAGATAAAGTTTAGGAAAATAAAAGGCATCAAAATTGGCTTTGAAAATTTTCCTGGTGTTCAGGACAAATCCTAATCCACTGAGAAGAACCAAATTAATTGTCAACGCTAGGGAAGTGAAAGGGAAAAAAATGTGGTAGTCCTGGGGAGAATGGAATATGTGTTAGACTGATAGGTGTTTACCGTATGCAGGCCTTAAATTCACTAGATATATTGCCTTTATCACAGATTTAGTTGAGTAGACATGGCAAAAGTATATTCCCAAGAACACTATGCTAGTAATTGGTGATTCTTGAAGTATAATTTTATCAGGGTCCAAACTTGACATGCTAGCAAAAAAAAATGTGCAACAAAGCTCGATATGCTCTTTGTTATGAGATTCATTGCTGTTCTGGTCACTGAGTGGGTCGTTCAATCTGCGTTCTGGTGTATATTTTGTCTT
Organism: Dalbergia cultrata; assembly: GCA_031216105.1. Classification (NCBI taxonomy): domain Eukaryota; kingdom Viridiplantae; phylum Streptophyta; class Magnoliopsida; order Fabales; family Fabaceae; genus Dalbergia; species Dalbergia cultrata. Next base: position 6,374,598 of record CM062346.1, read on the forward strand.
GTTTGTTGTACTACATTCATAGGACTGTAATGAATCTTTGACTCGGAGAATGCAGGGATGTCACCAAAATTTGGAAATGCTATAACGGAGGAGCAATAAGGGGCCTGGTAGTGGTAGGTGTGTTCACGAGGCAAAATGGTTAGAATTGCTATTTTCCCCTTTCAAATCTTTGAAAGATACTGGTAAATTTACCAGGTCATCCATCTTATTTGTTGACATAAGTGATTGCTATTTTTCTGGTATGTTTTTCTTGCTTTCGTTTTTTCCCCTTTCCTTAAGAGAAAGTTATCTACAAAAGATCACTATCAATTACTCTTGAAAGAAATCACGAAATTAAATAACAGAAGTAATGTTATTAATAGAAAGAATAACGGCAGTACGGCACCCTGTGGTGTTTGTTGCATTTGATCTATTATACCAAACTAATACATATTCTTAAAATCTGTCTATAATATTAATATTTAAGACTTATTATATGGAAAGTTTTTTATGTGGCAATTATATATAAAATTATGATCCAATATTTTTATAATCTTAATAATTAAAGTAAATTTTTGAATTTAATTTATCATCTAATTATTAATTAATTTTTTCCAATCACGCCTTCATATCTTTTTTGAGTCTTTTCCATACATGCAATAAAAATAATCTACAAAATGTCTCATTCAAAATTATTTAATACCAAAATAATAATAAATAATATGAACAAAATGATAATTGAATATATTATTATATCGTTAAAATTTTATATGTATAATTATTATAGTATTAATTTAATGATAACAAAACTATTATAATTATGTTATCACAATAAAAAGACTTATAATTAACGATAATTTTATAGACCATGAATAACTATTATAATATATTTTTTAAGTTGATATTGAACTAAAACTACAACCCCTATGTGATGTTAAAAAGCTACATAAATTAGAATTATTTATTCTTTTACTAATTTATAATCTATAATTTATAATCTATCTATAATAATATTAATATTTTAAACTAATTACATGAAAAAAATTTTATGTGTCATTGATAAAAAAATTATACCTCACCATTTTCATAATCTTAATATATAAAATAATTTTTTAAATTTAATTTTTCTTCTAATTATTAATTAATTTTTTGCAACCAGTCCTTCGTATCTCTCTTCCATTAGCACAATAAAAATACTCTACAAAATATCTCAATCAAAATCATTTAACATGAAAATAATAACAAATAACATAAACAAAATGATAATTAAATGTATTATTATATTATTAAAATTATATATATATATATATATATATATATATATATATATATATATATATATATATATATATATATATAATTACTATAATATTAATTAATGATAATAAAACTATTATAATGTGCTACCATAAAAAAATTATAATTAACAAAAAATTTGTTGGCATTGTGTAACTATTATATAATTATATAAAAAAACTATTATAATATGTTTTTAAGTTTATAATGAAATAAAACTATAATCCATATGTAATGTTAAAAAACTACATAAATTATGATTATTTATGACTCCTTTTTACTAATTATAATATATATTTTAAAATTGATATTTTAATTTACTAAAATGATGTACAGTGATATGAGATTTAATTAAAATCATATACACTAAATTCATTTATTATTTTTTATTAAGTAGAAGATATATTTTATATTTTTATAAATTAAATATTTTAAATTTTTAAAAAGATGTAAATGTCTAGGGAAGACCAAAAAAAAAAAATGCTAAATCAGAAACCAACAAGATTGCTCACACTGGGAACGAGAATGAGGAAATGTTTAGTCTTCGTGGGGACGAGGTGAAATCCCCATTTGCTAAACAGGACAGAAATGCGGAATGAGGTCCCCACCCCATGGACACTCGTCAATTCACCATTTATATAAATTATTTAAATATCCACTTCATTAATTTTATTAATTATCTTTATTGGATTTGTATTATTTATATATTTTTATTTTTAATTTGGATTATATTGCATTAGTAATATTTGTTATTAAGGATATTTATGTTTCAAATTTCCAAGTATTTTTAAAATTTTCTCTTTTTGAAATATTTTAATTATCATGAATATCCACGGGAATTCAAATTTTCATGAGGAACAGGAAATGAGGACCTGTAATAAAGATGAGGATGGGGGACCGGAGTATATCCATCTTTAATGAATATCCATTGTTATCCCTATACATGACTTATAATATAATAAAATTATCCACTTGCTCTATTTTATTATTCAATAATTTCAACTTTTAAGACATATAAAATTTTCATAATACAAGTTATTTATGGTTAGTTAAAGGTTATATATCAAGATTTTTTCAACTTTATAAATATGATATTTAAAATAAAATATAAAATCGAATGATAAATTTATTTATTTTATTTATCTATTAAATTGTTTTGAAAATAAATTTATATATATAATTTTCTATAAGATATATTTAAATAAATTATCATTTACTTTCAGTAGGCTAATAAATTGTTTTTTCTTATCACCCCATGCATCATACAGGTCAAATGACTAGTTCCTTATATTATACACCCAAAATAGTCATAATGGACAATTTTTTTTTAAATGTACACTTTCATCCATTTTAATTTTAATAAATTTGTGTATAACTTAATGTAGCTACAAAATGTGAATAAAGGTTTATTTTGGTCCTTGAAGTTATATCCATGATTCACTTTACTTCCTAAACTTAAGAAAATATCACTTTAACTCTTAAAATTTTAAAAAAGGATTCAACTTAGTTCTTTTTGTTGCTAAAGTTAATCCTTAGGA